>CM056379.1:70023612-70353455 GCA_029718625.1 Synaphobranchus kaupii
GGAAAAATCTAGTTTAGCTGAGAGCGGATTATAGTAGGTTACGGTTAGCCAATTAATAATGGAAGCGAACTCTTATGAATGTTAGGTTTTGCTCCTGAGAGGGCGAAAATCCAAATAAAAACCACCCATCAGCAAGAAGGTGGCCAAATTAGCTAACCGGCTGCTAGCCGAGTGCTTAACGGAGGAAAAAGTGGAAAATTCCCTCTCTGCCCCTTAGCGGCAACAAAGCTTTTTACCTTAGGAGCGAACCAATCTAACCGATTTGATATGGATTTTAGAACTCTAATATCGATTACAAACTGAAGCACAATGTTATCCTCCTCTGCACTTTCCAAACGCTAAAAAGTCTTCCACCAATTCTACCTCCAAAAAGGAAATGCGTGCCTACAGCAGGCACACACAGAGCAGCAGTTGAAGTAGCACCTATGCAGAGGGAGTGCCTTGCAGAAAACCAGACCCATGGTAGCATTGCCTTGTGTTGAAATAGCCTGAAAGACTTATACAGGAGCAAACAGCAAACTGGCGCTTTGCCCTATTGTTTTTATTTATTGCACAAGGGGAAGTCATCAGGCATGCACAGTAGTGTTTTCAGTTAGCTTAGCAACTGAAGTTTCATAACGTAGCCTATGCTTAGAGCGTGCGCATCAGACTGGTGCTAACCTTCGGTCATTCAATGAGCGCCTGTAATCTGTCTAATGAATACCAACTGTGGACGTTCCAGCCCCGAAGTTGGGACTCTTGCTCCGCCAATCTTTTTTTTTTTTGGTGTGAACGCAGCATAATTGTTTAGCCGTCTGATGGTAAATGGGGGTATGCATCTTTAACGAGGGTTCATGGGTAGCGTAGCTTTTTAAGAGATCCTGATTGATCTGTGTGAGTGAGGGCAGATATGGACATGATGGAAGCAAAACAGTCACAAACTAAGTTAGTTAGCGTGAGTGTGTTTTGCGGCTGGTTTTAAGGTCTCTCCCTCTAAACTGTAAGCTGTACAATGTTCACTGTAAATAAAGAGCCACATGAACAAAACCTGCATCCTCGCCTTTTGCAGGGGACCGTAAAGCTGTGAGCTCGCAACTCGGTCCTGAAACCAGAAAATAGCAGCCATTAGCAACTTTGGTTCCCCCATGTCTCCAACTACGGCTCGGATGTTAGACGGGAAAAGGTGACATATTTGTGTGCAAGGTTGGCTGCCAGAGAATGCATAGCATTACATAATGTAGGATATCTAATATTTAGATATATATAAGTCAAGTACCCCCCCCCCCCCCCCCCCCCCCCCTCTCTCTATCTCTTTTGCTCTCTGTCTCTCTCTTACACATTAACCCCCACCAACATCAAAGATAAGCCAGTCTTTGTCATAAATGACCCCTCTCCCCCCCCTCCCCCACACCTTAACCCAATCAGGGCTTGGATCCCCTCCCTGTCAGAAAAAGAATTTAGTCAGTTCTGGAGTTTGTTTGGTGAAGAAGTCATCCTTTTTGGTTCCTCGTGCGTTTCCTTTTGTTCCTGTTCAGCTGGAGGGTAAATAATATTGGCAATTTTTGGCTTATCTCTCTCTTTACTGGTAGATTCAAATGAATGTCTGTAATTATAAGTAGTCAGCCTACATTCCTTAGGGAATGTATGATTTGAAGTCATTATTCTAATTGACTGTTTTTCATTTAATAAAATTATCTAATCTCAAGACCTGATTTAGACTTTGTTTTGGCTTGTTGGTTGATCCACCTGGTTACTGTTCGACTGACCTATCAATGAATTCGCCGATTTAATTGATGATTGTCATTTTTAATAATAATAATTAAATTAAATCACGTAAAGCTTATTTTGAATGTAGGTTAAGTGAGGGGTTCTAGCACGCAATATCGCTTGTGTTCAGTATTCAGAGTGCTGAACGTTTTAACAAGGGCATTGACTGTTGGAACCGCTGGATTCAGAAAATACACCTTTTACCTAATCCTCACTTACCCGACAATAAGCATTTGCGCTAGCCACCATGAGCGATAATAGGCCAACTTAAAGGTATACTATGTAGTTTCAGAACACCAGATGGCGATATAGAGCACATAGGAAAATAATAAAGTACAATTAAAAATAATAATAATTATCAATAGAAATGATAATAATGATGATGAGAACGACACATATGATCTTATAAAGTGAATATAATGAATATAAAAAAATAAAAATTGGTTTATAATGATCTCTGTCACTCACTGTCCCTAAGACGATGGCAGGCAGCTATATATTGTGCTGCCAGGTCACAGCACGTTCTCTCCCTTCCTAAGAGGATGGGGAGTTTTTGGATGTCTCTTAAATTTTGGACGCTTCGAGCTACGCGAACAGTTTTTCTTTTGCCATGACATTCGTGAAAGACAAACCAGAGGAAAGCACAGATCAAACAAGAAAGTTGTTTACTGTTGTTGCTGCTATAGCGTCCCTTGCTGCAACGCTCTGGCTTGTCTTTCACAAATGTCCTGGCAAAAGAAAAACTGTTCGCGTAGTTCAAAGTGTCCACGTTCGCGTATTTGCCTGAGGCATGTTTCGGCCCTAAGATAAAATAAGAGTTTACCTGGAAGCCTGCCCACATGCCCTGGCCATGTCAATCAAATGAGCAGGAACCGCCCATTCATGATGTTTACACAATTTTAGCTGTTTCTGGCATTAAAAATGGCGGGGGGATGTCAACAGTGTAACATTCAAAACATTAACAAAAAACACTTTGCGAACAACTTATGAGGTAGGAAATACATTCAACATGTTTATTAGACCACAAGGACACATACAATGTTTTTTGGGGAGAAAATTTGAATGTAAACAAAGAACAAGTTCTTTACAATGAAACTACATAGTATACATTTAAGAATTCCAGTTTAGCTTCCGGGTTATATTTTGCAGTAGCTAGGCTACAACAACAACAACGAGTATCTCTCGGTAATAATGTGCAACATAAAGTTTCCCAACGGGATATAAATACCTACCATTTAACACGACAAAACAGCAGCAGTATAAACTAGCGAAATATCCCAAATTATTCACAATTACGTATTAGCTTTTACGAACCTCCTGACAGTAAATCAGCTAACGAGTAACGTTAGCTAGCCTAGCTAATCGACCAACAACCACAATGTAACTTTTCCGAAGTCCCGTTTTACTGGAGGGCGTCACAAAGCACAGTAGCCCATGTAAACACATACAATTAATGTTTTAAAGCAGATGGTGTAGCTCCCGAGGGCTCATGTAAAAGGTTAGCATGCTGACAGGCGTATAACAAAATGATAGCAACAACCTGTTGGCAAATTTTGAATGAAAACACATTGAAGCAACCGAGCTAAGGGGATAATAAAGACCGGGTTACACGGATGGTCCGCACGTCTTAAATGGTCATACTGAATTTGGCGTCAACTTAGCTTTACATGACATAGGAATCCGCTTCTAGTAAACTCCAAGAAGACCTCCGCCTTGACGAAAGCATAGGACGCCAGTCACACAGCAGAGCTTGCAACTGCACACGAGGTAGAATATCCGCGCAAAAACAACCGTGCAAAACATTTTAAGCAGGACAAGCCTAGGTTAGTCTAGGCATGGCTAGCAGCAGCAGGGTGCGGCAAAGTGACAGCAAATTTATTTTAACACAAGCCATAAGCAACAAAGAGCAGCGCATCTGTATTCAAGCACTACAGAGAGAACTAATTCTTGGTTTAAAAAGGGCACTCCGTTAGAGGTGTGTGCATATGATTGGTTGAGTATGTGACGCGTGATTGCTAGCCGACCATGGTCGGCTACAGCGAGAGGTTGTCCGACAGAATTTACTCTGCGAACTCGTTTGCGACGCTCATGTGGTCGCCTGAATTCCTATACCGCATTACCTGGCTTAGCGTGGCAGAAATGACACAAAAGCCCCGAACAACGAGTGAACGGAGCTTAAGTAGTGCAGAGCGCACCTGAAGGAAATAATAAGTTATTAGTCCCGGAGAACAAGAGCTAAGACGGGAGCGCCCCGAGAGGCAACACCCGAAAACAGAACCTGAACCATAGACTGTATAAAAATATGGACAAAGTCACTGTGACGTCACCCATTGCCCTCCCACGGCCTCGTAAAAACCGAATTGAGTCTCCGCATGCATTTTTCGCCGCCAGTTTGTACAAACTGCGTCTGCTCCGTGGAGCCGAAGTGACGTTGTCGGGAGCAGGGTCAACTGGATATGGCCCGGGCACAGTATGATTGACAATTCGGGGTGGAGAAGCCACACCAGAGACCCTCTATAAGAAAATCTCTGGCCACACAACTATAAAGCCCATGATCTGACTAAACCCACCATTTTGCAAAACAAACTCGCGGCAAACTTCTTTAAGTTGCTAATGTTTTATAATATAACATTTCATTTTCATCCTCGATTTTACTGTGTAATTTATTCGCATTGAATGTGCGGTATTCGTCACATCATTAATGTTTATTTAGTTATCTTCCATTTATATTCAGCTAACATCAGCTAATTTGATTAGCTAGATAGCATACCAGCTGAGCTTGGTCTGCATCACCACCATACATGGACGAACATAGAGTAACGCTATTGCCATATATTGATGGCCAATTAATCACATAGGCCTATGTTATTTTGACAAGACTACTTTTATTATAAATGTCCCTAGCGCCACTAGAAAGGTAGCAAGCTGACCCCATAGGCCTAGACTTAAATGAGCAAACCACCACCGTCTTTTTGGCTAACCGCCAATTAACTAGACTGTGGCAGAGCAGTCTGTCATGGTTTGCCGCAGAACCCTGTTCTGAAAACTGTTCCAGATAAAGCAATTGGCAATGAGCAATTAGATGTGTGAATAGGACAGTAGCTAGGCTCTGAAAAAAAAAAGAATAATAATGATTCTTGGAGCTCTGTGACCAGCCAGCAAGCTGGGCAAAGGCAGCCTGCATGCATCCCCAAAACGAAAACTTTTTGGAGCATCAAAGTTTATTTTTTTCGCGCTATCAATTTAAACATTTTCTCTTAGCCTATACGCAATTTGTGGAATAGCATAGCATATGCTATGACACCTAGGCTATCTCGTTCTTTGAATTTGTCTACACGTAGCCTCAGAATTAATTGTGAAAAAATGTTTGTTTCGCATTGAAAAATGTTTTAAAGCGAATGATTGTGCAAAATGTTTCAGTAGCTAAATAAGTAGCAGGTGGCGTGAATTGTAAATTTTTTTAAATTGAGTTTACATTTTCAAGTTTTTTGACACTGAAATTGATAAGAGCGTATTTTATGAATGACTTACTAATGTGATAGTTGTCCTCTCAATGGGGCTGAGCAGTTGTGAACTAAAGACTTTCAGCGATCCTTAGGTGTGAATGGGTGATGGGGAGAAGGGTAGGGGTGGGAGGCTCGCTCCTGTCCTTCTAGTGTTAATCAAATTAACTGTGCTCCCTCAACAAAGATTTAGTGTTATCAGCTCAACAGTTGTTGACAACACTATGAAAAACAGTCATCATTAGTCAGCTTATGATTTTCCAATTATTATTATTATTATTATGTATAAAATGGATGAACTTAAAGCCTTGCATTTAATCAATTGTTCCATTTGATTTTATTTGTATAAATGCATCAACTAATTAAAAAATAAACAGTGTTTTCAAAATCAGCAATCTCATTATTGTGGTAACTGAAAATGATTTTTTTTTTTATTAAAAGTACTCGTATCAGTAGTCAGTATCATCAAGTACCCAAAAGTCAGTACTCGTACTCGGTCTGAAAAAAAATGGTATCGTCCCAGCCCTACACCTTACGATGCGCTAGTCTAGAAGAGATGTACATTGTTCTGGTGTCATAACAAATGTGGTCCCCCCTACAAAACAGGTCCGGGGGTTCCTTCGGGATCTGACGTTGGTGCAGAACTGCATCATTTTGCGTCACTCTGTTGCCTCCGCCAGTGTAAAATAGGCTACGTAATGTGTGCGGGATAACGCAAAAAAAAAGAAAAAAAAAGAAGCAATTCATGTTTGGGCTAGCTAGCTGGCTAGCACATTAGATAACGCCAAAATAAAGAGCAATTTAGTTCAGGGCAGAGTTTGTGACGATGCATATCTCATGAACCATGCTAGCTGGCTGGCTAGAACATTAAATTAGCCAGCTAACTCTTCCAAACATTAGCTCATAACACTCAAAATTTCTGCATGATTCATGACAAGCATTCACCTTGCTGCCCCACAATGAACTGCTATTTATTTTGCTGTTATCGAATGTGCTAGCCAGTTAGCTAAGTTCACAATATAGTAGGCTATTTTACACTGGGCCGACGTGGAGATCCTGAAGGAACCCCCAGACCCGTTTTGTTGGGGCGACCCGAATTGTCGTGACACGGGTTGGTTTCATTGCTTGCTTATGAATCTTGTTTCTACAGTGAAGTTAGCTAGCTATTGCTTCTTGCATTGGTAGCTACCGGCATAGTTAAATCATGAACACACTGACTTATACAGCAACAAGATCTTCTGTACGCTGTCAGATGTAATCATAGACTGTATAAAAATATGGACAAAGCCGCTGTGACGTCACCCATTGCCTTTCCTCGGCCTCGTAAAACCTGAATTGAAGCTTGGAAGTCTTTTTCGCCGCCCGTTTATACAAACTGCGCCTGCTCCGTGGAGTCGAAGAGGACTCAACCTGTCTCTCTGGTCCTGGCAGTGAGAACCATATAGAACCTATCTATGCCAGTGATCCCAGGACTCAACCTGTCCCTCTGATTGGTCCTGTTAATACCCTGTCCAAACGACACAATATTTTAAAAAAATCAGCACATGCACAGGCATTAGATGAAGGAAAGGCACCTATTGCAATTACATTTTTTTGTGTAAAAAATGTATTGACTGAGTATTTTGACCACATTGCTGCCATTGACTTACATGGGGAAAGACCTATACTGGAGCCAACCGCAGTGGCGCTAGTGAGCAACAGCACCAGGAAGTGAGCTTCAGAACGAAAGCCCAGTCTTGGCCCCTTGGATGTAATCCGTTATAAATTAATGTATCAGTTCCCCAACAGTTATAGTTCGCTTGCTAGTTAATTAGTTAGCTAGCTAGCTGAATGCAAAAATTCAGAATTTCCTTGGGTATTGTACGTGTAGCTTAGCTTAGGATATAGCCAAAATAGAAAAATTAATAATATTAGAATATTTTCATGGCAAAAAGGAAATATCAACATTGTCAGCAGGATGACAACTGGTTTAATTTTTATTAGACTCATTAGAAAACTGATAAAGTGGCCATCTTCGCTGATGCATTAGCCCCAGTGAAGTGGATTTTTTTATACTTTGCTAAATTATAAAAGCACCAAACCAGTGATAACACTATTGAATCTATACCCATCCTTCCATTTAAACTAGCTAGTTATCAATATACTATGTTATGGATATATAATTTGTACTTTGGTTCTTGGTTATTATAGTTAACTTGCCCTGGTAATTTACTCATCACATCTTTTTCATGCCAGTCTGAGAATATTGTTAGCCAGATTTGGCACTATTTCCCATATTAATCAGGTGAATGCATATTCTACTAGCCTATTGCAAGCCGCTCTGGACAACTAAATGCTAAATGGACGTGATGTAGTTAGCTAACTTTAGCTGCCAATAACTACTGAGTGGTCAGACGTTCCGTTTGTTTTTTATTGGATTGTAGAACCTAATATGATGAAATATGTAGCTGCCAGGTAAGCTAGAGAAGAACTTTGTAATTGATGTCGGTTGATTGTCAGAATACAGTCCCCCTAAGTTTGGTTTTGGTTGCAACTTGGTTTCGGAGCTCTCCCAAGCAATGCATGATCATTCATAGCCTATTCAAAAGCCAATAAACCGTTTTTGTGGATCATATGATGTCCAATTTGACTTCAATATAAATCCCCCAAGCAGGAAAAATGCATACTTCGCATTTATTGTACATTGACTTTTTTCTTTTTTTATGTTAGGGTCATTCCTTTATGTATTTCTGTTTTTAATTGTTTATTGCTGTTATTATACTGCATTGTGGTCCCTGGGGTATGCTACTGTATTCCGTTCTTTTTCCTACACCTGTCTGTAATGAGTATATATAAACGCAGCTGTGCGATGCTGATGTGGACACTGTAATATTTGTAGTAGTGTATTGTAGTATTTGTAGCTTATTATGACCTGAAAGTGAAGCTCGTTTGAAAAGAGGTTGACTACTCACTGTAGGATACAAAACTGTAAATAGTAGGCTAGGTTCAGTCCTAATTATGCTTATCAATATTCTGCACTGTAAAAAATATCTCATAAGAAAACGGTGAAAAGACTGGCAGCAATGTTGCCAGTGAAAAACCATTTAATGAATGCATAGTTCCTGTTATTTTTGTGGATGCCATTAAATAATGAGTTATTGCCATTATTGGGCTGGCAGGTATGCCATCCGCCAAATCACGGCTTAGCGGGGCATGCCCCATACCTATACAGCACAGAGAGTTTGGCACTTTTCAGGGTTTCCTATAGAAGTAATCACAATGACCATAGACTCTCAACCCTTAAAAACATTAACTTCTGTATGTTCTGACCTAATGTAACCACACAGCATTCAGATACAACTTCACACATCCACACAATAAAGCTCCAAACTTGGGTTATTTTGCCGTTTTTTCTCCTTCCTCTTCCGCTTCTTCTTCTTATTCTTCTTCCCATTTTCCTGCCAAACTGCCTGCCTCTGTCGCGATGTTATCCAATGGGGAGAATTATTATTTAAGCGTATGGTCCCTATACCTGCTCATCAAACTTATCGTCCAATAAAAACGCTTCATACTAATGTTTTTTAATGTTAATATAGCTAATGGCTTCATGCTTTCCAAGAAGCTATTGTGGCTTAGTGGTTAAAACTGCAGTTTATCACAGTGGATAGTGGGTTAGAGCCCAGCAGGGCACATGTGTATTTTCCACAAAAACAATGTGCAACTGTTAAGTTCTTTTAATTTCTTAGACTGTTATTATTTTCACATTGACACATTAACATATTTTTTTTGCAAAGACAAAACAGGTTTACAATATTAAGTGTTCAATGTTTCACTTGTATTATATCACCCCCTCCCCAAACCAGACGCTCGCTTTTGTCTGGTTTGGGGAGGGTGTTACGCTCTGCTCTTGCGGTCATGACTGACTGACTGTGAAAACCCCTTGCCTCGGCCAACATTTCTTTATTCATTAATTTCTTCACTTCAGCTCTGTTCACTTTATCCTTTTCACACATAACACAAGGTCACCATAAAATTAACTACTAGGAAAATTAAGAATTTACGATAACAGCCTACATTAAGAATTGAGAATAGCCTCTTTTAAGCTGCAAGCCTTTAAGCGATCGGATTTATAAACCGCCAATTCCCCAAACATATCTGATTCATGGTTAGTCACTTATAAATAAATAGATAGCCTCCGAATGTGGCTCTAGTCTACGCTACTCTGCTGATAATGTAGCTTACTGCAAACACTTTTAATTATAATAATAATAAGAAGAAGAAGAATAATCTCTGGTATGTACTTTCTTAGTAGTATCTACTGTTTTCTTTCTGGCTAAGATTCCTGGGAAATATGCGTTGTCAAGCTTGTTCGCCAACGTTACTTCCTGCTTCTCGTCAGGAAGCAGAAACAAGCTAGGCTACTACGAAGCGAATCAACATGCATTATAGCCTACATTCATTGCACTACAGAAAATGAAACTAAACCTAGCTGTCCGGTACCAAAACATTTCCCGCAGGTAACGTTCTACACTACTACAATCCAGTGTTGAATAGCCTAACTGCTGTGCTTATGAACTCAGCTCGCTCGCTAGCTCGTAGCCCACACACGGAAGGTTGGAGATACGCATCCGGCAATCCAGTGTTGAATAGCCTAACTGCTGTGCTTATGAACTCAGCTCGCTTGCTAGCTCGTAGCCCACACATGGAAGGTTGGAGTTACGCATCCGGCAATCCAGTGTTGAATAGCCTAACGTTAAATGTATTTAATTTTCTATAGAATACTAATAGCCCTATTTTAAAACTGTATTTCCATATTTTACTGATGCAAACTATTTAGGCTGTATTGTCTTTCATCTAGAATGAGTTTGCGTAGCCCATTGTGCATGTATGTCTCCATGTAGACTTGGTTCATTAATTTACACGCTTCTTCATGATCCATAGCTCAGGTGGTGCTGTTCATTGTATTTCATTACACATTAAATACTGCTCATCTACAAACTCTTTTAATGTAATTGTGTGCTGTCTGTAATAGGATAACTGTTCTCATTCTTGTCAATAGAGGGCGTTATGGTTAAGCGAATGTCTGCATACATTTCTTTGGAATGCATGTCTCTCTCCGTGTTTATCTTCATGCATTATTCATCATTAGTTAGCAATAAAAAAATAAGAGATATCAGATCAAAAACGTCTACGACGTAAAAAAAGCCAAGTTACTCACGCATAGCCTACATAGCGCTGTCCAGAAGTTCTTAATTCCAACTTGCAAAAACTAGGCCTGCCTTTAAAAGTCTTGATATCAAAATGTGGCCAAGTTACAACTAACAATATTGCCTATCGTAGCTCACACTAAATAAACTAGCTCTATAACAAAGCAATGCTATCCAAACTTTCCTAAATTATTTAATGCAACTTGGCCCTGTGTTTCTTCATCTTACCATCTCAAGAGAATGTGGTCAATTAAACTGTATGTGCCACATCAAACTGCAAAATGAAAATAATTTATAGTGGAAATACTCTGATTCAGATGTGTTATACTTAGAAATTAAACAGAAAAATTACTACACTATAGGGCATGTTTGAACAATTGTCTGCATCCACTGCTTGGGGTCTATGAAAAGCACAGAATGAATAAAATGTATTATTATTATTATAATTATTATGTATTTATTGATTTATTTATTTGGATTTCTATCAAAACCTGTGTGGTCCTACAGAGCATAGATATCCTTGTGTTCACAAAATTCTGTTTGCAAATATCATCATCATTTTTATCTGCATTTATTTATTCATCACCCCTTTCTCTGGAGTGTAATTATTCATCAACTGTTAAAAACATTCATTGAAATCATATGTTGTTCCATGAGGCACAATCTCTTCACATGCAAAGATGAAGAAACACAGGGCCAAGTTGCATTAAATAATTTAGGAAAGTTTGGATAGCATTGCTTTGGAATAGAGCTAGTTTATTTAGTGTGAACTACGATAGGCAATATTGTTAGTTGTAACTTGGCCACATTTTGATATCAAGACTTTTAAAGGCAGGCCTAGTTTTTGCAAGTTGGAATTAAGAACTTATGGACAGCGCTATGTAGGCTATGCGTGAGTAACTTGGCTTTTTTTTTTACGTCGTAGACGTTTTTGATCTGATTCTACATGACTTTGACAGTGTTTTGAAAATTTATTTTAATGAAATCGATTGTGTTGTATCGTTCTAGCAATCAGTGGTGCTTATGAATAAAGACATACACCCTTGGTCACATGGACAGATGGATTAACTCATATTTCTGTTTTTCTTCTTTTCACACATGATGTTGTCCAAATGCACGACTGAATTCTTGATTAGTGGAATTGTTTGGTCATAATATCAATGGACAATTTGCAAGGTGGGATAATTTGTTAACGGTTGTTTAGCTGGTCATGTAAAAAATACAAATACACTAGTTTTTCATGGGCTATTTCAGTATATGGTGGACTTCGTTTTATTATAATATCCTAGGCTACCACACAAAGGCACACTTTCTTCTATATAACAGTTTAGTGACAACTTTGATTTATTGACTGATGCAATCTGCTGCAATCACTGCACTACATATCCTATAAAAAAACAATAGGACTAAAACATGAATGATTAGGTGTAGGCCTACTTAGTTTGTGATTTTAGACATTCCTCTGTGACACAATTGCATTATTACATTGATAGTATACATTTTCTTTGCGATATTAATGCAAAATAGATACAACATTATCGTCTTCCACTGCAGTCCACTGTGAGCTGTGTGCTCCTCACCTCTGGTCCAAAAATAGCAAAATTCAGCCAAGCCCAGTGGGCCATGCGCTGCGGCATTGGCTATGATGGCTCGCAACACTCCATGCGGCAACCGGAAAATAGAGCCCTAAGACTTTTTTCCAACAACCTAGCTCAAAGCTAAAGTAGACATAGCGATATGTCGGGCATGACATGGACTAATGCTTTTGATGGTTCACATTTCTGTTTATTGAACAGTTTTTGAATAAACCTCTTTCTACAATTCTACAATACCTGAAATGAATTGTCCATTGACCTAACATTGGGGCATACATTTTGTAGCAACTGAAGGCTTATTTGAGAGTTCGAACTACCTGTCTGATTCTCCCAAGTCTGGTTTTACTTGCTCTGTCTCTGACATGCTCATTAAATTGCCACAGCACAGAACCCGGCCGTACTACCTATTTTTAACCGAAAAGTCCAAAGCGAGTTTTGAATTATACGGTATGGTTGAAAAATTTTCTGAATCACAAGTGCGGGCAAATCAACTTGAGAGAGCAAGGTGGATAGTTTGCTTCAAATATATTTTGCTATGTCAGTGATGAGTACTTTTATGAACTAAAATGTGGCCCGTTTAGTCCCAAAGTTATCGTAGTACAGTGTTTAATTTCATTTTTTAATGGGGTGCCACACTGTTATGGTTTTGAAAGGTCCGCGTTATAATGGCTATAATGCAGATTTGGCAAAAAGTGGTATGCAGTAACAGCATAATGTAAGCCCTTTTCTTTCTTTTTTTGTTTTCAAAGAGGGTAGCCTAGTTTTTTCAATCCCTTCTTAAAATTTTTATCACGGAAAATAACTGGTTAAAAGTTTGGCCGTTTAAAGTTTAAGCAATATTTGATTTTCTTAAATAAATACGTACATAAATAAATAAAAATAGGTTACACAACTGGGATCACTTCCCTGCTGATTGATGGAAAAATGGATCAAACATAGAAAAGCACATGCACAAATGTTTAATCGGAAATAGTTTCATTTTTAATCGTTGATGGTTGCCAGTTTCCACAACATGCCGAGCAGTAACCAGAATCGGCCCAATTCACAGATCTGGGCAAAACGCCTCAAACCAGAATTGGCCCGAGTGTGGCTAGCCACTGACGGGTAATAAATCAGCTTCACCAGTTCAGGCCAGATATGGATCGCTTCAGGTATTCACCCTTCATTTTAAGTCCAAACACTCTTAACTTCTTTGAAATAACACGGTCTTCCAGAGTCTGATGCAAACAGGATTTATTGTATATAATTCAAAGGAATTACATGCAGTAACCCAGGCTGATCTGCGCAGATAAAAACATGCATTCATAAATCATCTTCTATCCAGTGGGCCCATCAGAGGCAGCCTGACGGGCACACCTTCCCTGTTAGTTTCTGTCTAGGTCTCTTCTTTGTCAAATGAGTAGTGGATGCATGTGTGTAAGTTCTGAGTGTGAGATGTCCAGTCTGAGTCTTCCAGTGTGTCCCAGTATGGTCCAGTGTGGTAACGTCAGGTGAGTCATCTAGGTGTCACAGGTCTGGTCTGTGGTGTGACCTGTACAGCTGTTTCTTATATCCTTTTCCATAGTTCCACCCTTTGTGGGGCTTAGGAACCATCTCCTCCCATAACCTGCCCCCTGTTTTTTTAATTAACAAAGCCCTTAAATTTTACACCATTATCTATGATTCCCAAGTACTCCTATTTTTTAATGAGGGTTATTCTTTCACCACTAGTTAATGAGGGGTTCAGCTTTGCGCATGCGTCAGCTCCCCTCTAACAGTCCCACTCTATAGTTCATTACAGTTTACACCTTATACATACTTTTGATATACATTGGCTATGCATTGTGTGCTTGTATATACATATTGTGCATGGTACACATATAACTTGGTTTACATCTTAATCATATGGCTCATAGCCTGATTATTGCTTATATTTATGATTATACAGTAACACGATGGTCCTTCTGGGTCTCCGGGGATTCTGGAGCTCCCCCCGCGTCCCTTGGCCTCCTATCAAGATTTTTATGGCCTTCTTCCCAGCTGTACTGCTGACGCGTTTTAGATGAGTTCTCTGGGGATTTTTCTCCCACACCACAGCCGGCCGCATCTTAGAAACAGGCGACTCTGCCGAAGGTAGGCCGGAATCGACACAGGTCCATAGGCTACCTGGGTGGCGACGGTCACCGTCTCCTGCCAACGTTGGCATACTGTTGGAATGTGATTGTAGCCCAACGGTTACATATTTCGTCGTAAGCCAATATTGGTACAACGTTGGAATACCACTCTTTCCCAATCATCGCATAATCGTCATGAACCCACGTTGCCACACCGTTGGCATTAGGGATTTTACGCAATGACGGCTGCGGCGACGGCTACGGTGACCAGAAATAACTTTGTTCTGTTTTGTGCATGCGTGAATGTAACTCGCCTGTAGATCGGCAAAAACACAAGTTTCACGCTACAACGTGTGGATTGGACGAGTGAATTTTCCGTTATTATTGTGTTTTGAAATAAAACTTGTTTTACAAGAGATAATGAAACTTATACTTTCAACAATTTTTTCTGCAAGGAACCTGGGGGTGGTCCTGGACGACCGGCTGGACTTCAAAGAGCACATCAGGGCGACGGCACGGTCCTGCAGGTTCCTCCTGTACAAAATCAGGAGGATTCGACCGTACCTGACCACCTACTCCACCCAGCTTCTTGTCCAGACCATGGTCACCTCACGCCTGGACTACTGCAACTCCCTGCTTGCAAGCCTACCGGCCTGCGCCATTCTGCCTCTTCAACTCATCCAGAATGCAGCTGCCCGGCTTGTGTTCAACCTCCCGAAATTTTCCCACGTAACCCCCCTGCTGAGGTCTCTCCACTGGCTGCCAGTTGCAGCCAGGATCAGGTTCAAAGTTCTGACCCTGGCCTACACTGCAGCAAATAGGACAGGCCCCGCCTACCTGCAGGACTTAATCCAGAACTATGTTCCTGCTCGACCACTTCGCTCTTCTACAGCAGGGCGACTGGCACTTCCCCCCCTCCGTGTCAAAGGCTCTCGCTTGTCCCGACTGCGGAGTTTTTCCACATTAGCACCTCAGTGGTGGAATGAACTTCCCATTCCCCTACGTTCTACTCCAACCCTGCCTGCATTCCGTCGAGGCCTGAAGACACACCTCTTCAGACTCCACCTTGACTGATATCCTCACCTAGGAATATCAGTTCCCTGTTCCCTGTGTTTTCCTGTTTGTTTATTATAGTTTATAATAGTATTTGGAATGGTTTATAATAGCATAGTTTATAATAGTATTTGGAATGGTTTATAATAGTATAGTTTATAATAGTATTTGGAATGGTTTATAATAGCATAGTTTATAATAGTATAGTTTATAATAGTATTTGGAATGAAAGTGTGGTGTTGCTGATTTGCCCACAGCTTACTGTGAACTACAGTCAATGTTCATTGCTAGGGATAGCTGCTACATTATGCAAAGGATGTGCTTTGCCTTGTCTGTTCTGTAATGATGATGATGTCTCTGTACGCACTTACTGTACGTCGCTTTGGATAAAAGCGTCTGCTAAATAAATGTAATGTAATGTAATGTAGAGCATTTTTTCAAAGACACCTGCTAATTTAATTGATTTTCCAATTTTTCCGAAGTCATGTCATCTGCTCCGATGTCAGCTCCTCTAGACGAGAGTGGTGGCGCCAACAAGCGTTCACAGTCGGTCAACTTTGATTCTCTATTTTTCTGTTTGTTTATATGCAGTTTGTTAGTTAAGTCATCGTTCTCCATGTCATCAAGAACGAAACGCGAATACTGGTCGTAAGGTAAATCGGACCTAAAGCTGTCAGACTTGTTCACGTCATACGTAACAATAAAAACTCCTCTTCTGAAATTAATTCTTTGTCAAAAGCATAACTTACACTCAGTAACTCCTCTCTGGGCCCTTTTAAACAACACTTTTCATAGATAATAATTAACAGACAGATAATTATTGCCGTCGTTGATTCGGAAGAGTTGTTGCTTAGTGGCTTTGATTTCTGTGACTACGGTGTGAACACAAATTTATTTCCGGTCGCTGCAGCTGTCGCCACAACCGTCGCTGCTTAAAGTCCCTATTGTGATTTTAACCCAACCGTCACATTTTAATCGTAGACCAACCTAGATACAACGTTATGGCATATCCAGAGTGAACATTCTCGAGGATATTTTTAAAGTTCAACTGACCTTCTCTCACAGTCTCACTCTGAAGAGAGAAGTACAGCTTCTAATGTTAGTAAAGTTGCACTTGGGTTAATACCAATGTTAATTGTCTGATATTTCCCTAAAGATATCATGTCCAAATTTAATTGTATGGTTAGCCTACTTTAAGATGTTTTTCCCAGTTTTAGTCAAATGGATTTGCATAGCACTAGGCTACAGTTGACGTTAACATAGCTACATGATTCTGAGGTAAATTAGCTAACCCCACACTGCTTGGTAGTTTGCTAAGGTTAATTGAACGTGACGTTATGTACCTTATACAAACGGTAAAGTATAGTATAGGTGGATTGTCATTGAGGCTACCAGAGGCTGAGCCTCCTAAAGGGATTAAAAATAAAATAGTCTGCAAAAACATATAATTTTTTAATAAGAATTCTGTCCATATTTGGGCTATAGCGAGAGCGCGTCTGAGTCTAATTTCTGCTTCTACAGGTCTGCGCACATGTGCATTATGCTCGTGAGGCTATTTTGCCTAGGGTGACGTTCAGCCTATAAAAATAAACAAAGCCACTGTGACGTCACCCATTGCTTTTCCACGGCCTTGTAAAAACTGAATTGAAGCTCGGAAGTCTTTTTCGCCGCACGTTTGTACAAACTGCGCCTGCTCCGTGGAGCCGAAGTGACCTTGGCTTGAAGCAGGGTCAACCGGATATGGCCCGGGCACAGTATGATTGACAGTTCGGGGTGGAGAGGCCACAGAACTATAAAGCCCATGACCTGACCAAACCCACCATTTGCAAAACGAACTCGGGGTAAACTTCCATAAGTTGCTAATGTTTATAACATTTAATTTTCATCCTCAATTTTACTGTGTCATTTATTCGCATTGAATGTGTGGTATTCGTCACATAATTAACGTTCATTCAGTTATCTTAAATTTATATTCAGCTAACATCAGCTAATTTGATTAGCTAGATAGCATACCAGCTGAGCTCGGTAGCCAAGCTAGACGCAATGCAGCTGACCCCATAGTCTTAAATGAGCAAACCACCACCGTCTTTTTGGCTAACCACTAATTAACTTGACTGTGGCAGAGCAGTCTGTCACGGTTTGCTGCAGCATGAAACCCCGTAATGAAAACTTCCAGATAAAGTGGGGATTGTAGGTAGGGAGGTCGAACGTTCTGCCCGCAATGTAATCACAATGGGCATTCCACACACAAAACAAAAAACTAAATTGACGTCTGGGCTCATTTCAACATGTCATTTAACAAGGAAATCTACTAAACGAGAGTAGATTAAGCTATTCATTTGTTTCAGAAGTGTACTTACACTTCAACAATGTTATTTTTTTACTTTAGAAGCCAGAAATTATTATGCTAATTTGACTCTGTTTACGAGCATTTGTGCCTATACTTAACGCTGTACCGAAATCAATGGGGTCATTATAAAACATCCAGCCACATTGAAGTCGTTAATACACATTTTATTACAAGAAAAACTCACTGTGAAATGTTTTAGGTGTTAATCGATCGGTATGTATCGATACTTTCATCTATTTGGGTGTCCTGAAAACGTTACATGTGCTGCGCATCCTGCGGGACTTAGAATTCTACAGCCACTTCAGAAGCAAAATGGCACCAAAAAAATAAGGCGCTCGCCACCTTATTCGAAATAACCCCAGAAGGGATTTTGCAATAGCGAAATGAAATGTTATTCAAATTGTAGCCAACCCCTGTCTTGACATGCCGATTGTTCAAATCCGATTGGTCCAAGATATGCTGGCAAAGAGGCGCTCTGAAATGTTTTCTGATGTGGCTAGGTCAGTAAACTCAAATGAACAACGACATTTTTACATGTAGATCTTCATCAAAATTTCGTCTACAGTATGGTATAATGCTTTTTAATATTGCGAATGGGTGTTTTTTTTAATTAACATGAAAAGGGAACATGCACCTTATAGATTCCGAATCCAAAAACTGAGAATTCTGATAACCAGTGCCAGCTAAAGTCGCTAGCTGCTATGTTTTTCTCTGGACCATATCGCCAGTAAACTCCAGATGAACAACGACATTTTTACATGTAGATCTTCATCAAAATCTCGTCTACAGTACGGTATAAAGCATTTTAATATTGCGAATGGGTGTTTTTTTAATTAACGTGAAAAGGGAACATGCACCTTATAGATTCCGAGTCCAAAAACAGAATGGAAGGTGGCACTTTAAACACTTTGTTTATGACTTTTTAAATTCTGTTTGCTCTGTAATTGGTTCTACAAAACAACATGCAACATACAGCTTCCAATCAAAGGCCCCCACCCCCTACCCTTTTACAGCTTTTACCCTACCCATAACTGTTGCTGTTAATATTTTTTTTTAAAAATTCTGCTTGGGACCCAAGAAGAGAACAACACTGAAAACATGGTTGTCTGTAGAATAGATACGTTAAAATTACATTCGCAATTGTGTGCCTTGTGTAGATATAATTAAATTTTGATAAGAAAGTAGGTGGCTCTGAAAAGAGCCTTTGGGGTGTGCAATAAGACCATCAGAGCTGTAAGGACAGGGCTGTGTAAATGTTGTCAAGAAATAGCCTGTTACCCTCTAAATTTAAATGTGTCCTATCACTGCCTAAATGAATTAAGCCAATGTTAGGATGCATAGTGCAACCCAACCCATGTCTGACAGAAAGCCAAACATGGCCCCGTTTAGCCGTCGTCATGTCCTTTCAAGGCCATATGCGGTAGTCGCGGTCTGACCCCGCCAGTTCCAGCGAGGGAGGATGTCCGAAAACATCAATTTGGTTTTGGGAAATAGCAAATCGATTTCCCTGATGTCTGTCTTCATGCACCGCATTAGGCTGATCCTTGTATTTCCGTACGTGCCAATGCTGTTCCCACCGAGGTGAATCACCATCACATCTGGGTCGTCGCGGATGTCAGCCCGTTTCGAGCGGAGAAGAGGCATTAAGTGTTCCCACCTTCTGCCCCCTCTGCCAGCCCAGGTGATCTGGCAATCTAGCCCCAGGTTCTGGTCCAGTCCAAATGCTCCTAAGTGCGCCTGCAGCCTGGCGATAAGCGAGCTCCTGATGATCCAAACGCGTGGTAATGAGCAATCGGTCATGCTGTCAATAGAAATAAAAACTAACGTTTTGTGGCGCAAATACTGTATTTATAGCTTTATTATGCAATCGCTATTCGCCAAATTATCTCTATGCTAACCCACGATTGGACTGTCCTCAAGTTGTGAATGGTCGAATGCATTACCTGAACAAAGCCAATAGGGTTTAATAAACAAATTATGAAATAGCCGCGCATTGTCAAAATGGGTCAGACCCAGACGCATTAAGTAGGCTAATCAATGTTACTGTTGCGAATACAGTGGAATTCTGAAGCCGCGGGACCCGAAAAGTTTGAAACTGAGACGTTTGGCACGTATGGCGTTTTGGGAGTACATATTTAATGAAATACAACACGCCATAACAATATATGTGAGTAAATGTGTAGAGTATATTAGTCTTCCTGTACGAATACCACAAAATATCCGTTCTTGTTGTTGAAAAAATAAGGATAACGGTATCCTAAAAGCAGCACAGATGATGATGTGTTTCCGTCCAATGAGAGTGATTACACGGAAGTGAAACGGGCTAATTTAAAAAATAATTTTAAAGCGAACAAACGTCCTTTTTCTGACAAGCTAGCGATTTATATATTGTTATTTCATTATATTGTAGCATTTAGGACAATATACAGTGCATCCGGAAAGTATTCACAGCGCTTCACTTTTTCCACATTTTGTTCTGTTACAGCCTTATTCCAAAATTGATTAAATTCATTTTTTCCCTCAAAATTCTACACACAACACCCCATAATGACAATGTGAAAAAAGTTTTTTTGAGATTTTTGCAAATTTATTAAAAATAAAAAAATAAAATTTCTCATTTACATAAGTATTCATACCCTTTGCTTTAACGTATTTTTAAAGTATCATATTTCATATTTGGTCGCATATCCTTTACATGCTGTTACTTCCTGAAGTCTGTGACTATCAACATCAAAAAACTGTCGATATCTTATTTTCAGGTACTGTTACAAGCGATACTATAACCTCTCTGCATTTGAATGGATCTCTATGGAAATTGGGGGGTGAGACTAGATTCAGCTGTAAATTACACTGGTACAGTATGGAACACATGGCTGGCTAAATGGCTGTAAGTTATCAAGGGTCTGAGCTATCAAACGAGCCCCAAACCATCACTCTGTTGCCAGATATGGAGTAGATGTGGATGGATCACTTTAAGGGTTGTTTCTCCTGACTTTTTTCCCCATAGAGTTCTATAGGAAAATGAGTCCGGAGAAATAACCCTTGCAGTGATCCATCCACATCTACTCCATATCTGGCAACAGAGTGATGGTTTGGGGCTCGTTTGATAGCTCAGACCCTTGATAACTTACAGCCATTTAGCCAGCCATGTGTTCCATACTGTACCAGTGTAATTTACAGCTGAATCTAGTCTCACCCCCCAATTTCCATAGAGATCCATTCAAATGCAGAGAGGTTATAGTATCGCTTGTAACAGTACCTGAAAATAAGATATCGACAGTATTAACTTTCATCTGCATCCTGTAACCTAATCACAAACATTGCAAACATTTACAAACGCAGACTCCGTATTATTTTCCGATAAATTATTGGTTTTATTTTAAACATCCCCGTATTGAGTCAGTACGAACATACAGCTAACACTTTGGCTCTATTCCCGCACATTTTCGTAATTTTTGGGACCTAAAAAAATTATCCAGGTGTAGAAATGTCCGGTTAGAGTTCTAGCTAGAGCAGCTGGCTAACGTTAGTAACGTTAGCTAGGCAATCACGGTAGCTAGCCAACTTATATGGCCAGCCAGCAAGGATGACTTTAAGGAAGTCGAATAACTGTTTAATTAAAATGGCTTGCCATAAGCT
Organism: Synaphobranchus kaupii; assembly: GCA_029718625.1. NCBI lineage: Eukaryota > Metazoa > Chordata > Actinopteri > Anguilliformes > Synaphobranchidae > Synaphobranchus > Synaphobranchus kaupii. The sequence goes on from CM056379.1 coordinate 70,044,778, forward strand.
ATCGTTAGCTTGCTAGCTAAATGTTAAAACGACTTGCCGTGAGATATCGTTAGCTTGCTAGCTAGCTAACCCAGCATTGCTAAGCAATGGTAACGTTCATGACAGGGGGAGTACAGCGATTGCGTACAGGAGGGGGTGGAATAGTAAAATTAATATCTAAATTGATAAGGTTATACAGATATGGAGCAATTGATTTGAGATACTTAACCCACAGTTTGGCTGCTTGCTCTGAGACACTGGGCCTGTAGTGTAGCTGCAACATCCCCGCTTCTGTCTCATCTTACGAAACAGTATTTTTTTTCATAGTAGACATCATAGTTGAAGATGAGCGGGTAAGGCACTCAATTTATTATGCTACGAACTGCGTCCACAAAACAACAGCTTGTTCACGGTAGGCTACTAAGGGATGTTCTCCATCGACTTCCACTCAAAAATACAGCATGTCTCCCTGTCCCAAGCATAGACTGTATAAAAATAGGTCCGTTTTAGACTGATGATTGTTGTCTACCCCTTCTGGTCGCGCCCCTCCGAGTGAGGGTAGTGAGAACAATATAGAACCTATCTATGCCAGTGATCCCAGGACTCAATCTGTTCCCTGATTGGTCCTGAACAAATGTTAATACCTTGTCCAAATGACACAATATTTTAAAAAATCAGCACATGCACAGGCATTACATGAAGGAAAGGCACCTATTGCAATTACATTTTTTTGTGTAAAAAATTTATTGACTGAGTATTTTGACCACATTACTTACATGGGGAAAGACCTATACTGCAGCCAACCGCAGTGGCGCTAGTAAGCAACGGCACCAGGAAGTGAGCTTCAAAACGAAAGCCCAGTCTTGGCCCCTTGGTTCAGCCTCACTCAGAAGCATTTCACATTGCAGTCCCTCTAAGCGGCTCATGCTGAATGAGATGGTATGAGCAGAGCCCATTGAAAACACTTGTATGTGAGGCTAGCCTCAGCCACACCCCCATCCTGTGACAGAGCGAGTAGCCTACAGAAATTATATCTCATTTGCATATTGCACTCTGATTTGCTAAATGTTCTGACTCCGTCCACCATTTGCGCGACTTTTATTTTTTAATAAACAAATGAGGTCCATTCTTTTTTCCAACTGGCGAACTCGCTAGTCACTTAAAGCCACCGCATTCCGGTGGAAGAACAAATGTATATTCTTGCAGTAATGTTAGAAGATAACCAAGCAAAACATCTGTTTCATCTGATAATTAGCTGGGTGACTAGCTAGTTAACTAACAGGTGCTAAATCATTTTATGCAAACAACTTTTATTTTATAACGTTTATGCGAAAGTGTCCCCTCACCATCCTACAGCTAAAGCCAGATAACGTGCAAAGACAGAGTAGAGAGAAGGTAGGAGAAAATGGAAAGCAATCACCGGGCCATTGGTATTTTCGCCTTGATTCATTTTAGTTGGTTAAATAGTTATATCAGCTTCAGGAATTGTTTGCTAACTTACCTAACTTTAGCTAGATAGCTTATCTGATACGTTTGCTATGTGCTCGCTAGCTAGCTGGAGAAGCTTGATAGAATTTAATTACATTTCAGTCAGGACCACTGTTGTTCAAGTAAGCTTTATTAACATTCTTAAAACAATACATTTTAGGTTTGGCGGTATGGTTCTGTTCAAAAACCCTCCCGCCAATCAACGCGAGCAAGCATGTTATGGCGGTGAGGGCAGCAGCAACAACCCCCCAGTAGGTTTGCACTTAGAACAGAACCGGCAGCACTGAGAATGTTTTTTTTTTTTACAGATTCCATTCAATCAGTTGTATGTATATGGCACTTTTAAGTGTCATTATCACAACAATTTACAAGGAACCGGGCCTGAACCCCCGTAGAGCATGCCTAGGGCGACAGTGGCAAGGAAAAACTCCCTGTTGTTAGCAGGAAGAAACCTTGGGCAGAACCTGACTCTGAGGGGGGAGTCCATCCGCCGCTGACTGGCACCGGTTAACTGAATAGCTGATTACAGAATAGAATACAATATATAATGAGCCGGTGGTGGAAGGCGGATTGAAGGCCAGCAGGTGGCATCATCAGCTGGGGACGGCGTGGAGCTGGAGCTGACCGGCTGCTTCTGGAGAACGATGTTTGTTGATCTATAGCTACCGCTCCGGCGGTTGCCGAAGAGGGAAGGAGAGAGGAAAGAAATCAGTAGGCACTCAAACATATTAGTGAGCTATGCCGGAGCGATATAGGCTAGGTGTCAGTGCGCAAAGGGGAACTGAAGAGGATGAAGCTGGGGTGGAGGGTTTTTTTTTTGCGTGCTGCGGGCGTGCATCAGAGGATCCACCATGTTAGGGCAAGGCGGGTTAAATAGACCGCCTTGCTACTTGAATGGATTGATAGGTGAATCGTCACTACTCAGCTGAGCTGTCAGCTGATTCACCTATGGCCGGGTTTCACTATCGTGGCCTGTCTGAACTAACGCTACGCTCGATTTGTGCAATAGCAAATATGTGTGCGTTAGCTATTGTGTTTTTGCTGTAGTTGCTGCTAACTAGGACCCCTATTGTAAGTTATGTGCAAGATTAAGTTTGTCATGTTTTATTCACTATTGCGAATATCCAGAGGTCTAAAGTCCAGGGGTCAGAAAGTAAAAGTCATGGGTTTCTTCCACCCTTTAACTCAACCAGCTGATTTCACCAATTAGTTCTAGCTCCTGGCTGAAGAATTCTGATAATTAGCAGGACTTTTACTTTCTGAACCTGGATTTTAGACCTCTGCTAATATCCTTATACCTTTCCGATCAATAATACTGGGAAGGACGTTTACTTTCTGAACCTGGATTTTAGACCTCTGCTAATATCCTTATACCTTTCCGATCAATAATACTGGGAAGGACTTTTACTTTCTGAACCTGGATTTTAGACCTCTGCTAATATCCTTATACCTTTCCGATCTATAGCAGCAGGCGGTTTGCAGAGAGAACAACATTAATTTCAGGAGAGAGAAAGTGTGGATCCTGAGACACAGTTAGTCATATCAGGAGAGGGAATTCTACAGACAGGGATGTTCAGAGAGCTGCATTATTACACTCAATGGTAAGATTTTTGTTATCAATACATCTGGAACAACACTGAAGTTGGTATTCAAATGATGAGCGAGGAATGAATAGTGAGCCATTTGACAGCTGATTGGTTGGAACTGACAAAATCACCTGAATGAACCATTTAATAGTGATTCTGTATCACCATTTAAGGGTTATTTTTATCTACATTTTCTACAGGGAGCCATGCCTCCCGGACCCCCTCATTTACAGCCCCTGCCAACCACCTACTACACTCGTAACAAATGCAGCCTCCCCTATTTTTGACCTCACCAGCTGTCCCTGAAGTATAGGCTACCGTTATAAGGGTGCCACAAATCAGATAACGTCAGCACACTGTCATCAGTCCGCTAAGCATGTTGCCTCAATCTGTGTGGGATATCCCACACTGAACGGCCGCTCACACAGCGGACGGTAGACGGCAGGACGAAACCGGATGTCATTGTTTTCAATGAGACAACAACGGCAAAATCACCGACGGCAGGAGAAGGGTCTATCTGCAGTGTGCAGGTGCTTAGGGAAGGCCTCTTCTATGGGAACGCCCCTTCAATGGGAACGCCTAACTCGTCACTCAGAGGACGTCACTCAGAAAAATAAAAAATGGCGCAGTGTTAAACGGTAAGCGACTTGGTGTACAAAAGTTTTACAAAACCGTCAGTTTGATATTATTGATTTTTGCTAACTGACCGTGTACATTGGTCTTGTTAGCTAGCTGTTAGCCTAGATAATGGCGGACAACTCGTTAGCCTAACGTTAACGTTAGTTAATGGCGGAGTATCCGTTTGATACTTCGTGTTCGATGTAAAAACTTATTCACATGGGACAGAGTTTTGCTCATTTTATAGTAGGATAGTAGGATTATGTAATATGTATAACTAGCTAATGTAACATATAATCAGAGGTGGAAGTAACGAATCACAAGTACTCTCGTTACTGTAATTGAGTAGCTTTTTTGTGTACTTGTACTTTTTTCAGTATTTTTCAAAGTCAGTAATTTTACTTTTACTTAAGTATGGTTTAAATGAAGCAAAGTAGTTTGCTACATTTGTACATCCATCCGTTACGGAGTATTTTTGCTTTAACCTCTTGCTGCCAAACGCCCCCTAGCGGTAACGCGGGCGTTACGGAAGTTATTAAATTATACATTTCATTAATTTAATAATATATAATAAACTGCTCACCTCAATATTTTTATTAAATATCCTTAAGATATATCCTGTTATGGATCCGAGAAGGGACTGGACTCAAATGCACGACTCTGAGACAGAAAATCCAATAACTCAATAATTTATTACTTCATCAAATACTCCAGAAGTATAGGGAGAGATAAGGGTAGGGACTGGATCCTGGAATGGCGTTAGCAGGGGTAGAACGGGAGTGGGAGTAGGCAAGGGGCTGGATGGTGGCGGAATCCTGGGTTGGTGTAGCAGAGGAGGAGCGGGATGCGGGAGACAGGGCTGCTTGGAGTGTAACTAGGATTAGCTGCAGGCTGGCAGACAAGCAGAGCAGAACAAGGCGTTAAACACAGCAAGGCATGAACAAATTAAGTTGTGTTAATTCGTTAGGCAAGGCAAGACTAGATAGCAACAAAAGCAAGACAAGGCAAGGCTTAAATTCTTGATACAAGACTAGACAAAACAAGAGTTATTCAACAACAAGACTTAACAAACTGGCACAAGACAACGAAAACCGGGAGAATATATATGAGAGTTAATGAGCTAATGACTGCGTGCAGCGTGAGAATGTATGCGAGAGTGATTAACAGAGAAGAGAGCGTGAGGAATGCAAGAGGGGAAAAGGAATGAGATAAGAGGGGAAAAGGAATGAGATAGGCGGAGAAAATGCAAGACGAAATGGGTGACACAAAGAGGGAAAACCACGCCCAGCCTGCAGCACGAGGAAGACAAACAGGAAACATGAAAACACAACAAGAAACGTGAGGGAAAAGGGTAAAACAAGGAGCACAACGGGGACGGCAATGGAGAGTGTCACATATCCATTCCTTCTGGGAAAGTGGTTTTTAAGCCCAAAATGTTGAGTTAAAACTTCATAAATAACGTTGGAAACTCCAATCTAATTCTCAAACATATATTGCAGCTTGATGCCACACCATAAACAATGTGCTCGTGAACTGTTCTGCTTAATTGTATTTCACAAAACTTTGGTTGGAAAAATCATTATACCTTTAGGCTTCAAGAGAAAATACTTTCAAACTTTCATACGGCTACATGATTTTTTTTCCAATTTTAAACCAACTTGTGCTTTTCTGCACTTCATTCCGAGTAGTTCGGCTGTGTTCAGTTTGGCGTTGTGAAACTCAGCCGGTTTCTGGAGTACCAATCCCGTGGCTTAGTATATTTTAGCCAAAGTGGTTTTGTGCTTGATTGCAGAGATTTATGCAAAACTGTCATCAATTGGGTGTATTTCTTTGACTGATAGCACAATAGGCCTATCTGAAGTGGGAAAAACTTGCATCGACCCGCCTCCACTTATTTGCTTTCCATTGGGTTTTAAAACTGTCTGTCAAATATTCCAGCCAATAGCCAAGACTTTTATCTTTCAGACAAGCCCTCATTCAACACAAAGCCCTCTGAATTCACATAGATGCAGCCCCGCATAAGAGGAGGAGGCAACCAAGCGTAATTATCGGACCAAGATGGCGCAGTGTTTTTACCTTGTAGCGTAGCTCGCTACATTCCGTTTAGCAAAGCACAATTCATTAGGTAACTTTAAAGGTTTATCTTTTTACTTTACAGTCTCTTTCATACAGTTTTTGGTTAGTTATGTCTAGGTTATTAAGGAGTTTCTCCGTGCAGCAGGTTCTAGCCCAAATATGGTTTTGCGATCTTGTCTCAGTGACGAGTGGTGTAAGGTAAGAGATTTTTTTTTTTGCCGGTATACCAGTGCGAATTCACTGTTATGTATAAAACAAATCCCTCTGAATTAAATGAATATTGCTAACATTATTATATTGTAACAATAGCAAGCTAGCCAGCAAAATTACACATAGCAGCTAGCTATCTATTTGTGTCTGAGATGAGCTGTTCCGAAGGGTTTGTTTTGTTCCACATGAGTAAATTGTTCTGTATGCAGTACAGCAGGCTGTGCAGGTAAACGAATGAGCAATTTATGCATGACGTAACATGAGGGAGAGATAACATGATAACATGAGGATGAGTTTGTTGTTGTTGATTATTATGCAGGGGTTTATTTTATCTAGGGTGGACATTTTCTTTTATATCCCGTTTGCATATACCTGGACTAATTTCTGGCTAATGGGGCTCTGGTGGAATATAAGATTCACTGCTGCTACATGGGTTTGGAGAGCTTTTTGGGGACCGCAAGTTAGTTAGTTGTGTAATATGAAACACACCAAAAACACATCTAAAAATGAACTTTTATTGCCAAAATTGTCAAATTTTATTGTAAAACTTAAAAAATAAATCATATTGAGACTTTTCTGGAACCTTGCCATTTTGCACAATTTGTGCCTACTTTGGTAACCGAAATGGTTCACCTGAAAAAAAGCTGTAGAATTTGAATGGTTTGAGATATTGACACCATATTTTTAGCAGAGATAGGCAGCATATTGAGGAATCACATTTCCTCAAGTTATTTCCTCCATCTCTTGTAGCTCATCAGGTGAAAAATCTGAAATTTGAATGTAGGTACCCGTTTTTTAGTTTTTTCACAATTTCTGTACACAAATTGCTGTAGTTAAGTAGCAAAAAGTGTATGTATATGAATTATGACTACTTAGTCATAATAGTGCAGTTCTCTGTTTTAATAAAAGCTATGAACCATATTTGTAGCCTTTACAGTTTTTGAGATAAACAGCTTTGTTAGTCACTAGTGAAAACAGGCGAAAATTGGCATAAAATGATCAACAGATATTGCGAGCTAGAAAAAAAAAAACTGACTTTGGACCAGACACCAATAAAATGCATTGCATCAAAAACAAGCCAACCAGATCAAAATGTCATGCATCGCGCCAAAACAGCGGTGCCAGTTGATTTTCAAGGAGTCCGAAGAAGGAGAGCTCCAAGTTCCAACTACTAGCGCGATGCGTAGTGAACCATGAATGGGACAGAAGAGAGTTTGGAGGAAACACCACCACAGACACCCCAGATAGCACACTGATATCTGTCCTCTATCTGAATCAGAGCAGCACTCCGCCGGGAGTTTTTGTACTGGGGGCGTCTGGAGGTGTACCGCTGTTTAACAGCTGGATCATTTCTGCTGGTGAGTCGGCAGTGGTCTCCTAGCGGAATGACGCTCGGGCTAATGCGATGCCCCCCCCCCCCCCCCCTCTCTCTCCCCCAACCCGTCCCCTACCCACCATGGTGGCGGAGCTGGGTCGGGGCACCGTCGGATTGACGATTGCAACCAAGAACTGTTTTGACCGTTAACCCTGGAGCCCGACATTCAGACCTTGACCTCCTACAGACCTGGACCTGAAACAACGGTGCTCCTGTTTTATGGTAAGTTTTTAGCAAACTAGCTACCTGGCTTAATGTTAAATTAATCTTTCAGTTTTGCTAGTACAAACATGTGTTTAGTATAGCAAGCTATGTCGATGGTTAGCTAACTAGCTAGCCAGCCAGAATAAGTTTTAGGCTACTGGCCAGGTTTACATTAACAATTATTAATTTACTATTTATGTTTTAGATGATCCACAAACTAGGGCTTTAGCCTATCTATTTCACCTGTGACTTTACTGACCCTAGATTATTAGGTAAATTATCATTAGGGCCTACATTTCCCAAGGATTTGTGAGAGCTAGTCAAAAAAAAAGTGCTCTTAGGCTACGTTACTGTTAACCCGGCGCGTTTTGCTTCAAGTTCTGGAGCAGAGCAGATGCAGCGCGCAGCTCAACAAAACTCATCTCGTGTTTAGAAATCATTGACTAAGTAATCAGACTAAACAACAATTTATCTAGCAAACTAACCATCTAAATTACCTAGCAATCCGACTAGTAGGCCTAGTTTATCCAGCAAACTATCTCGCTGTATAATTAAGATAGCAATAGCAAGCTATGTCAATGGTTAGCTAGCTAGGTAGTTAGCCAGAATAAGCTTTAGCACGTTCTGCTAAGGAGCAGAGCAGCCAGAGGCTGCGCGCAGCTACACAGTCCACACAACTCATCTCGTGTTTAGAAATCATTGACTAAGGAATCAGACTAAATGAGAATTTATCCAGCAAATTAACCATATAAATTAGCTAGCAATCCGACTAGTATAGTTTAGACGCAGTCGCTCACAATCAACGAAGTCTTCATTGTCCGTCAGGAGCTAAATAATCCATGGCATGGGGTGCGTCCCAATAGTCGAAAAATGCACCCTCCCTTAGATACCACGGTCCGTGTATCTTTTGGTCAATCGATTTTCCTTTCAGAAACGGGTATTAAAAAACAAAAACGAGTGGTTAATTGATTTTCGTTTTAAAATACAAAAATTTAATTAGCCTACAAGGTGTTTTTCTTTTTCATGGTCAAAAATGGATGAGCAAAATAAAATAAAAAAGGTTTGATTTTCATTTTCTATTTCGAATAACAAAAAATAAAATCACTAGACAACAGAAATGAAAAAAGGTCAGTTTTTTCATATTCTGAGACCGGCCTAACCTCAAAAATCATGCTTGGATTTTTTCCTCGGAAGATCAGGCTAAACAAGCTGTTATTGGCGTGTGTGTCGTATTTATTTCAAGGCGGAGGCTATTAATTTCAAGTCGGCATGAAAGGGCATGTTCAGCTCAGTCCATAAATATAAAAAACTAAATACAGCTCACTTATGCGTACTTTTATACATATAGGCTAATATAATACATATATAAGTCACATAAATATCAGCATATTTGTGTAGTGTATTGACAGATGCAGACTTCCCCTGAGAAAATATGCTAGGTCTAGAACTCCCTTAATGCTGAACTCATTTTCGTGTTATAAACGTCAGAAATATCTGCATAACACAGGTTACCTTATTGCCAAATTTCCCAGAACAGCTAGCATATTTGCAAAAGGCTTTTTAACGACTATAGCTTACATGAGTCAAAATGTTGAGTTTTTTTTGTTGTAAATTAATTTATAATTTCAGAGAAATATGAATAGGCTGCTATAATTGGGACGTCAATAACTACCACTAGGGGGCCACCGTGCATAGGGTAAGCGTCATTAACAAGGGGTAGCATAATTATGAACGCTCACCCATAGTTTCTTATTCCAGGACATCGCATTCTGCAGAAATATAACCCAGTTATAATTAGCCTATAAAATGAGCTGGAATTCTTAGAGCAAGTTGCAGTAGTCTATTCCACGTGGCTTTTTACACGTTTAGATATATTCCGCTTTTCTTACCAACTGGTAGCCTACGTTGCAAAGTAGGCTATGCAATTTTACTGGGGTTAGCCTACTCGTAGCAGGGGGGAAATAGCTTTGTTATCTAGGAGATCAGCTTGACTGAGAATAGTGTGATCCACCGTTATAAAATTAGATGTGCACCCAGTCATATAGCGAGGCTATTGAACTGCGATGTGCTGTATATAAAGCAATAAAAATTAACATTATTAATAAAGTTTGGAGCAATAACTGCACAGTTATCTATGAAATACATTTGTATAGGCTATCATATGTCATGCAGTCTACCATTATTAACCCTCCACTTAGATATTTAATGCATAGCTTATATCATAATCAGCTCTGATTGACATTTTGACAACTCTTGTAGGCTATAAAAGGGCGCTTTACAAATAGGCTAGCTTTTCTGTGAAATTTGTAAATAAGGTGTTATGCAGATATTTCTCACATTTATAACACGAAAATTAGTTCAGAATGAAACGAGTTATAGGCCTAGCATATTTTATCATATGATAGCCTATACAAATGTATTTCATAGATAATTGTGAGCAGTTATTACTCCAAACTTTAATAACACTCTAAGAATTATAACTTGGTTATATTTCTGCAGAATGCCATGTCCTGGAATAAGAAACTATGGGCCCTATCTTACACCTGGCGCAAAGCAGCGCTAACCCAAACGCAAGTGTCTTTCCTATCTTACACCCGGCGCTAGGTTCATTATAACGCCTAACGCTTACGTCCTTTAACTACCATATTCTTGCTCCCGTTGCAAGTGAACTGGGCGTGTTGGTCTTAAGATGAGGAGTGGCCAGGATTATTTTTGGCGTATTGCTATCTTGAGCCAGCAGAAAGCGCTTGCGCTAGAACCACCACAAACCTGGTCTAAAGTCATGTCGCAGTTGTTTACATGTTATTTTAACGGTGCATATAAGTGCGTCTACATAGGCGTGTGCACAACGCACGTACCCTCCTGTCTGTTACACACAGGGGCGCGCACAAGCATGACTAAAATATCTAGATCACAATGTGAAATATTATTATTGTGTAGGCTATATCAAAAATGCATAATAATAAAAGGTTCCATAGGTCCACATACCTTTCCCTCAGCGAAGGGAAACGATGCCACATTAAATTGCTCTCAGCCCACTCCATCAACATCCAGGCGATGTGCGATCGTACGGGACAATGGCTATCCATTAAAAAGGAGCTGATAACACCTATATCAAACCTAATGCGCAAATTGTCATTTGCACCTAATTAGTGTTGTCACGATACTGGAATTTCTAACTTCGATACGATACCTTGAAAAGTATCGATATTCAATACCATTTTCGATACCACGGGGAAAAATTGACAACATTGAGGGCATAACAGTTTAGATTTTTATTAAAAGATAACAGGGCTATAACTTGACAACAACAGAATGACTCTAGTACACAAGTGGACTTCGTGGCATCTTTAGCTTTTCCTTTGTCGTTTACTTCGAACCCGAAGTACTTCCAAACAGCACTTCTGCTGTTTTATTTATCCACAAGTTGCAGAGGCTCTGCACTTGCCATCTTCGGAGCGAATGAGAGGATTTGTTGACCCTCCCTCTGCCCCACAGGTAAAGGAAAGGATATCTGCTTGCCTGGCTGACATCTCTGAGTGGATGTCTAGCCATCACCTGAAGCTCAACCTCGACAAGACCGAGCTGCTCTTCATGCCATACAAGACCTCCCCACTCCTAGACCTGTCCATCACCGTTGACGAAATCATGGTGACCGCCTCCCGCTCTGCAAGGAACCTGGGGGTGGTCCTGGACGATCAGCTGGACTTCAAAGAACACATCAGGGCAACGGCACGGTCCTGCAGGTTCCTCCTATACAACATCAGGAGAATTTGGCCGTACCTGACCACTTACTCCGCCCAGCTTCTTGTCCAGACCATGGTCACCTCACGCCTGGACTACTGCAACTCCCTTCTCGCAAAGCCTACCAGCCTGCGCCATTCTGCCCCTACAACTGGTCCAGAATGCGGCTGCTCGGCTTGTGTTCAACCTCCCGAAGTTTTCGCACGTCACCCCCCTGCTGAGGTCACTCCACTGGCTGCCGGTCGTGGCCAGGATCAGGTTCAAAGTTCTGACCCTGGCCTACACTGCAGCCAAAAGGTCAGGCCCCTCCTACCTACAGGACTTAATCCAGCACTACGCTCCTGCTCGACCACTTCGCTCTGCTGCTGCAGGGCGACTTGCACTTCCCTCCCTCCGTGTTAAAGGCTCCCGCTCGTCCCGACTGCGGAGCTTTTCCACCCTAGCTCCCCAGTGGTGGAATGAACTCCCCACTCTGCTGCGCTCAGCTGAAACACTGTCTGTTTTTCGGCGTGGTCTGAAAACGCACTTTTTCAGACTCCACCTTGACTAAAATATATATATATATATATATATATATATATATTTATTTATATACTTATAGGGCCATTCTATAGTATTCGCTTCCTGTTTTCTATTTAACTTGTGTTTTTTGGTTATTCTATAGTTCAGAATGTATAGCTGACTGTGTGTACTTCTCATGTTTATTACTAGGGATAGCTCCTACGCTGTGAGAAAGCTGTGCTTTGTCGGATTTGCTTTGTAGTCGCGTCAATGACCTTCAATATGCACTTATTGTACGTCGCTTTGGATAAAAGCGTCTGCCAAATGATTGTAATGTAATGTAATGTAATGACAAGACAGGTCTGTGGGGGGGAGGGGGAGGGGCAATGCGTGCACTGCAGCAGCGTGTGTGTGCGTGTGTGTCAACAACTTGCTGTAGGAGAGAAGACAGAGCGAGAAAGCCAGCTGGTATCGATAGTGCAGAAAGTATCGATATTGCGGGAAATGAGTATTGAAACTGTTTTAAATATTCAGAATCGAAAAATCTATTTTTTTGACAACACTACACCTAATGCATGAATTGTCATTCAATGGAAAACTCGCGCACTGCAATAGACGGACATTTGAGTTCTGAAAATGCGCTTCAGATGTCATTACAATACAGCTCTGTTTATCTAGGAATACAGTCTGTAAGTAAATAGAATGGTTTATGACTGAAAAAAGTTCAAAACCTTGTCCAGTGAATATTGCTTTTATTGTTTTTCAAATAGCCTAGGCTACAGCGGACTCGCCGTGCATAAGGTTTTTTCTATAGCCTACAGTATGGTTAAAAAACGGAGATAAATGTCATCATGTTAACTGAATTGTAACCTTAGCTATTCTTCGTCCTTCATATTTTTTTAATTACAGTGACAAGGTTTCCATACCCTCAACTTATTAAAACCCCGCTGATTTCACCTGTTATTCCATAACCGAACAAAAGATTTTAAAGAGAATTAAGCGTCTAATTAGAAACGAAATTTGCAGCACGTTATTCATTTACAATGAATTTTAATTCCATTATCTGCATGTGCGCTTTACATGAGCATGTCTGTTTCCCCTGCTGTAAATCACACTTTTCACGGTCTTCCTGGGAAAGTGGATCGTTTTAAAGTATTACACTACCAGTAAAACAGGTTGGTCACATTTCTATAAGCAGGACATTATAAAACAAGGGAAAATATGCTGAACCTATGGGTTGCCAACCTGACAGATTTATTGTATTTAGTGTCATCATTAAAGCAAAATAACGTTATTTATGTTATTAATCAAAATTAGAATGCAGGTAGCCTAATGAACTTCGGATGAAGCTTCAACATGAGTTCATTGCATAATCAAACGAAATTCGTTAAACAAGCAGGCTAATTTGGCGTTTTCTAAGGTGAGACGGAAGCAATTGGTCGCTTTTTCTCAGTTGTTGCAGGTGCTTTTAATGAAATTTAACCGCATATATTTTGTAAACAGCACTGTCAGGAATTACCAGGAACTCATAATGGTTAGCCCGAATAATATTGATCATAGGCTACTATAGATCCATATAGCCTATTCCTTGATCGCACTAAACACGCATGAGCATGTCTGTTTCGCCATCATAAGCAATCCGCCAAGGTGGAAAAGCAGGCGTTTAAAGGGATGGGATATGACATTTTGATTGGTTTATTGCATGTCACGCCCAAGACACACCTATAATTAATGAAGAGACTAGGTTCAGCCCAGTTGCACCTTGCGCCGTGCTTAGCGCCAAAAAAACACGCCGTTAAAATAGCAAAAGTGGACTTGGACACGCCCTAAATGGACTTAGCGCCATGCGCTTAGACCAAGCGCCAAGATCGCCAAGATAGGGCCCCATGGGTGTGCGTTCATTATTAGGCTACCCCTTGTTAATGACGCTTGCCCTATGCATGGTGGCCCCCTAGTGGTAGTTGATGTCCCAATTATAGCAGCCTATTCATATATATCTGAAATTATAAATTAATTTACAACAAAAAACCTCGACATTTTGACTCATGTAGGCTATAGTCATTAAAAGGCCTTTTGCAAATATGCGAGCTGTTATTTGGCAATAAGGTAACCTGTGTTATGCAGATATTTCTAACACGAAAATTAGTTCAGCGTTAAGGAAGTTATAGACCTAGCATATTTTCTCAGGGGAAGTCTGCATCTGTCAATACACTACAAAAATACGCTGGTCTTTATGTGACTCATATATGTATTATATTAGCCTATATGTATAAAAGTACGCATAAGTGAGCGGTATTTAGTTTTTTATATTTATGGACTGAGCTGAACATGCCCTTTCATGCCGACTTGAAATGTATAGGTCTACGCCTTGAAATAAATAGCCTCCGCCTTGAAATAAATACGAGTGGAAATAAATACCCATTGAAATAAATAAAAGAGACGTAAAATAATGAATATTTATTTTGACACGCCAATAACAGCATGTTTAGTCTGATCTTCCGAGAAATCCAAGCGTGACTTTGAGGTTATATGATTACAAAATGGGCATTTGAAGACTGAATAACCATTGTTTTTTTCTGTTACCCAGTGAACATTTTTGTGTTGAAAAGTCAGCCGTGTAGCGTTCAGGTGAATGCAACGTTAATCAAGCCAGACAGTCTTGTCTTGTAAATGACCGCATCCGGTCTCAGACTGAAAAAACGGGGCTTTTTTCATTTCTGTTGCCTAGTGATTTTATTTTTTGTTATTCGAAATATAAAATGAAAATCAACCATTTTTTTAATTTTGCTCATCCCTTTTTGACCATGAAAAAGAAAAACGCCTTGTATTTCAATTTCAATTTTTGTATTTTAAAAAGAAAATCAAATAACCACTGGTTACTACACGGACCCTCCACTACCACCTCCTCTACTCCGTGCCCCGGAAACGGATCTTTGTGTTTTAATCTAATGTCGCTGATTACATCTTAATTACGTATTAATGGTTACATATCAATTAATGTCTCGACACAAACCGCAATGTCAGGTACATTGTATACGGTACATGCAAATACTTGGTAGGAGTGGTAGTGGGGGAGTGGAGGAAGCGAGGTGGGGAGTGAAGAATATTGGGACACAGCCATGATGTCACTTCGTTCTCCATGTTTGGGTTATCCACTTCGTTGCGCAATCAGATGACACAAAATACAATAAAACGTGATCTGACATGCCCACTAAAACGTCTCAATACCCTCTCTGTTATTAGTGCTCCTGTCCACCACATTAACTCAAATTAACATACTCTATACTACATCAGCATATACTGTACATACTACATTTTGGTAAAATCAGTACGTACTGCTTCCTTTACACTCTTTGCTACTAGTATAGTATGCGGTTTCGAACACAGCCATTATGTGTTTGGATATCGCCCATTTACTTCCTACTTCCTCTTTAGTCCACTCGTCATCATCCAGATGTAAAAGCACCTGGATAGGCATGAATCCCATCTCCACCAACACACTTACACCAACCATATTCTGTTAGATCTGTGAACCAGAAGAGTACATGCTCTGGATCAGGGATGGGCAAGTATCTGTTTCAGACTAACTTATTCTCTTAATTATTTAATTAGCCCAATCATTTATTTGGCCTGTTATTTTATCTACATTCCGTGATAGGAACAGCAGCTGATGAATGTCACTGTGCCTGTATGCATGTATTGTAGCATTTTATTGTGGTTTAATTAACTGCGCCGCACACTGATTTTTGGCATTTTCAGGCGAAAAAAATGTTGTCACCTTTTTGGGCCCTCACCAGTTTGCACCCCTGCTCTGTCTGCGACTAATATATTCTTTATCCCACTTAGGGGCTGTACAGAAGAACCCTGTTACAAGGGGAATGACTGAGGAGGCTCTGCAGCAGGAAATTAGCAAGTTCCTAAAGAGTCAGACAGGGATGGTAGCTGGAGGCAGCGGAAGAGGAAGGGCCAGTAATACCTGAACAATAGGCAGATTCGTTAGGCACAAATTTTATTATTTGGTTTATTATTTGTTTGGATATCTTTTGTTCTATATTTTTGTTCTGTATTTTCATGTAGGTTAATTATGAAACCATACCTTTTGTTACTCTTCATACTGCTTATTATTCTGCCACTTTTTGAGAACCTACACCATTCACACCATCAACACCATTCATACCTCATATTATACCTTTATACACCCTCCAGGTTGCTATGCTACTGTGAAGCGAATGAACATGCCTTATAAATCCATTGCATTACAGAAACAAAACTATTCATTGTATTTCATTAGACAATAAATACAGCTCATCGACAAATTATTTTAACGTAATTGTGGGCTATCGGTAATAGGAGAAATATTCTCATTCTAAAAAAAAAAGGAAACATTTTTTAGGAAAGTTTGGATAGCATTGCTTGGAATAGAGCTAGTTTATTTAGTGTGAGCTACAATAGGCAATATTGTTAGTTGTAACTTTTGATATCAATACTTTTAAAGGCAGGCCTAGTTTTTGCAAGTTGGAATTAAGGACTTATTGACAGCGCTCTGTAGGGTATGCGTGAGTAAGTTGGCTTTTTTTTTTTACGTCGGAGACGTTTTTGATCAGATTTCAACTACAGTGGAAACAGTCTCGAATATATTACAATGTTTTAGTCAGCTAGCCAGCTAACGTTACGGGTGGAAATTCTGACTACAAAGTATACAGACATCTTGGATGATTTTCTTCGGTGTGATCGCGTTCGGTTCTTCGATTGTTTTATTGGAGATCGGCGTGCCATTTTAGTGCATCACATTTGGTTCATGTAGTGCTGTTTCTGCATCGACTGCCCTCTGTAGCGCCTCAATACGTCACGGAACATAAATGGTCTGTGGTTGGTTATCTTGCATGTAAATCAAATGCGCCATCTTGTCAAAGTTCTTTCCTATGTTAAGCAAGTCTATGGACCAGACTTTGTGTTCATCACAAAGTCTGGCCTTCATGAGACTAGGTCACAGACATCAGGAAGTCATGGCCTGTAAAGGATATGCGACCAAATATTAAAAATTTAAAGGCACAGTCAACTTAGTGTATGTAAATTTCTGACCCACTGGAATTATGATATAGTGAATTAAAAGTGAAATAATCTGTCTGTACGTAACAATTGTACACAAAGTAGATGTCCTAACTGACTTGCCAATACTATAGTTTGCTAACATGGAATCTGTGGAGTGGTTAAAAATTTGTTTTAATGACTTCAACCTAAGTGTATGTAAACTTCCAACTTCAACTGTATATACAGTGCATCCGGAAAGTATTCACAGCGCTTCACTTTTTCCACATTTTTTTCTGTTACAGCCTTATTCCAAAATTGATTAAATTCATTTTTTCCCTCAAAATTCTACACACAACACCCCATAATGACAATGTGAAAAAAGTTTTTTTGAGATTTTTGCAAATTTATTAAAAATAAAAAAACAAAAATTTCTCATTTACATAAGTATTCATACCCTTTGCTTTAACGTATTTTTAAAGTATCATATTTCATATTTGGTCGCATATCCTTTACATGCTGTTACTTCCTGAAGTCTGTGACCATCAACATCAAAAAACTGTTGATATCTTATTTTCAGGTACTGTTACAAGCGATACTATAACCTCTCTGCATTTGAATGGATCTCTATGGAAATTGGGGGGTGAGACTAGATTCAGCTGTAAATTACACTGGTACAGTATGGAACACATGGCTGACTAAATGGCTCTAAGTTATCAAGGGTCTGAGCTATCAAACGAGCCCCAAACCATCACTCTGTTGCCAGATATGGAGTAGATGTGGATGGATCACTTTAAGGGTTGTTTCTCCTGACTTTTTTCCCCATAGAGTTCTATAGGAAAATGAGTCCGGAGAAATAACCCTTGCAGTGATCCATCCACATCTACTAATACGCTAATACGCTTTCTTGGAATAAAGTCAGTTAAACCAACTTTTTAATTTAATCACGCATACACATCATACATAATCAGTCCCCTTTGGCAGAGTTGCTGAGGTACACGGTGAATTTGGTGCGGGATTGGGATCGTAGCTCGGGCAAAGCGGTTTCCACAAGCTCTCTTCGTACCCTCACTGATTGCCGCTGGTGCTTAATGGAAACTGAACGCACTTTAGCTTGTCGCTTTCCCATCAAGGCGGGCTCTACATGGAACTAGCCAATAGGGAAACAGGGATACAATGTGCATGCTTGTAATAGGAGGTAAGTTGCTTTATACTCTAGGCAGTCGTATTGCTTCACAGTCCTTTACAGGATTTAGCACATCCATAGTACAGCTATAGTGATCACTTATTAGGTTTTAAGCAGGGTTCGAATTACACTGGTGCCCAGGAATGCCCGGCATACCTAGTTCTGGCCATGGCATACCTAGATCGATGAAAATAAAAAAAAGTTTGGGAGTGCGCCCATTTATTCATTCATATTTCTATGAGTCACCAGCACCTAAATAAGTGGATGCAGAGGTGGCACCACCGTTCTTAAAGCGGTGGGGCGAATTAAAAAAAAACAAAATTACGCAATAGACCCTGATCTATTACCACTGGAATCCACCTACCAGCATTTTAATACATATATTTACAGTATTTACACTATTGCCTTTGCAATAAAAATACGTTTGTTAATGTGAAAATAATAACAGTAAGTAATAAATGAAAAGTATTTAACAGTTTCACATTGTTTTTGTCGAAAATAAATTTGTGTCCTGTTGGGCTCGAACCCTCAATCCTTTGTGTGAGAGGCAGCAACTCTAACCAGTAGGCCACAGTAGCTTCGTGATTCTGGGATGTGTGCAGATTAGTTTGAAGCATTTTTATTGGGTGATAAGCTTGGGAGAGCAGGTATGCGATGTTGTTATCCAATGGGGAGAATTATTCTTTGAGGGTATGGAGGCAGGCAGGTAGTGAGGGTTTCTGGGTAGGCAGGAAAAATGGGAAGAAGAAGCAGAAGGCGAAAAGCCGCAAAATAACCCAGGTTTGGGGCTTTATTGTGTGGATGTGTGAAGTTCTATCTGAATGCTGTGTGGTTACATGAGGTCAGAACATACAGAAGTTAATGTTTATAAGGTCTGTGGTCATTGTGGTTACTTCTGTAGGAAACCCTGAAAAAACTCTCTGTGCTGTATAGGTATGGGGCATGCCCCGCCAAGCCGTAACTTAGCGGATGGCATACCTGCCATCCCAATAAGAAAATTATATCTTATCATTGCACTATGGTGTGCACTTCATCAACTGCCATTCCGATGAGGCGTTCCAGATAAACTTCTGTTTGTAGCACGTCTCTCCATTGGTGCCCACAAGTAATTTGGGTGATCCAAACACTATGTTGAATCGCCCTGCTGCGATTTCTACATCGATGGCCTCTTCCCAACACATGCCACAGACAACCCTTTGCCTGTCAGGTACTTAACCTGATCTTCCATTATCGATGTAAGGGGACAGACGACTAACAAAATAGGTTGAGTTGGGAAGCCTGGTATGTGTTTGCAGAGGGTTGACCATGCTTGTTCATGCTTAGTAATTATCTGCCTCAAAACAAACTCTTGAATATCCTTCAGAGATGGAATGTTGTGAACTTCCAAAA
Organism: Synaphobranchus kaupii; assembly: GCA_029718625.1. NCBI lineage: Eukaryota > Metazoa > Chordata > Actinopteri > Anguilliformes > Synaphobranchidae > Synaphobranchus > Synaphobranchus kaupii. The sequence goes on from CM056379.1 coordinate 70,064,162, forward strand.
CTTTCTTCAATCCAGCGTTAAGCTCTTGGTCCAAAACACTCATTGTTCTTGATGGATGCGCAGCATTCACTAGCTACCGATTAGTTAGAAGAACTTAGCACAACTTGTTTCCCGGCGGGCTGATAAAACCCAATGCATGCGTCGTACCGGAAATACACATACACTCCTGTGATTGAGAGTGCTAGTAGCCAATGAGTGCTAACTGTGAGTTTTCCCACAGTCCTGTCCAGCTTATGCAAGCCTATGCACTGCGTAGGAAGTGTGTCAAAGCGGCTGAGGCTGAGACTATCTGTGACCCAACAACATCAAAAGAGTCTTGATATTTTGTTTTCTGGTGCTCTTACAAGCGATACTATAACCTCTCTGCATTTGAATGGATCTCTGTGGGAATTTGGGGGTGGGACTAGATTTAGCTGTATATTACACTGGAACAGTATGGAAACACATGGTTGGCTAAATGGCTCTAAAGGCCGGTATACACTGCGATTTCTGCCACGATTTTTCAGTCCCAATTAATTTGTGCCAGAGGTTTATACGCCGTCAATACACGTAGTCCCTACTGCAAGTAAGTTAGCTACTAGATAGTTTTCATTGGCGTAGCTAACATGGCTAAACAAACAGCCTATCAATCACCTAATTTTAAAAAAATAATAATTGTTTTTTTTTTCTTTTTTTAAACGACGCTTGTGGGAGATTCACAAGCAGTTTGTGGAAGTATTTTAGGCAGGCTTGTTCAAAACACGAATACAGCAAACAGCATCATGTAGCACTTGCTAAGTCAGCGCAGTGTGAACATTTTTGTGCTGAAATGTCGGTGAAACGCCGTCTTGCATTCAACATTTCCATTCATAGAGAAACCGCATGAAAGTATGACATCGTAACGTTAATAACATGTGCAAAGCAGGATATTCCACTCCACGGGCACAGGGAAACGGATGAGGCTATTAACAAAGGGAACTTTATAGAAATATTATCTTTGGACAATGATGACATTATAACCATAGCCTTTTCAACACCAAGCCCTGCCCTATTGTCATATAGAAAACTTTCACACGCCAATTCAAATCCATCAAAGGTAGGCCTAAGTTGTGTTTATATTTTTTTAAATGATTTCTGTGCCCACCTTTTGTGTGTAGTTGTGCGTTCAACTTCAAGTGGCTGTTGAAAGTTAGGCCATATAGCCTATAATCTCGTATCGTGTGCGTGCGAGTTTTAACGTTAATTTTCCTTGCCTCTCCACTGGAGGTCAATTGGATTCCAATCCGTTTGGCATTTTGCTTTTCTAATTTTCTAAATGGCTTTTTCGTTGAGCGTCTCGCAACTTTGTCTGGTCATATTAGGAGCCAGATCGCATAGCCTATAGGCCTATGTACTGGTTTATAAACTAGCCTGCTATAGATTGTGTTTGTTGTACAGAAAAGACAGACGGTGTTTGATTATTCTGTATGGGGTCAACATTGTTGTAGGACTGTTATGCAAACCATTGATTTACAGTTTGTAAACTTTATAGACTGTCTGTTGGAGTGCGTATTTGATCACGTCAGATGACGGAGGCTACTTTAGCCAAATCGTAGGATAGAATCTCTGAACTTATTATAGAACACTTTGGACCTTATCGCACAGTCTGACTACAACGAAGACAATAGATTATCGTGGCTGCATTGCACAGTCTGACATGCAAAAATCGTGAAGGACGGCAGAAATCGCACAGTGTATACCGGCCTTAAGTCATCAAGGGTCTGACGTATCAAACAAGCCTTAAATCATCACTCTGCTGCCAGAAATACAGTAGATATGGATGGATAACTTGAAGGGTTTCTTCTCCTGACTTATTTTTCCATCGAGTTCAATAGGAAAATTTGTCAGGAGAAACAACCCTTAGTGATCCATCCATATCTACTGCATGGCTGCTGCGGCAATATGGCTTCAGGGCATCCACCTACAGTATGTGACTTCACTCCAAGCCATCCAGTGAGACCACATAATTTGCCAAGATACCTGGATGATTACCTTGTTGAAAACCAACATAGTTGTATACCACCTAATGTCCTTTCCAGCACTCAACAAGGAGGACAGGAGGACATCCAAGGAGCAGTGAGACCGGCAAGTAGAAGCGAGTGCAACAGTCCAGCTCCAGTTACCAGTTGTCAAAGTCCTTCACCCAGACAGTCCCCTCAAGCTAGAGCATACAGCCAGACAGTGTTGCAGGACCTCCTGGACTCTTTCACAAAGAGTGCGGATGAGGATTCGGCTGAACGAAGCTCCTTACTGCGACGTATAGCAGATAACGAGTGACGACAACAATGCCGCAGAGAGGCAATGGAGCACCTGGTGACCACCCTGTATGAAGAATCACAGGAGACCGCAGATCGTACCTCCAAAAACACCATCTGCACAACGTACTAGGGTGCTCAGTGTTCTGGCCATGGCAGCAGAATGCCAGCTGCAGCTAAACAGTCCTTTCCACATTGATGAAGATGAACTAGATCAATTTGAGCAACCCAATAGGCACTCCGGCCTCCAAGTCCCGGGTCAGCCTCTCCAGCTGGTTAGTCCACAGTAGCCATTGCCTGCAGCAATGACTCTTCAAGTACCTTCTCCATGCACATTTTTCTGCTGCTCAACAGTCCTACAAGACGCTGGTACAAAAGTGCCACTTCAGTCATCCCCTGTGCCTCGACCGAGGTCCAGGAATGCAGTGGGGGGGGTCACCAGCAGCAGCGTTCCCTGCAGTCCTAGCACCCAGTGCCTTCCAGGCCCAGTCAGGACTTTGCAACTATCAGCCAAGCATGTCCAGGCTGTTGCGACGGACGCCCACAGTGCCAACCTTTTCACCGCCAGTATTCAATGCATCTCCGGGAGCAGCCCTGACACACGGGGCTTCGCTGTATGGAACCCCTAAGCCTAGCGCACCTGACTGTGCTATTAGAGTACAAGTACCATGTGCTATTAGAGCACCTTAAACTGCCAGACGTGCAGATCATAGGCCAGTCCTGTCGCCACCACCCGTTTCCCTACTCAGCAGCTATGCAAATCCTCCAGCTGCAGTATGGACAACCACATCAGCTAGCACAGAGTGAGATAGCATCCATTCTCACTGCACCTAATGTGAAGAGCGGAAATGCAAAGGGGTTTCAAGCCTTCTCCCTGCACATTCATCTGCTCGTCAGTATGCCGTTGTCTTTTGAAGTGTCGGGTAAGTGAGGACTAGGTAAAATGTGTATTATCTAAATCCAGCGGTTCCAACAGTCAATGCCCTTGTTAAAACGTTCAGCACTCTGAATACTGAACACAAGCGATATTGCGTGCTAGAACCCCTCACTTAACCTACATTCAAAATAAGTTTTACGTTATTTAATTTAATAATTATTATTAAAAATGACAATCATCAATTAAATCGCCGAATTCTTTGATAAGTAAGTCGAACAGTAACCTGGTGGATCAACCAACAAGCCAAAACAAGGTCTAAATCAGGTCTTGAGATTAAAGACATTTTATTGAGCGAAAACAGTCAATTGGAATAATGAATTGAACTCATACATTCACTAAGGAATGTAGGCTGACTACTTATAATTCACAAAAGTGAAGGCATTAAACCAGACATTAATTAGGAAATACCAGTAAAGAGAGAGATAAGCCAAAAATTGCCAAATTATTTACCCTCCAGCTGAACAGGAACAAACGGAAATGCACGAGGAACCAAAAAGAATGACTTCTTCACCAACAAACTCCAAACTGACTAAATTATTTTTCTGCGGTACACTCATAAAGTACCTTGACAGGGAGGGGATCCATGCCCTGATTGGGTTAAGGTGTGGGGGAGGGGGGGGGGGGTTAATGTGTAAGAGAGAGACAGAGAGTGACAGAGATAGAGAGCAGGGGGGGGGGGGGGGTGCTTGACATATATATCTAAATATTATATTATATGATATCCTACATCCCTCTCTTGTAAGAATACCCGCTAAAAACCTATTCTTACATCGCCAAATAGGAATCACATTACACATTTGAACATTGAAGATGCAGTTACCTGCTAACAACAAAAACAACTGTCCAAATGGTTCACCAACCATTTTTAAAACATTTAGTCCATGCCCAGTTTAATAGTCCCTTTGTGATCTGCTGGCCAGCAGATATATGGACACACTGACGTATGTCCCACGTGTATGTCCACCCTCCAGTGTGGTGCGGAGATATAGATATCTCTATTAGACACTCTTTTTGTGTCGCTGCGGTTATGACACCCTGGTTCAGTCTCTTCCTTCTCCAGTGTCTGGGTATCTAGACTGGCAAGGGACAAGAGATGCAGTACATGCAGTGCTTTTTCCATTAATGTTGCAATGGCGTGAGTGAAATGCAACCTACTCCACAGTGTCTCTACCAGTTCTGCACGGCGTGCGGGGGCTCTGTCTCCTGTGACAGGAAGCTGGACGATCCACAGGTGGCAAAGTGCAGTCAGGACCTCTCTTCTGACGGGCGGGGAAGCACCTCTTTCCCTGTCGGAATCCATTTTGGCTCCTTTAGCCTGGATCCAATTGGGTGGACTGCTGACGGCAGTTGCTTAGGCTAGCTTCCCGCGGCAGGGTGTGGGACCGGTTGCACTTGTTTGCACTTGTGTCTGTGGGTGTCCTTTAGGGAATGGCAGGAGAAGACTGTGGGAGTTGAGGGCTTAGGCATTATCACTCATAGCAACATGTGAAGACCGGAACAATTAATGATAGCACTGCATGTTATGACCGCTGTCAGTCCATGCAGGGGAACCTTACGGACAGGGTTTACCATCCACGGGATTGCCAGTCTAAATAATCACATGAATAGGGCAGACTTGTCCAGAAGTGTCCAGGAACAGTATTTGGCGGGGCACCTACACTCTATAAAAGGGACTTAAACACAACATGGGCATGGTATTAGGTTAAAAGGTGGTGGTAGGTATGGGGGGGGGGGGGGGGGAGGAGACAGAGAGAGGCCGAGAGAGAGAGACAGAGAGAGAGAGAGAGAGAGAGAGAAAGAGCAAAAGACATTAGGCAACATCCCGTCAGAAGGATCTACAGGAGTAGAGCTTCACTGCTGCTCCCATGTAGACTGTTTGCTTAGTAACCTGCCAAAACACTTTAGAGACAATTTTATTGAGTTCCGGCAATTAAAGGGGAAGTTACTGACAAATAGCCTGACTCCGGACAACCTGAAGGATCTCTCTGAATGGCTCCAGGTCAAGGCCCAAGCCCAACGTCTCTCAAGTAAAATGGCACAACGCTATCATCAGGAAAAACCTCAGAATGAAGGCAAAGACCGGTCTTCAAAGCCTAAGGGGAAGCCAGCAGCTATCTCCCACTGTACAGACCCCCCTGCTTCTGACCTGAAGCCACTATCAACCTCAAACTTAGGTTCTCTGAACACTCGGCAGAAGTACCGCATGAACTGCTTGTTTTGTCGAAGCAGCGAGCATTATATCAGCTATTGCCCAGGGATTCAAAAACAAACTCCAGAGCAGATTGTTAAGTGGATCCGGGAAGGCACGCAATGTTGGAAGTGCGGCAGATCACACTCAGCCGATGATTGCTCCCTGAAGAAACCATGCAGAGACTGTGGTGAGATCCACCTCCAGGTGCATCATGGCATTGCTCAACAGGGACTAAGTATTCTGATAGCTACTGCTCCAAGTGACAGAGTCTACTTAGCTCACCCGTATCATGGCAGACGGGCATTCTTGAAGGTTGTGCCAGTCCTCATTCGTAATGGAAAACAGACATTAGAGACGCATGCAATTTTAGACGATGGAGCAGAGAGGAACATCTTACTCCAGGTGGCTATGCAGTCACTTCAGCTTAGAGGGAATCCAAAGTCACTAGCTCTTCGCACAATTAATCAGCGAGTCACCTACCTCCAGGGAGCCTCAGTGGATTTTGCAGTTTCACCTCTGAGCAAGCCTAATCAACAGTATCAGATCCGAGGAACATTTACAGCAAAGCCACTAGCTTTAGCTGAACAGTCCTACCGTGTTGAAACACTGCAGCACCGATATTGGCATCGGCTCTTAGGGCTGTTTCACACCTGCCTTGTTTGGTTCGATTGAATCAAACTCTGGTTAATTTTCCCCCTTGCTGTGGTTTGTTTGGGCAGGTGTGAACACAGCAATCGTACTCGGGTGCGCACCAGAAGCGGACCAAACAAGCGGACCGAGAAGTTGAAGAGGTGGTCTCGGTACGCTTCCAAGCAAACTCTGGTGCGGTTCGTTTGTGGTGAGAAAGTGATCCGACCTCGGTTTGACCCAACTGCAGAAAGCACTGCGCATTTTTAGACTAAACAAGCTCCCGTAGCCAGCTACGCTGTGCATTATGGAATGAGGAAGACGAGCATTTCCCCTTTCGCAACAACAACAACATGCGAGCAAGACGAATCCGAGTAATCGCGGACAAACACGTCTCCAGTGCATCAGGACATTATTTTCCAGCCGCAGCCGTGCCTCATTTTCAAACTGTATCGTTTGCCTAAAGTGATAAATGCAAACGATGTAATAACCGATGACCAACGCCAAAATCAACCCACACAGTTGTCTCTCCATTGTGAAATCACAGCGAAATTACTTGTGGTGCGTTGTCTGCTCTTCTACTTCCCGGAGTTTCTTTCGAGTTTTCCCCCATGGAAATTCTGACCAATTGGAGAGCAGTTCAGGAAGTACGTTATTGCTCCCGCCCCAGATACATCTGACCAATGAGTGAAATTAACGTTCTCACGCGGCTTGTGCAGCTGCATTTTGGTTCGCTTCACCAACTCATCAACTGATTCAGACGAGAGCAAACGAATAGCTGTGAAAGGGAACCGAACCAGCTGAAAAACGAAACAGTGTATCATTCTCACATCTGGTGTGAACCAAGGAAGCGGACTAGAAGCGGACTATCAGGTGTAAAACAGCCTTATTCTCATCGGCGCTGACAATGTCAGTCTGATTGTAGCTAAAGATCCAATACATTTTGGGCCACAGGGGGGAACAGTAGCTATTCACACAAAGCTAGGTTGGGCACTGCAGGGTCCCGATAGGTTACACACACCTCCAACTTCTAGGCAGTGCCTTCTAACATCCCTGGACGTACCTGAGGATGACCTACACCAAAATGTTGAGAAGCTGTGGCAGCTTGACATACTCCCATTTCGGCGGGAGAAGCTGATCACCCGGTCTAGGCAAGATCAGGAGGCGTTGAACATCCTAGAAGCTAGAACAACCATTGTGATGGTGGACGGCGTTAACCGATATGCCACTCCACTACTCAGGGTACCACAAAGTAACTGCTGAAAGCCACCACAGAGGCGGTCATGCCAAATCTCAGGAGAAAGCTGAGCAGGGACCGTGAAAGAGCCACTGTCTGCCAATCTAGAACAGGCAGGCTATGTTACCAAGCTGTATCCAGGTACTGTCAGCCAGTCAAACAAATCTTGGTATTTGCTACATCATCTTGTGAGACATAACGGCAAAGACATTAGTTTTTAACTACTCTTACAAGTACCATGGTGTATCACTGAACGAGCAACTCCTCCCAGGTCCAACATTGGAGCCACCCTTGTTAAGAGTTCTTCTGCGCTTCCAGCAGCACCCAGTAGCCATTAGCGGTGACATAAAGGCCATGTTCCACCAGGTGCGCCTGCTGCCGGGAAACTGCCTCCTGGTGAGATTCGTGTGGAGAGAAATGAGAACACATGACTCCCCAGACATCTATGAGTGGCGAGTACTCCCCTTTGGAACCACCTGTAGCCCTTGTTGTGCCACCTTTGCCTTACAAATGTCATGGTTATTCGCAGCCTCTGTTGTTTCTGCATTCAGTTTTCTTTTTGGTGTCGTTGGGACACACTATCTGATTTTTTCTACCTCCATTCCGGTGTTTGAATCTCACCCGGCAATTATCCCTTTCACCTGTTTTGGATTTCCTGCTTACTATATATAGCTCAGGACTTCTACCTTTCGGCACTTCGATATTGTCTTTGCTATGTTGACAACGAAGTCGGTAAGGTATAGGAAATTCGGTCGCTGCATATCTGGTTCGTATGAATAACCGCCTCCTCCCCGGTTCTTGGTGGGAGGTATGGTCCATACTGTTCGGCGTATTTTGGCTGAGAGGCGTCTGGGCAGAGGCTACCAGTTTTTGGTGGACTGGGAAGGTTATGGCCCTGAGGAGCGCTGCTGGGTCCCCTCCAGGAACATCTTGGACCCGGCACTTATTAGGGACTTTCGTAGAAGCAGGGCTGAGGGATCTCCTGGAGCCGTCCCTTAGAAGGGTGGTCCTGTCATGGTTATTAGCAGCCTCTGTTACTGCGTTTGGTTTTCTTTTTGGCGTCGCTGGGACGCTCTATCTGATTTTTTCCGCCTCCGTTCCGGTGTTTGAATCTCACCCGGCAATTATCCCTTTCACCTGTTTTGGATTTCCTGCTTACTATATATAGCTCAGGACTTCGGCACTTCGATATTGTCTTTGCTATGTTGACAACGAAGTCGGTAAGGTATTTCTGGTTTGTATGAATAAGAAACGCAGCAAGTCCGGTTAGAGAATTAGCTTTAGATTGGTTTTCCCTTTTATTTCCAATCTTTCTCTTTATCCTTTATTCTTGTTACTTGTTATCTTTTGTGTTCAGCTCTTTCGCCACAAGAGCTCTGGATAACAGGTTTTCTTTTCTGTTCATTTCCTTAACTCGTTTTATCGAGTTTTGCTTTGTTTCATTACCTCTTGTTATGCCTAATTATTTAGTGTGTGAGGTTCTTTTGTTAGTTATTCTCGCTGTTTATCGAGATCGTCTCAGTTTTGAGGTTGCTTTGTTTTGCCTCGTGCTGGGAAATTTTGCTCCCGATCCTGTGTTATCTCCGTCCTGTGTGGCTACTTCCACGTTTGTGGCGTATTTTTCTAGATACGCTTTTATAAATCCTTATCGGTCGCGTTACACTCCCCCTCACAACAAAAGCATGTGCATGATCACCAGGAAGGTTATGAAGTGTTTTTATGTAGATAACTGCCTCCAGAGTCTCCCCATGGCTCAGGCAGTGAAACTGCTGGTGGATAAAGTGTGCAAGCTCCTGTCCATTAGTGGCTTTGAGATATGCCAATGGGCGAGCAACCTCACCTCCGTATTTGAACACCTTCCTGCCGCTGTAAGGTCAGAGAACATCGAACTATGGCTCACTGAGACTCACACAGTCCCCCAAGAGCCAGCTCTGGGCCTTAGATGGCACTGCCCTTAGATGGGGTATAGGAACCGACCTGTTGAGTACAGCAGACTGACTATGAGGAACATATATAAAGTTCTGCTGAGCCAGTATGACCCACTGGGGTTTCTCACCCCTTTCATCACAAGGGCAAAAGTTCTTGTGCAACAGTTGTGGGTGAAAAAAAGGGACTGGGACGATCCTGACTTACCTGCTGATCTTCTGGAGGCCTGGTGCTCCTGGGAAGGTGAGCTTTCCAACCTGCCTAACATTTAATTCCCACAATGTTATCTTCCTCAGCAGTTGGACACCTCTACTGCAGTCTATGATATGCACATATTTTGTGATGCGTCAGAGAAGGCCTGTGGCTCTGTAGCCTACCTAGCCTCTGAAGTTCACGGCACAATCTACACTGCCTTCATCATGGCCAGATCCCGGGTAGCTCCCAAGCGCCAGCTCTCCATGCCACGTTTGGAGCTCTGTGCTGCGTTAACAGGAGCACAACTGGCTAAACTCCTTCTGTCAGAGCTAACACTTACCTTGCGACAGATGACACTCTGGACCGACTCCACTACAGTACTTACCTGGCTTCAGTCTGAGTCATGCAGGTACTGTATAAGGTCTTTGTTGGAACACGTGTCACAGAAATTCAAGAGCTTACTGAGTGGAGGAACTAGTGCTATGTTGACTCCCAGAGTAATCCAGCAGATGACCTGACTCGGGGTAAGACCCTACAGGAGCTGTCCAAGCACAGCCGCTGGAGTCAAAGACCAAATTTCCTGAAGCACCCCCCCATGAGCTATGGCCGCAGAAGCCTGTCCCTAATCAGGAAGATCCTTCAGAGTTGAGACGCACTGCATTCTGTAGTGTCAATACAGTTGTCCTGGATCCAGCAGTCCCAGATGCAAATCAATTCACCTGTTGGGAATAGCTAGTTGGGGCTACGTATAAGGCCCTTCACGGGGCGGCAGATCAAAACTTGAGCTTACCCAAGTCTAGTCACAGAGAGATTTTGGAGAATGGACGATAAGGATCCCAATGTAATCCACCCTATTGTTCTTGATCCACAGCATCCAGCCGGATACTACGAGGACGAGAGGCAGTCAAGCAACACCAGCATGTCTGCTTAGAATTCAGGAAATGGAGCCTGTCGTACCCAGAATGGCTGACTTGCCACCAGTCTGTCTGCGGTTGAGGCAACCACGTTTTTACTCTGCAGGGGTAGACTGTTTTGGACCGTTCACTGTCAAAATTGGAAGACGAAATGAAAAACGGTGGGGCGTTATCTTTAAATGCCTTACCACCCGCTGTGTCCACATTGACCTTTTAAATAGCATGGATTCCGATGCATTCTTATTAGCCCTCCGGCGCTTTGTGGCGTGACGAAGAAAACCAATTAATTTCCGTGGGGCATAGAGAGCTGCAGCAGGCTTTTGAGGCTATGGATCCCCAGCTCAAGCAGCAGCTGGACAACTACCAGATCATCTATAAGGTGAACCCACCAAATGCACCTCATTTTGGCGGCACATGGGAGCGGGAGGTCAAATCGGTAAAGACTGCCCTCCAGGTGGCTGCCGGGAGCCAGCCTGTAACTGAAGATGTACTGCAAACTGTTCTAGTGGAAGTGGAAGGAATTCTGAATTCCAAACCGTTAGGATATGCTTCTTCTGATGTCGCCGATGCCAATCCAATTACGCCCAATATTCTCCTCATGGGGCGGCCGGATGCATCGTTGCCCCAGGGCAGTCTATGCACTAAGTTCGCTGGGATGGCGATGATGGCGGCAATGTCAGGTCCTTGCTGACAATTTTTGGACAAGTTTCATCCGCAACTATCTTCCAAGCCTCCAGGCCCGTCAGAAGTGGCAGCAGCATACGACTTAGATCTTAACACTGTGGTAATGGTAGTTCATCCACAGCTTCCTTAAGCCCAGTGGCTAATAGGTAGAGTCACTAAGGTGATTCCCAATGCTGATGGACACATCAGGTCAGCTATGGTGAAGATTGGGGAGCGCACCTACAGTACCTCCGACCAGTGGCTGGTCTGATAAAACGTCCTGCTATTGCTGATGACACTGATGACTTTTAGCTATAAGGAGGATTTACAGTGGAACAAATTCGCTACCTGATTTTGGGGGCGGCTGTGCTAAATCTTGTAAAGGACTGTGAAGCAATACGACTGCCTAGAGTATAAAGCAACTTACCTCCTATTACAAGCATGCACTTTGTATCCCTGTTTCCCTATTGGCTGGTTCCATGTAGAGCCCGCCTTGATGGGAAATCGACAAGCTAAAGTGCGTTCAGTTTCCATTAAGCATCGGCGGCAAATAGTGAGGGTACGGAGAGAGCTGGTGGAAAACGCTTCGCTCAAGCTACAATCCCAATCCCGCACCAAATTCACAGTGTACCTCAGCGACTCTGCCAAAGGGGACTGATTATGATGTGTATGCGTGAATAAATTAAAAAGTGAGTTGGTTTAACTGACTTTATTCCAAGAAAGCGTATTAGCATGTTATTAGATGGCTGAATGTACATTCCGAATGCAAACTAATGGCAACTCCGGTTGGATTTATTGTTGTTAAAATTCCCTCTTGTCAGGAATGCATAATTATTATACTTGCTAGCTAGTCTATTTAGCTAGTTGACTAAGTTGTACTGGAAGTTATGTAGCCTAATATGGGGGCTGTAACAGTTACATTTATAGCTGTCTTCATTTCCTTCTTCTTCATGCCTAGTCCTTCCCGGTTGAAGTGCTAAATAACTAGCGCCCTCAAGTCAATGAATAGCGAGCGGAGTAATAGCAATTCATTGAAATGAATCAGTTATTATTGTTTAGAAATTACTGAACAAAGTGATAATATGTTTGTCGGTTTAATTTTATATAATACTATTTCAATCATTATTGGATTTTTATATGTATATGCAGTGTTTCACATTAATGTATTAAATTGTGGCGGCCTGCCACAATTAAATTTCTTCCGCCACAGTTTCAAATTGATCAAAAAAGATATCAAAAATAAAAATTGTTGTATATGCGTACTGTAGCCCTGTCGCTTCAAAAAATGCCTCTCTGGCTCTCATTACTCTACTCACTGTCCCTCCCCCCTGCATAGACAGTCCCACAAATGCGCGAGTGCATCTCCGAGACAGAGGTTGTGTCTCCTCACGATTCTGTGAGGAGATTAGACGTGGTTAGTATGTTTGTGAAAGTTAAACCCTCTGGTAGCCTACACTATAATGGATATATTGTTCAAGCATCAAGCGAGCCAAGCTCTCGACTGTGTTACGATATTAATTTCTCATAAGCTAATGTAACAACTTTGTACAACTTTAGCTAGCAAGCTAGTGGCTATAAAACATTTTAGCCGCAACTAAACTAATATTATATCGCTTGCTAACTTGAGAAGCAAAATAAAATATATAATAGTTTATGTATATTGTAGTATCTTGTGGAAAATAATACAGACGTTATTCAAGGGAGATATCAGCACAATGTAATGCAACCTGTTGCGTTCAGGACAGGGTTTCCCCCATTTCCCTTCAGTGCAGTCTCTCAGTTTTTAACCATCTCTGCCGTTGCCCCACTCGTTTGGCTTCCATGTCATATAACAGGATCTATCTTTTTAAAGTACATTGCTTACTAAGAAAAGACATTGCCTAGAGAAGACAAAGAGGAAGAATCAAGGTAGCAAACATTTAATAGCCAGCCAATCAGATTCGGATTCTTTCTTGTCAATAAACAAGTATTTATTGAACTTTTTTTATTTATTTATTTTTATTGTAGGCTAGTTTTCAAGTTCAGTCCCACAGGGCTGCAGGTTAGGGGCAGAACAGGTTAACATGCATTGTAGTAGTTTCTGTATAGTCGTGTAAGCTGACCATAACTTTCATCAAGGGTCTAAGGTATCAAACAAGCCCCAAAGCATCACTCTACGGCCAGATATGGAGTAGATGAGGATCGATCACTGCAAGGGTTATTTCTCCTAACTCATTTTCCTAGAACTCTATGGGGAAAAAAGTCAGGATAAGAAACCGTTAAAGTGATCCATCCACATCTACTCCATATCTGGCCGAAGAGTGATGGTTTGGGGCTTGTTTGATACCCGAGACCCTTGATGACTTACAGCCATTTCGCCAGTCATGTGTTCCATACTGTACCAGCGTAATTTACAGCTGAATCTAGTCTCACCCCCCAATTCCCATAGAGATCCATTCAAATGCAGAGAGGTTATAGTATCGCTTGTAACAGTACCTGAAAATAAGATATCAAGAGTCTTTTGATGTTGATGGGTCACAGACTTCAAGGGATAGTTCGGAATTTTGGACATAATGTCTCAATTACGATTTACCCATGATGTAGTTGATTGATGGAAACCATTTTCAGATAATTCCATGCTGTCTGTCACGAAACATGGGCTGAACCCAAGAGCAACGACCAGGAGGCAGAAAAACAGAAAGGGGTTTTTATTAGAAGCTTTGGGGTAGTCCCAAGCTGTACATAAAATAACACAGAATAGAAAACACAGGAGTGAGGAAGTCCACAGCGAACTGCTCCAAGCCGGAGCTGGACTTTGATCACCCCTGGAAGTTCCAAGCCGGAACTGGGCTTTAAACAGGAGGTGAGTTCCAAACCGGAACTGGACTGGTACTGGACCGGGAGGTCCACTCAGGAACTGGATCACGGGAACGGCGGGTTTGTTCCAAGCCGGAACTGGACTTTAAACAGGAGGTGAGTTCCAAACCGGAACTGGACTGGTACTGGACCGGGAGGTCCACTCAGGAACTGGATCACGGAAACGGCAGGTTTGTTCCAAACCGGAACTGGACTTTAATCAGGAGGTGAGTTCCAAACCGGAACTGGACTGGTACTGGACCGGGAGGTCCACTCTGGAACTGGATCACAGGAATGACGGGTTTGTTCCAAACCGGAACTGGACTTTAAACAGGAGGTGAGTTCCGAACCGGAACTGGACTGGTACTGGACCGGGAGGTCCACTCAGGAACTGGATCACAGGAACGACAGGTTTGTTCCAAACCGGAACTGGACTTTAAACAGGAGGTGAGTTCCGAACCGGAACTGGACTGGTACTGGACCGGGAGGTCCACTCAGGAACTGGATCACGGGAACGAGGGGTTTGTTCCAAACCGGAACTGGACCTTAGGCAGGAGGTGAGTTCCGAACCGGAACTGGACTGGTACTGGACCGGGAGGTCCAGCAGGTACTGGGCTGGATACAGAGGTAGGTAAACGACAGGGCACGGCAGGGTAGAGCTGTGTGGCGGAGCTCAGGCGGGACCGGTTGGGGTAGCTGGGTCACAGAGGAGCCTGGGACCGTAACCGCAGCAAAGGAGGTAGCCACGGCCGGACAGGAACCACTGCAGGATAGCGAGGCAGAACACCCAACTGCGGGCGCCACGTGAGCTGGGATGAGAGGTACCGCAACACACACAGGGAGACTAACAGCTACAGGCTGGTTAGTGCAGGAACAGCTGGTAATTTAGGGAGACAGGTTAGAGGCACAGCACACAGCAAAAGACAGGGCTGGATAGCTACCAGACAGGAGGTTCGGAAAACTGAGAAGCTTAAAGGGAAAAAAACCCACAACGAAGCATTCAGTTAAACAGGACTAGAAAACAGGAGACCAGGAAACAAACGAAGTACGTTAACGAACTGGCGCCGACTAGCAGCCAGATGGGGGTTTAAGTAGGGGAGTGAAATTGAAACCAATAACGAAAGCGTGAGGAATGCAACCGAGAGTGATTGATTAATTAACAGGTGAGGAATGCATGCCACGAGAGGGAAAAGAGATAGGTAGAAACCAAAGTGGGGGACAGCGTGAAACAAACAGAAGGGGACACGCCCAGCCTGTAGCAAAGGGGAAAACATGGACAAGGGAATCCAACATGACACGGAAGGAAAGGGAAAAACATGGAAAACGGACAGGAAGGGAACGGAACGTTACACTGTCCCTTCTTTTGGACATACACACATTGCTAATGCTAGCGCAACTCTAAGGTAACTGCTAGCATCCACTACCAAACGCACTTAAACACTCCGCAGTGCACCCAAAGCAAATAAAATACGACGACAGTCTATCGGGGTTATTTTGAGTGTTTATACCATCATTTTTGAAGTCAAACTATATCGTCGAATCCTTTACTTTGTGCTGACCTACATTCTCTGTGGAAGTACGGTGGTGGAGCGAATGTGGCCATTGCAACTTGTTGCTCTTCTTTGTTGTTGTAGTCGCCCAGTGCCGGCACTACAGTCGTAGGTAACGTAAAGTATCGCTCCGCCGCCATACTTCCACAGAGAATATATGTTTAGAGAGTGTTTAAGTGCGTTTGGTAGTGGATGCTACCGGTTACCTTAGAGTTGCGCTAGCATTAGCAACGTGTGTATGTCCAAAAGAAGGGACAGCATGGAATTAGCTGAAAATGGTTTCCATCAATCAACTACATCATGGGTAAGTTGTAATTGAGAGATTATGTCCAAAATTCCAAACTATCCATTTCAGGAAGTAACAGCATGCAAAGGATATGTGACCAAATATGAAATATGATACTTTAAAAATACATGAAAGCAAAGGGTATGAATACTTATGTCCATGAGAGATTTCAGTTTTTGATTTTTAATACATTTGCAAATATTTCTAAAAACATGTTTTCATTTTGTCATTATGGGTTATTGAGTGTAGATTGATGGTCAAAAATGGCAATTTTATTCATTTAAAATTAAATCTACAACACAATAAGGTGTGCAAAAAGTGAAGGGGTACTAATACTTTCGAGCACCACTGTATACAGTTGAGGACAAAATTATTGGCCCCCCCCGTAAAGATGAGCAAAAAGGGTTATAAAAAATTCACCGTTTGGTGAATTAGCTTAATCTCACACTGAAAAAACAAGAAGAATCCAACCTTTAATTGACGTTAATTTATTATGAGAAAAAAAAATCCCTCATCAAGAAATAATTATTTTTAACAAAACCACATTGGACACAATTATTGGCCCCCCTGCATTTATATATAGAATAAAGTAATAATTTTTAATATTTGGTCACATATCCTTTGCATGCCATGACGTCCTGATGTCTGTGACCCAACAACATCAAAAGACTCTTGATATCTTATTTTCTGGTACTCTTACAAGCAATACTATAACATCTCTGCATTTGAATGGATCTCTATGGGAATTGGGGGGTGGGACTAGATTTAGCTGTAAATTATGCTGGAACAGTATGGAACACATGGTTGGCTAAATGGCTGTAAGTCATCAAGGGTCTGACGTATCAAACAAGCTTTAAACCATCACTCTGTTGCCAGATATGCAGTAGATATGGATGAATAACATGAAGGGTTTCTTCTCCTGACTTATTTTTCCATAGAGTTCAATAGGAAAATTTGTCAGGAGAAACAACCCTTAAAGTGATCCATCCATATCTACTGCATATCTGGCAGCAGAGTGATTGTTTAAGGCTTGTTTGATACCTCAGACCCTTGTTGACTTACAGCCATTTTACCAACCATGTATTCCATACTGTTCCAGCATAATTTACAGCTAAATCTAGTCCCACCCCCCAATTCCCATAGAGATCCATTCAAATGCAGAGATGTTATAGTATCGCTTGTAAGAGTACCAGAAAATAAGATATCAAGAGTCTTTTGATGTTGTTGGGTCACAGACATCAGGAAGTCATGGCATGCAAAGGATATGTGACCAAATATTAAAAATTATTACTTTATTCTATATATAAATGCAGGGGGGCCAATAATTGTGTCCAATGTGGTTTTGTTAAAAATAATTATTTCTTGATGAGGGATTTTTTTTTCTCATAATAAATTAACGTCAATTAAAGGTTGGATTCTTATTGTTTTTTCAGTGTGAGATTAAGCTAATTCACCAAACGGTGAATTTTTTATAACCCTTTTTGCTCATCTTTACAGGGGGGGCCAATAATTTTGTCCTCAACTGTATATATTAATTGTCATGTACTATTATCATAGTTGTCTCTCCTATGGTGTTCAGTACTTCACACTTCAGTGTTTATAAGCACTTGTTATTTCTTTCCATAGAACCATACTGTACATCAGTCCTAAACAGTTTCTTCTTTTTTTTTGCCCACCACCACCCCCCTCTTCGGAGGACAACTTTCTTTTTTAATTACAATTTGTTATAACTTAAAAGCAACAAAATAATGTCACCTCTCTGAGGGAGGGAAATAACAGAGAGACAAAACAATAAAGGCCTATTAGGGACTGACAAGGGAAAAAATGGGTACATAACAAGAATAAGACAGACAAGACAGGAACACAATAACACAAAACAAAGAAGAGACGGACAAACAACTTTTTGGGTTGTCAGCATTTGTAGTTATTGGGTTGTCAGTATTTGTGATAATTAATGGGGAAGTTAATGGATTGCTGTAGGAGCTATGAGATCATGGAGTGAGATATATGAGAGGATTGTGGGATAGTAAAATCTGTGTATGTGTAAAAGGTTATGTTTATATGTGTGTGTGTATGTGTATGCGTGTGTGCGGGTATGTATATGCCTGGCTTTGGTATATTTTGGGTGTAGTCAGTGGGTTGATTGATTTATTGCATTAAATAGTTGATAAGTGGGTTCCATGTTTGCTCAAAGTTTGCTATTTGGTTATTGGCAGAGGCGGTCATTTTTTTCCATTGATATGTATTCTGTGAGAAGATTGGTCCAGTGTGTGATGTTTAATTTTTTCCTTGATTTCCAGTTCAAGAGGATGGTTTTCTTGGTGATAGTTATGGCAATGAGTATTACTCTATTGATATGGTTTGGATGGGAAACTGTTGATAAATCACCTAGAAGACACAGAGATGGGGTTAGTGGAATTCGGCAGCCCAGATATAGGGATATTTTATTGGTTATTTCCTGCCAGAAGCGTTGAACAGGTGGGCAGTGCCAGATGGCGTGAAGGTAGTTGTCTTGTGTGTTTTGTGTACATTGTGAGCAAATATCTGAATTAATGAGACCCATTTGGTGCATTCTTTTTTGCGTGAAGTGTACCCTGTGGATTATTTTGTATTGAATGAGTTGGAGATTAGTGTTGTTAGTCATACTAAAGGTATTCTTACAAATTTGAGTCCAGAAGTCAGTATTGGGCATGAGTGAGAGGTCTTTTTCCCAGTTGATGTTAGGAAGGGATATTGAGGAATCTGAATGGTTGAATAATTTGTATAATTTAGATAGAATATTTTTACTAGATATTATTTTAAGGACTTCCTCTACTATATTGGGGGGTTGTAGGTTGTTTTGTGACATACTCATTTTTGAAGTAATAACGGCTTTTAGTTGGTGGAATTGGAGAAATGATTCGTTCCCAATACCGTATTTCTGGACCAGATCTTGGAAGGGTATAAAAGTGGAATTTTGAATGATATGCTGAAGTTGTGTGATGCCTTTTTGTTTCCAGGTAGTGAAGTGCAACGGTTTTTTATTGAGTTGAAAATCTGGGTTATTCCATATTGGGGTGTATTTGCATGGTACCAGTGTGTAGTTTGTGATTTTTAGGGCTTTCCACCAAGCTGTCAGAGCTGTTGCAATCAGTACGTTTTGTTAAGAATTGTAGTTGGCTAGCCAGAAAATAGTTGTGGAAATTGGGTGCTTCTAATCCTCCTTTGGTTTTGTGTTTTTGTAGAGTGGTTAGTTTAATTCTGGGTTTTTTATTTTTCCAGTAGAATTTAGTTATTACTGAGTCCAGGGAGTTGAACCATGCAGAGGGGGTTGAATAGGGATCATTGAGAAAAGATAAGTGATTTTAGGTAGTATTATCATTTTTATTGTTGCTATTCTGCCTATAAGTGATAGTGGTATGTTAGTCCATCTGCGCAAGTCGTTTTCTATTGTTTGGAGTAGTGGATTGAAGTTTAGATGAACTAACTCTGACAGCTTGGGGGAAATATTAATACCCAGATATTTAATGTTGCCAGTGGAAAAGTGAGTAGATGAGGTTTGGACTGCCGAATTCCAGCCATCTTTGCAAAATGGTAAAATTGTGAATTTAGACCAATTTATGGTGTAGTTTGAAATTTTTGAGAATGTGTTTATCAATTTGATGGCTTCTTGCAGGGAGATCAGGGGATTTTGTAGGTACAGTAGAACGTCATCAGCATATAAGCTGATTTTATGGTATGTGTTGAGAGTTTGGATTCCTCTGATATGGTTGTTTTGGCGGATTGCAGCGGCTAAGGGTTCGATGAAGATGGCAAATAGAGATGGAGAGAGTGGGCACCCTTGCCTGGTCCCCCTGTGCAGTGTGAAACTTTTTGATGTCAGTCCGTTAGTTGTGACTGTGGCCATTGGTGAGTTATATAGTACCCTTATCCAGTTAATAAAAGGTTCCCCGAAACCAAATTTTTTGAGTGTTGCAAATAAAAATGTCCAGTTAACTTTGTCAAATGCTTTTTCTGCATCTAATGAGACAATAATGGTTTCTGCTGGTTCTTGTGTTGTATGTTGTATTAAGTTGAATAATCTACGTGTGTTATTATATGAGTGTCTTCCTTTAATGAATCCAGTTTGATCAGGGTGTATTATAAGTGGGATGGCTGTTTCAATTCTGGTGCCTAGGGCTTTACTGATAATTTTTATGTTGGTGTTAATTAATAATAAAGGCCGATAGCTAGATGGAAGGGTTGGGTCTTTATCTGGTTTTAATAATATTGATATGTTAGCGGTGTTCATATGTGGTGGAATTTTTGAGTTATGTTTGATTTCCAGTGTCATTCTGATAAATAGTGTAGAGATGGTTTGCCAAAAGTGTTTAAAGAATTCAGCAGGGAAGCCATCGGGGCCTGGAGCTTTGTTATTGGGTATATGATTGAGAGCCTTATGGAATTCATCTGAGGTTAATGGTCTGTCTAATGAATCTGCTAAGTCTTCAGTTAATTTCGGGAGGTCCGCATTATTTAGAAAAGAGTTAATGTCTGTCAAGTCTGGTTCTATGTCTGAGGTGTATAATGTACTGTAAAATAATTTGAAGGTATCGTTTATGTCCTGTGGTGAGTACATTGACTTCCCTGCTGAATTCTTTATGACAGGGATGACAGACTTTTCTTTTCTTTGTTTTAGTTGGTTGGCTAGATATTTACCTGATTTGTTATTGTATTCAAAATTATTATGTTTAAGTCTTTGTATAAGGAATTGTGTTTTTTTATTTATTATGTCATTTAATTGAAACTGATGTTTTCTGAGTTCATTCAAGTTTTCTGTTGTAGGGTTATTTGTAGAAGTATTTTCAAGTTCTTTGATTTTTTGTTCCAATTTATTTTCCAATTCCATTTCTTTTTTTTTCTTGTATGATGAATATGATATTATTTTTCCTCTTAATACTGCTGTGGCGAAGTGAGCACCACCGCTCTAGTGCAGAGACAGTAACCACACAGGTTGATGGAGAGAACACGGTTTTTATTTGTGGTTCTCTCTTGTAATTACAAACACCCACAAATAGGCTACGTTCTTCCGCTCTCCTCCCCGCAGATGTTCCGGTCGGCTTTTATGCCCTCAGGCTCACTGTCGAACAATCAAGGCAATTGGTTAATTGATACAAAAAATAATACAATCAATCGTTACCAATTGCATGATTCCCGAGAGCTGTGTCGGCTCCACAAACCACACGCGTTCACTCTCTCTCTTGCCGGCAGCGCCTAAAACCACGCCCCCCTACCACATACCCCCACCGCCCGACTTAGGCCGGGAAGCCATCTGGCCGATGACCGACCCCCCCCTCCTCCTCCCCCACCGGGCGAGAGAGAAAGTCCGCCACCACCATCTGCGCTCCCGGCCTATGAATCACCTTGAAATTAAAAGGCTGTAAAGCCAGATACCAACGAGTGATTCGGGCGTTAGTATCCTTCATGCGGTGAAGCCATTGGAGGGGGGCATGGTCCGAACAGAGGGTGAATGGGCGACCCAGTAGGTAATAACGGAGGGACCCGACCGCCCACCGAATGGCCAGACACTCTTTTTCGACCGTGCTGTACTTAGCTTCGCGTTGTGATAGTTTCCTGCTAATGTACAGCACTGGTCGGTCGACCCCCTCCACCTGCTGCGTCAAAACGGCCCCCAGCCCTCTGTCCGATGCGTCTGTCTGCACATTAAAAGGGAGAGAGAAGTTAGGGGTGAACAGGAGTGGTTTCCCACAAAGAGCTTCCTTCACCCGCTCAAACGCCTGCCGGCACAATTCCGTCCACTGGACCGGATCTGAGGCACCTTTCCGAGTCAAGTCGGTTAGGGGACTGGTCAGCTCCGAGAAGGCAGGAATAAACCTTCTGTAGTAGCCAGCCAGCCCCAAAAACCTCCTCACCTCTTTTTTTGTCTTGGGTCGGAGGCAGGTCGCAATCGCTGCGGTTTTGTCCACTAGAGGCCGCACCTGTCCACTTCCCAAGTGGTACCCCAAATACCGTACCTCCGCTCGGCCAATTGCACACTTCTTTGGGTTAGCCGTGAGCCCCGCCTGTCTCAGGGACTCTAACACCGCCCCCACATGCCGCACATGCTGAGCCCAGCTGTTGCTGTGGATGATAATGTCATCCAGATAGGCTGCAGCGAAAGCAGCATGCGGACGCAGCACCCTGTCCA
This sequence comes from Synaphobranchus kaupii, assembly GCA_029718625.1. Taxonomy (NCBI): domain Eukaryota; kingdom Metazoa; phylum Chordata; class Actinopteri; order Anguilliformes; family Synaphobranchidae; genus Synaphobranchus; species Synaphobranchus kaupii. The sequence goes on from CM056379.1 coordinate 70,085,962, forward strand.
TGAGACGTTGAAATGTGGCAGGGGCCCCGAATAACCCAAACGGAAGTGTCCGAAATTGGTACAACCCGTCCGGAGCGGAGAAAGCCGTTTTTTCCTTGAACTCTGGAGACAAGGGAATCTGCCAGTAGCCCTTGGTTAAATCCAGTGTCGAAAAAAAACGAGCTGTGCCCAGCCGATCCAAGAGTTCGTCGACCCGAGGCATTGGATAGGCATCAAAACGTGACACTTCGTTCACCTTACGATAGTCCACACAGAACCGAATAGATCCATCCGGCTTACCCACTAGCACGATGGGACTATTCCAGGCACTGTTAGACTCCTCTATTACCCCCAATTCCAGCATTGCCTTTATTTCTCCCTGAACCAATTTCTTTTTATGTTCCGGTAGTCTATAGGGCCGTGAACGCGCCGTCACGCCCGGGGTTGTCTCAATGTGGTGGTTTATGAGGTTAGTGCGACCTGGTAGAGGGGAAAACACATCCGCAAACCGCGTTTGCAACAAGGCAAGATCCGCTCTCTGATTCGGTAGGAGATGGCTATCCGAAAGGGGTGAGGTTTGATCGGTAGAATTTGGTACCTCAGGCCCCAGCTCATCTCTCTCCTGATCTACCGTGACCAGAGAGACCGGTACCACCTCTTTCCATGCTTTTAGTAGATTGAGGTGATAAATCTGTTTCGCCCCCTCTCTATCAGATCGCAGCACCTCATAATCGACTTCCCCCACTCGTCGTGTAACCACGAAGGGTCCTTGCCACTTGGCGAGTAATTTTGTGCTGGACGTCGGGAGTAATACCAGGACTTTATCTCCCGGTGAAAATTGACGTAGCTTAGTTCCTCTATCGTAGTGCTTCTGCTGACGTTCCTGAGCCTCGAGCAAATTCTCCCGTGACAATCTACCCAGTGTATGGAGTTTTGCTCGCAGGTCCATGACGTACTGAATTTCGTTTTTACTGGGACTTGGACCCTCCTCCCAGCTTTCCTTAACTAGATCCAAGACACCCCGTGGTCGCCTACCGAACAGCAATTCAAAGGGAGAAAATCCCGTGGAGGCCTGGGGAACCTCTCGCACTGCAAACAAGAGAGGAACTAACCACTTATCCCAATTTTGGCTATCATCGTGTACGAACTTCCGAATCATAGACTTCAAAGTCCTATTAAAACGCTCCACAAGCCCATCTGTTTGCGGATGGTATTCACCACTTTCCTGCGAGAGACAATGGGTGTCGTCATGACACTCGACACTTCCGGGACGCCAGAAGTTGCCGGTTATTCCTTTCCGGTTTACCCAACGCTTTCGCCGAAACAAAATGTAGCTAAGGCTGGCTTTACACGGGTTGCAAATTGCATGCAACATAATTTCCATGCAACTTGACAGTTACACGAAGCAATTAAAAAAATAATCAGTCCCATGCAACACGATTTAATAGTTTATTTCACTAAAATTTGCTAGCTAGATTGGTAATTTATGTTCATCTGTCATATTGTTTTCTTGCTAGATTATTTCAAGTGGGAAAACATCTGAAAAAATAGGCTACTATAGATACAGTTTGATACTATTAGATGTAATTTGTCATATCTAAGACATTTCGCTGGATAAAATGTTTTTAATACACAGATTATGTGAAGTAACTTGCTCGCATTCGCAACCAGCGTTGCTCACGTTAGCTAACGTTACATTAGGTAAAGCCCTAGCTACTATGTTACGTTCATATTTACAAACTGAATAACTACTGCACCTCTAACCACAAAACTGCTTTGCTAGATTATAGTTGTTGTAACTAAGATATTTGACGAATACAAACTTTTTAAATCAGCGGATATAGGTTATGTGCCGGCTTTATTAATCAGCTGTTGGTGTTGCTATGGTTACCATTCATAAACGGGTGTGTGAAATTGGTAGTTTGACGACATCATCTGACAAGTTGTCAACAAAGTTGAGAGTTTTGCAACTGTTGCGGCTGAGTTTCAGACAAGTTTAAAGTGAGTTGCAGAGGGCTGTACACCACGCAACTGAATTGCAACTTACTTTCACCTAAGCTAGCTATAGATAATGTCTTCGGGCTCAACATGTGCCGTTGTCGGGTGCACAAATAATTCGCGAAAACGTATGGAGTTTATGAATGGAGCCTGTTTTCAACACAGACAGACTCGCAAGACATGTTGTTGTCCGGCACCCTACGCGCTACATTCAATCCCCAAGGACGAGGCGAAAGCAAGAGAATGGCTAGCAGCGCTGAAGTTAAAACATCCACCGAAGAGGGTGTATGTCTGTTCTTTTCATTTTATTGACCACAAACCAACGGAGCTGCACCCGAATCCGGAGTTATTCCTGGGTTATGAACGACCACCAGCTAAGAAGAGGCGAACGCTAACCAGGTGCGAGGCTAACGTAACTAGTCAGACATCGGCTTCGACCAGCAACGTTGAAGTGCAACGCGAAGAGCCTCGTAAGTAACTAGCTATCCAATTAGAGCAAGTGACATCTTTATTCTGCATATATGGATGATGGCATAGACCCAAACCTGCCTTACTTTCCATTGTTTACCTAGATTGCAGTGTGGACTCTTCCCCTTCTGACACAACCATCAAGACGGCTACCGCAGGGCGCTCTATACAGACACAGTGGGAAGACCCTGCATTACTGCATCATGGTTATGCGAAGCAGCCGACCAACAGTAAAGAGGTCCATCATGAAGCAACTCAGTGCAATGTGGGACATCATATTCTTATAAATGATTCAGATTCATTGCTATACACTGGTATTCCACTTGAAACATTTAACACTCTTGTTTCAACACTTGAAATGTTTGCTGGTGCTTTTAAAATGTCCGTAAGAGACCAAGTACTTCTAACATTGATGAAGTTGAGATTGAACCTCATGATAGGTGATCTGAGCAGACGGTTCTTCATATCTGAGAGCATGACAAGTAAAATTATATCTTATTGGATAGACAAATTGGAGGAAGTTACAAGAGACCTTATCCCATGGCTTCCTAGGGAAACCATTCAGGCGACTATGCCAGCAGTTTTTAAAACTAATTACCCTAAAACAACATGCATTTTAGACTGTAGCGAGAGCCTATTGCAAAAACCCAAAAACCTAGATTCAAGAGGAGAATCTTATAGCCATTACTACTCCCATAATACTATAAAGTACCTTGTAAGTATAGCCCCATGTGGATTAATAATGTTCATCTCTGCAGCATATGGTGGACGATGCAGTGATAAGTTCATTACTATGGACTCTGGGATCCTGGAATACTTGTGCCCAGGCGACGAGGTCATGGCTGACCGTGGTTTCACAATTAGAGACATACTGTTTGAAAGGAAAATTAATTTAGTTATACCCTCATTTACAAAAAGAGGTGCACAACTTAGCGAAGGACAGGTCACTTCCACTAGAAGGATAGCAAATGTTAGAATACATGTGGAGAGGGCTATTAGACGCTTAAAAGTGTTTCAAATATTGTCACAAGTGGTGCCAATTACCCTGGTTCCAAAAGTAGACAAGATACTACGTATATGCTCTGCTCTTGTGAATTTGCGGGATGATCTAATTCGTGATGGCGACCAGTAGTTCATTGCATGACATGCTTAAAACCAAGCAGTTTAGTACTCATGATGTTAATAAGCTACAGTATGTGAACTTTAGTGAAGCTATAAATAAACTAGAGAATTGTAATGTAAATGTAAAAGGAATGTCAGACATTGTCAGTGCACATTTAATTTATTTACGTTGACATGAATACAAGTAAATAGCCTAAATTGTATGTACATATGTGAACTTCAGTGGAAACTAATGCTGATGATGTGAATTAATTTTCTGAATTCACTCAAAACATAGTAAAAGAAAATGATTTTTAAGTGCATTTTAATAAACTTAAATGAACATTTCATTGTCGTATGATTCATTTGTATAAACATCTAGAGAAGTCACTACTGTAGCTGTGTTGTATAACACACCTTAATGATGTGTGCCTTTATGAATGATCTATCACCTGCTCTAGACCAGGGGTCAGGAACGCGTGGCCCCTGGGCCATTTGCGGCCCAATTCATGTCTGAGTGTGGCTCTGTGTGTAATTTAATGTATTTACAATACCATTACCATATATTATTTACTTAGAAAAGACAATTTCTTTGTTAACAATGTATTATAAAGAAGCTCATTATAAAGATAACATCTACAATGTTTATTAATTCATTGGTTCTAGGTTTTTTTTTTTTTTTGAGCGTTCAATTCTAGTTGCGGGCGGCCCACACCATAATGGTGGCCCTTGGTCACATTTGGGTTCTCTAGACTTTCCTCACAATCTCAGCGTATCTCTCATCAAGCTTAAGCCGCTCCCCAACAAATTCATCAACAAGTCGAGGCAGCATGCATGAAAAGTAGAAAGCTCTCAACCGCTTCACCTGTTCCCTGACAAACATCTCATCAAACTGCACATAAAGTACCACATTCTCATCTGGTGTCCAGATCATCAATCTGGCTGTCTTCAGACCTGTGCAAAACATTCCAAGTTGAACTTGCATGTAATACCCTCGGCTACCAGTTTTCTGCAGCTCAAGCTGTCCATCCACTACTTTGACATCACTGCACTTCTGAGATAACTGGTCAATGAGTGAGTGGTGGTTTCTATTTGGGACAGGGCACTTTATCTCTAGGAGCTCACAAGAGTCAATGATTCCATCCGGACTCGCTGACAGCCATGGTTCTTCAACACTTACAACTGTGCCATTGTGTGTAATGTTTATTCCCTGCTCTTTAAGTTGGTTGCAGGCTGTTAGTTCTTTTTCTTTTCCGTAGTTGGTGGCATAGTTGCCACGAAAGGTGGGATACATGTGCTCACACAAGAATTTTTCGCTATTTGTGCCTGCACGTACGGGCACCTTCTTTGCTGAGCTGGCTGTAATTCTAATTTTCCTTGAACTGTGCCACAAATCAGATGCACTTTGCTCCCTAGTCTCCAATTCTAGTTTACCAGCTTGTTCACCATGAATATCAATGTAAGCCTCATAGAATGCCTTGCATTTTCCACAACTCAGATCATCGCCATGATTTTGATGTGGCTGAAATATTGAATGATCAACTGCACTATTTCCCTGCTCTGTTCTACTGCTATGTTGTTCTGCTGATGGAGTGGCATTGTAACACTTCTCCAGTAGTGTGTTCTTGAGAAGAAATAGTGGTTTTGTTTGAGATTTGTCCACACTCTCTCTGAAGTCTTTGTGGGACTGATAATGTGGTGTGTTTGGGAGTTGACTACCAACAGCCCTAGTCTCTCCCTCATACTCATCATCTGCCTTGTGGTGCCTGAAATTAATATGGCTCAGACGCTTGGGCTCAAGATTCTTGGATGTCCCTTCATTCCACCTGCGCTGCTCATCTGTACATGCGAGTCCTGTCTTTCCACTAACCACTGCATTCTGGACCTGAATCAGCAACAATAATTGTATTGTTTTTCACCCTCGAGGTATTTGTATATTATTAAAAGCTTGGACAAATACACAAACAAGTAATTATTATAGTATGGTGTGTTTATTGTTTTCAGAGTTTGACAGAATTTGTATACTGCATGAAAATGGTTATCTTCACTAACCTAGCTTTTGCTACTTACTGTAGTACAATCGCGCTACTCTAACACATACTTACCTTCCAGATGATAGCTGCTGCATGACTACAGGATTTCCCCAACCCTGCAATGCAGGAACAGCCGACTGTTTCGATCACGCCGTTGGCTCTCATCATTACCCAAGCCAGTTGTTTGGGTTTGTTGGTACTCTGGCTAGGCTCAACCTCAGCTTTTAAGAAAGTAAACTCGCTGACTTTTTTACACAATACTTTACCGATTTTATTGCTATGTAGATAATTATAAGCCTCTGTGCTTTTGTAATTTCTAAGTTCCTCGCCATCAACGCCCTCACTAAGAATGAAGTAGTTGACAATGTCAACGTAGCTAACGTCGGGCCATTGTTTCATATCGTCTACCCATTCCGTTAGGATAGACGGATGCGGCACTTTCACCGTATTATCGCCAGTACTTGTAAGATCCATGTAACCATCTGCGAAATGTGGCCATTTTAAATGTTCGTCTTCATATATATTTAGTTAGCAGTTAGCTAGCTACAAACGTAAACACAGTAGACCGGAAGGAAGAAACCGGCTTCCGCTATGACGCCGCTATGAATCATGGGATTCGGGAAAGTTGTGAATACGCTGGTTTTAATAGACTGAACCCCCAATAATTCATATAATTCGCGTAATGTGCGTGACATAAACGAAGTGCCTTGATCCGTCAGAATCTCTTTCGGGATTCCGACGCGGGAGATTATCTGAAACAAAGCCTGCGCAACACTCTTAGCCGAGATATTGTGTAACGGCACTGCTTCGGGATACCTAGTTGCATAATCCACCAGAACTAACACAAATCGGTATCCCTGCGTGCTCCTGTCAAATGGCCCAATGAGATCCATGCCCACTCTATCAAAAGGGACCTCAATTAACGGTAGAGGGCGCAACGGCGCTTTTGGGATGGCCGGGGAATTCACTAGCTGACAGTCTGGGCAGGACGCACACCACCGACGTACGTCCGCCCAAATGCCCGGCCAATAGAACCGGGCCATTATCCGGTTTAGTGTTTTCTCATACCCTAAATGACCAGCCATGGGGTTGTAATGAGCCGCCTGGAAAATCATTTCCCGGCGGCTTTTAGGTACCAACAACTGGGTCATCTCCTCACCTGTCTGAGTGTCACGACTCACTCTGTACAATCTGTCCTTAATGATTACAAAATATGGGTGAGTGCGTGCAGCGTCAGGGCGCACCAGCTGACCATCCACATACACGACCTGATCAAAGGCAAAGCGTAGGGTGTCGTCGCGAGACTGCGCAAGTGGGAAATCCTCCACGGGGTGGAACACCGGCACCTGGGGAGTCTCCACCAGAGGCTCTCCCGGAGCCGTCCCCCCCCCGGCAGTGTCGGGCGACCCCGCGTCACCACTGTCAACTGCACACACGTCACACTTCCCTAGCGGTCGTGATCGCACCCCCAACAGCTTCTCAGCTAACTGTTTAAACCCCGCCCAATCTGTGCCCAGAATCAGAGGGTGCGAGAGGCGGGAGCTAACCGCAGCCTCTAGAATATGCTTTGTTCCTTTGACACGAATTTCCACTGGCACTATAGGGTACTTGTGTAAATCCCCATGCACACACCTAATAGATACCCAACGTGCCGTCACCAACACCTCTGGCCGAAGCAGGCTCTGTAGGATCATGGACTGCATCGCCCCTGAGTCCAACAGTGCCCGGTGTTCACTCCCTTGCACCCTTACCGGAATGCAGTACGCCCCGTCTAGATCGGGAGCGGAGGTGGGCGGGCCGACGACACGGACCACCTGCCCCACCTCCATGAGCGGACAATCGCGGCGCAGGTGGCCCGGCTGTCCGCACCGCCAACACCCCGGTCCAGGCGTCTGAGGAGCTCCCTGTGGGCCGGACTGCACCGCCACTGAGCCTGAGTGGGGAGAAGGGGGAGAAAAACCAAATGGGTTAACACGAGGGAAGGAGGGGTTTTGGGGACGGGAAACGGGAAGGGGAACAGCACGGGTGATTAATTTTTTCCGGGGCGCTGGCTCCGGCTTCTGCTGCTGGGTGAAGGGGTGTTGTGCCAGGTGGTCCTCCGCCAGGGTGACGGCGACGTCCAGGTTGGTGGGCCGGTGGCACTGGACCCAGCTGGCCGTATCCGCCGGCAACCCTGCGGTGAAGCGCTCGAGGACCACCTGCTCCATGACTCCAGCAGCGGACCGTAATTCCGGCTGTAGCCAGCGCCTCGCCATGTCCGTCAGCCGCTGGGCGTAGGCGAATGGCCGGTCCTCTCCCGTCAGGGTGGTCTCCCGGAAGCGACGTCGGTGGTCCTCCGGGCTGAATCCCATTCGGTCGAGGACCGCCTTCTTCAGATTTCCGAAGTCCCTCCTAGCAGCTGCCGGCAGGCTATGCGCCGCCTGTTGCGCCTCCCCTGATAAGAGGGGCAGGAGACGTGCCGACCACTCTTCCAGTGGCCACCGGCACGTCTCCGCTGCCACTTCAAACGCCTCGAGGAAGGCCTGAGCGTCATCGTCCGCTGTCATCTTCGGCAGGTGAAATTTCGGGGACGAGACGCTCTGCCCTCCCCTGGAACCCCCGGCAGCAGCCAGCTGTAACAGCGCCTGTGCCTGGAGGCTAGACTGCTCCCGCAGGGCTTGCATCTGCTCGGCGTGAGCAGCCGACTGTTGCACCTGCATCGCAGCTAGCCCCTCCAGTAATTTTCCCAGTGCTGTTACGGATATTGGCTGCTCCGGCTGCTCCTGGCTGTTATCCATGGCTCATACAATGTCCTGTCTTCTGCACTGTTTCGCTCTTTTTCTCCCCGTACGGGCCACCACTGTGGCGAAGTGAGCACCACCGCTCTAGTGCAGAGACAGTAACCACACAGGTTGATGGAGAGAACACGGTTTTTATTTGTGGTTCTCTCTTGTAATTACAAACACCCACAAATAGGCTACGTTCTTCCGCTCTCCTCCCCGCAGATGTTCCGGTCGGCTTTTATGCCCTCAGGCTCACTGTCGAACAATCAAGGCAATTGGTTAATTGATACAAACAATAATACAATCAATCGTTACCAATTGCATGATTCCCTGTGGAGCTGTGTCGGCTCCACAAACCACACGCGTTCACTCTCTCTCTTGCCGGCAGCGCCTAAAACCACGCCCCCCTACCACAACTGCTTTTGCTGTTTCCCATAGAAGTGTTGGAGAGGTTTCGGGAGAGTCATTTATTTCCATGAAGACTACCCACTCTCTCTTCAGGAAACTATCAAATTCTGTGTCTAAGTAGGGATGTATTGAAGCGCCATCTACTAGTTCCTTTCTGGAATTGGTTATTGTTTAGTTCTAAAGAGATAGGGGCATGATCACTAATCACAATGGGGTGGATTTTTGTATTGGTAATGTTTGGTATAATTGAGTTGCTAGTGAGAAAGTAATCGATACGGGAGAATGAGTGATGAAGTGGTGATAAGTATGTATATTCTTTTGCTGTTAAGTGATGTAAGCGCCAACTATCACCAAGGCCAAATTCATTCATGTACTGTTTTAGTGTTTCAGTGGAATGCCAATTTCTTAAGGTACCTGCAGTGCTTGATCTGTCTAGTGTTGGATTGATAACTGTGTTGAGGTCACCCCCAATTATGATTGTTGAGTTAGTGAAATCGCTGAGATTGGTGAAGAATGTGTGAAAAAAGGAAGGGTCATCACTGTTCGGGCCGTAGATGTTTGCAATGGTGATGTTGAAGTTATTGATGGAAGCGTTAATGATAATGAATCTTCCCTCCGGATCTGTGATAATGGTGTTATGGGTCAACGGTATTTTTTTGTTAATCAGGATGGACACGCCTCTGTCTTGAGTTGTATGTTGCAGAGAAGATTTGGTTAAAATGTGTTGTTCTTAATTTATGGTGCTCTGAGTGTGATAGGTGGGTTTCTTGAAGTAAGCATATATCTGATTCTAGCTTGATTAAATGATTTAACACTTTGTTCTTTTTTGCCTGGGTTCCAATGCCACGAATGTTCCAGCTCACAAATTTAATTGGTAACATGGTTGAAGGATATAGCTAATCATGTGCATATGTATATCTTCCTCTCTATTCTCTATTAGATTTGTCGGAGAGCCAAGTGGTCACGTTCCTGTCACGGTATAATTTTCCGTCCAACACATATAGTCTGTCAACTGTGATGATTGCACGCTTTCCTTGTTCCATAAGTTGTTTCCGTATAGGGTACAGTTTTTTTCGTCTTTCCTGGATTTCTTTTGGGAATTGATCATTTAGTCCGTAGTCGGTTCCTTTCAGTTCTCTGCCTTTACTTTTAACCAATTCCTTTTGTTTATAATGTTCGAATTTGGCCACGATCGGGCGCGGACGAGTATTATTGGGGGTGTATGTTCCGAGACGGTGAACGCGGTGGAAGGTAATCTGCTTGATTACATCCAGAGAAAGTTTTAATTTCGTTTGCATGAAGCTTCTTATTTCTTTTTCTGGGTCGTCCTGTTGTTTGTTTTCCGGTATGCCTGAGATAATCAAGTTATCGCGCATGCTCCGAGATTGTAAGTCCAATATTGTTTCTTTAATTTCTTTGTTTTCTTTGTTAATGTCCGTTAGCTGTGTTTGGAGTGATTTAACGGAGTTTTGAAGTATTTGATTTGTTTTTGTAAGCGATGTTATTTGCTCTTGGCTGAATTCGAGGCTTACTTTAAGACTTTGGAAGTCTTTGTGTAGTAGCTCGATGATTGAGAATCTTGCATCCAGTTTGGCTAATTTTGTGTTTATGGCGAGGAGTAGACTTACTTGATCTGTTTGAGAGTCGTTTGTCTCGGTTGAGGAGTTGCGGAAGCGTTTTTTGCTGTTGTTTGGTGTATCCATCGTGCAAATACGGGTAAAACATTCATCAATATAATCCTCAAGTTGCTCCAGTGCCGCGTTGTTTGTATTCTGATTAGCCTTTTACACGGAAGATCCAATGGCGAATGTATTGGTGTTTTTTTTATTGTCCATGTATCAATTTGATTTGAATATTGTCACGTTTAGCCTTCCATGCGTAACAATTTATTTTTCTTTTGAACCACGGACTGGTTCCCTCTGCCCTCTCAAACACACGCGTGATACCGGAAGCTCTCACTTGACCTAAACAGTCCTAAACAGTTTCACTGCATAAACCCTCCGTGCTGGAAAGACATTGGTGGTTATAAATAAATCATTGGTTTAAGGAATATCCCAAAAACATCTGGCCGTATTGAAAACTCTGAGCTGGCCTCCTCCAAACATTACCCAACCCCCTTGATTGGGGAATCAAAGCAGGGATTTTGCGTTTGCAGACTGCTAAATGGCATCAAGTCTTTGCTGGCCAGGATTCTAAATGATTTTAATTGATAACCAGAACACGTAATTGAATATCAGTACTGGGGCCACATGTATAAAACGGAGTAAAAGAATGCTCAGGGTGAAAGTCGGAAATCTGCTTCAAAAAAGTTTTGCATTTTCCACCTCTGCCTTTCGGTCACTATGTCACCATATAACACTGATGCCAAACATTGCGTACATATAGTGTCCAGCATGTGCAGAGGTATGCAGATTCTCACAGCACGTGTTATTTTATACATATGAATTTCTGTGTGGAAACTCCCTTATGCGGCTTTCTGAGGGCATTTTTTTGCTCAGCACTGTTTATGCATGTGGCCCCCGGTCTAGAAATGAAAACTACAAAGCCCAAAAAATTGCCATCTTCCCTGAGGATATCATAACTGTTCAAACATAGGACCCTATCCCAATCAGAACAACTACAGCCAACGGTAATGTGCAATGATTTCATCTAAGAATCAGAAAGAAAAACAGATCTGTGGAGAAACAGGCATGGGTAAATGGCTTCACAAACAGATACAGCCCCTCCTAGAGAATCAGAGAGGAGCAACATACACAGACACACTGGATTAGTTTCAGACTGTAAAAAATGGAGCAACCCATCTGTAGATAGGTGGACCTCAACTCTTGACACTCTACCACTAAGCAAGAAACAAAGTTGTCCTTAAAAAAATAAGCTCTACCCCCTGAGACCTGCATTAAGCAAACATTCACATAAAGAGGAGTTCATTGATACCTAGATGCACAAAGCAATGCATGCATACAGTTGGTAAATTATTTGGTTGGAATTAAACAAGATGGATATAGTTTCTGTTGTGTGAATGAAAATAACATTATGACCAAATAAACTAAGGGTGAAACTAAAACTATTGAAATGGATATTTCAGTAATGATTTTTATGTTTTTAATGTTTTCATGCTATATGTAAAAATCTGTCCATTAAGGCACATGAACGAAAAGATCTGCCATGGAAGAAAGCATGGCCAGAGACCATTTATAAAAATCCCCTTGGAAAATGGAACATAATGGGAAGAAAGATTTAAAAATATATCAGACTCATCTTGCATCAAGGCAACCCACCCACTGACCGGAAAACATAAAACAATCCATTTGTCTCCCCTGTTCCCCCGAACATTCGTAACACAAACATCTCACCTCAGGTGGCACAATTCTCACTGAACTAGGACACCAAATGTAGTAGTAAGTCTGGGTGAAATGGGTCTAATGTGACAGAAAACAGGTCAAGACTAAATTAACTAGCTATATTTGAGGATTCTTATCAAAATTCAAGTTGATGAGACTAATTAGATCATTTGTGAATACATGGGAGTCATACATGTAATTACTTAGGGGAATATATGGGAAGGATATAAAATGCAGTGATACTTTTGCAAGTTATAATTCTCACTTTCCTCTACAGACCTCATGGAGCTAGAGGAGGGTGCTGGGAGTGCATGGCAGGGTGTTTTTCAGGTACCTGTGGCTCTGCTCCCGGGCTGGGCGGGCAGGAATAATGGCAGCTGTTTATTCAGCTGCAGCACTCCCCAGGTCTTGGGGAAAGAGGATGTGTTCAGGGCCTCATTAATCACAGCGGCTTTGGAAGAGATAAACAGGTCCGGCCCAGCAGGGGTGCTCAATTGGGCTGAGAGCTGGTGTAGGGGGTGCCTGCACATGGACCCCCGGGGCATGGCAAACTTTTATGATTCCAACGATGTCAGTTGTATGGTTCTAAAACATACAGCTCATAGATTTGTTATAAGTGTAACTTGTTGATTGTCCCCAGTTCAATGTTTTTCCTTCTGTCCCTTCACATATTTCCACAGGTTTGTAATTCATCCCCTTTTATTTATTTCTGTCTTTCTATTACTTCTATTATTTCTATCTTTCTTCCTCTTTCTCAGCCTCAATCAGCGCTGGACTGGTAATCTGGCATACCGGGCATTTTCCCGGTGGGCCGAAGCACCTTGGGGCAGATCATTTTTAATTAAAAAAATTAATAAATAAAACATTTTAGCTTCATGATTAACAGGGACTTGCAGGGAAGGAGCAGGGAGGTAGTGTATGTCTGCCATGCCATGATGACGATGATGATGATTAATTCAATTAATATCGATGATAATAAGTTAACATAATCGTAACGTTATCATAAAGTGAGACCGTCACCTACAGCTGGTGGCCACTCAGTCAGTCAATGTCAAATAGCGCAGCATAAGCTATTTGGCATTGTTTTTGTAGCTAGCATAGTTCCCTAATGCACTCGCAACTTCGGCTGACTATTCTAACGTTAACTAGCTAACGCTATTTTGTCTGCATCACGTTAGCTAAGCCCACGTTGCTGTGATGACCTAGGTCCATATCGTATCATCATAATATTATTGGGATGGCAGGTATGCCATCCGCCAAGTTACGGCTTGGCGGGGCATGCCCCATACCTATACAGCACCGAGAGTTTGGCACTTTTCAGGGTTTCCTACAGAAGTAACCACAATGACCATAGACTCTCAGCCCTAAAAAACATTAACTTCTGCATGTTCTGACCTCATGTAACCACACAGCATTCAGATACAACTTCACACATCCACACAATAAAGCCCCAAACTTGGGTTATTATGCCGTTTTTCTCCTTTCTCTTCCACTTCTTCTTCTTTTCCCATTTTTCCTGCCAAACTGCCTGCCTCCGTCGCGATGTTATCCAATGGGGAGAATTATTCTTTGAGGGTATGGTCCGTATACCTGTTCATGAAGCTTATCGCCCAATAAAAACGCTTCATACTAATGCTTTTTAATGTTAATATAGCTAATGGCTTCATGATTTCCAAGAAGGTACTGTGGCCTAATGGCTAGAGTTGCGGTCTCTCACACAGAGGATTGTGGGTTTGAGCCCAGCAGGGGACATGCTTATTTTCCACAAAAACAATGTGCAACTGTGAAGTACTTTTCATTTCTTAGACTGTTATTATTTTCACATTAACACATTAACGTATTTTTATTGCAAAGGCAAAAGAGGTTTCCAATATTAACTGTTCAATGTTTCACTTGTATTTCACTTGTACACCTTCCCCAAACCGGACGCTCGCTCTTGTCTGGTTTGGGGAGGCTCTTGCGGTCATGATTGACTGACTGTGGAAACCGAACCTCAACGTACCCTTGCCAACATTTCTTTATTCATTAATTTCTTCACTTCAGCTCTGTTCACTTTATCCTTTTCACACATAACACAATGTCACCATAAAATTAACAAAAGAATTAAGAATTTACGATAATAGCCTACATTAAGAATTGATGATAGCCTCCTTTAAGCTGCAAGCCTTTAAGAGATTGGATTTATAAACCGCCAATTCCCCAAACATATCTGATTCATGGTTAGTCACTTAAAAAAAAAAAAAAGAACAATAGCCTCCGAATGTGGCTCTAGTCTACGCTACTCTTCAAATAATGTAGCTTACTGCAAACACTTTTAATTATAATAATAACAATAATAAGAAGAATAATCTCTGGTACGTACTTTATTAGTAGTATCTATTGTTTTCTTTCTGGCTAAGATTCCTGGGAAATATGCATTATTAAGCTTCTTAGCCAACGTTACTGTTGCCAGAGAGACGTCAGTCTGCTTCTAGTCAGGAAGCAGATACAAGCTAGGCTACTACGAAGCGAATCAACATGCCTTATAGTCTACATTCATTGCACTACAGAAAACTAAACTAAACCTAGCTGTCCGGTACCAAGACATTTCCCGCAGGTAATGTTCTACACTACCGGAAAAAAACTGCTGTGCTTATGAACTCACTAGCTCGCTCGCTAGCTCGTAGCCCACACATGGAAGGTTGGAGTTACGCATCCGGAAATCCAGTGTTGAATAGCCTAACTTTAAATGTATTTCATAGAATACTAATAGCCCTATTTAAAAAAAATATTTCCATATTTTACTGATGCAAACTATTTAGGCTATACTAGCTATTTAGGCTGTATGTCTTTCAGCTAGAATGTGTTTGCATCTAGCCCATTGTGCATGCATGTCTCTATATAGACTTGGTTCATTAATTTACATGCTTCTTCATGATCCATAGCTCAGCTGTTCATTGTATTTCATTACACATTAAATACTGCTCATATACAAACACTTTTAATGTAACTGTGTGCTGTCTATAATAGGATAACTGTTCTCATTCTTGTCAATATGGTTATGCGAATGTCTGCATACATTTCTTTGGAACGCATGTCTCTCTCCGTGTTTATCTTCATGCATTATTCATCATTAGTTAGCTATAAAAAATCAGTGATATCAGATTAAAAACGTCTATGACGTAAAAAAACAAAGCCAAGTTACTCACACATAGCCTACATAGTACTGTCTATAAGCTTTTAATTCCAACTTGCAAAAACTAGGTCTGCCTATAAAAGTCTTGATATCAAAATGTGGCCAAGTTACAACTAACAATATTGCCTATCGTAGCTCACACTAAATAAACTAGCTCTATTCTAAAGCAATGCTATCCAAACTTTCCTAAATTATTTAATGCAACTTGGCCCTGTGTTTCTTCATCTTATCTCAAGAGAATGTGGCCAATGAAACTGTATGTGCCACATCAAACTGCAAAATGAAAATAATTTATAGTGGAAATACTCTGATTCAGATGTGTTGCACTTAGAAATTAAACAGAAAAATTACTACACTATAGGGCATGTTTGAACAATTGTCTGCATCCACTGCTTTGGGTCTATGAAAAGCACAGAATGAATAAAATGTATTATTATTATTATGTATTTATTGATTGATTTATTTGGATTTCTATCAAAACCTGTGTGGTCCTACAGAGCATAGATATCCTTGTGTTCACAAAATTCTGTTTGCAAATATCATAAATACTATTATGTTAAGAAAATTGGTACTATTACGTATTTGCCACCATCTGACCCACAAACATGTGTGGATACGTTTGTAAAAATGCTATATGTACGCTATTTTCTAGGTAAAAATATTACTCATTTTTATCTGCATTTATTTATTCATCACCCCTTTCTCTATTGTACATGATGTTTCTTGATATTATACCATGGCTTGGCTAAATACTCGATTCTGATTGGCTGGAGGGTGGGCATTTAATTTGTTAAAACGCCCGGCTCTGAAGTAGCGCTGGCAACATTTTAATCACCGTTCTAAATTAATACGCCGTCTACGTTATCTGCTGCCAGCGCCATTAGAGTCAACGCTTTTTTGAATGGTAACCATAGCAACACCAACAGCTGATTAATCACCATTCTAAATTATCAACGATTTTGATTTGATTTGATTGGATTTGAAACCACATATACCACTGTATACAAAATACTGAAACATGGACAATAATAATTTTGCTGCTACAACTTTTAATGTATTTGGAGAGGGAAATGAATATCAGACATGGGAGGCAAACCAAGAGGCTGAAGCATTACAGGAGGAACAAAACCAACGTGGGAAGAAACAAAAATGTGCATCCAAAGTTCGTTACCGGACCATGACAGAGTCTGAACTTGAGAAAATAGAAGATGATGTGCAAGAGGTGAACACAAAAAAAAGCACAGCATGGGCCGTAAATGTGTTCAGGGAATGGATGAGTCTTAGTAAGGCCAGCACAGACCCTCAAACATGTAGTGCAGAGGAACTTAAAGGATAAGTTCGCTATTTTTGACCTTGGACCCTATTTGCGGTCTGTCTTCCATGAACCTGACACATTGAGTCCATATTTTCGCTGATCGGTCCAGTATTGAGCTCGCTACAGATTTCCTGTAGGCTCTCACTGGGCTACAATAGAAGTCAACGGGGCAATTCTAAATGTTATGGAAAAACAACGATAAATGTGCTTTCATGTACGAGAAATGAGACGGGAAGCTCAGGGTGTATTGTTACCGGTCTCCGTATGCTCTCCTGTGAAATGTATCTCAATCCGAACATTTTTACGTGCTTGGCATGGCTTGGACATAAGCATTTCTCTGTTGCTTGTTTTCGCTGCTCCCGCGGAGTACTATGTGTCGGGGGTGGAGGAGCGGGAAGGTGTGCCGGCCGTTTACGAAACTATCTAGGTGAGCAGTCTGCGTTTGTTTACCTGCAGCAACGTAGGCTACAATTTGCACAAAAAAACTTGGATGATGGATTACTATAATGATTACGAAGACGAAGAATTTGATTTAGACTTTGACGTTACTGGCTACAGATTTGAGCCAGAATACACGGACACGGAGCTACAAGAGATGGATGACAAGAGAGCAAGAGAAGAGAGAGAGGCTGAAGTTGCGCAGGTAATGTTATCCGAAGTCGCTGCCGAGGCTAGACCAAGAATTTCGGGGGACTTTTGGTGTTCTTGCAAGAGGTGCAAATGATGATTACAAACACTGCGTTACAAATAGTTCTGCTGTAGGCTACTAGCTAGTAAACTCCAACGGGAGGTCAGGATTTGTGATCAATTGCTCTTTTCAAGCGGCCCGCCCCTCTCTACAACGTAGCTAGACTGCGGACGTTTACAGTGCGAGGTAGTGCGGTCGGAGAAATAGTTCTGTTTCAAATGGAACTGTTGTTTCAACGTTCGGTTTGCGTTTGCGATAGCCTACATTTCACAGGAGAGCATACTGAGACCGTAAGAATACACACTGAGCTATAAAAGCACATTTATCGTTGTTTTTCCATAACATTTAGAATTGCCCCATTGACTTCTATTGTAGCCCAGTGAGAGCCTACAGGAAATCTGTAGCGAGCTCAATACTGGACCGATCAGCGAAAATATGTCAGGTTCATGGAAGACAGGCCGCAAATAGGGTCCAAGGTCCAAAATAGCGAACTTATCCTTTAACCAGTTGCTTCGCTCATTTTATGCCTCTGTTCAGTCAATAACAGGCAAGCCCTACAGCACGGGAACATTTGCGACTTTGAGAGCAGCTCTAAATCGTCACTTCACTCGGTTCAACATCGTATCTAATACCTTGTTCAAGTCCTCCAATCTGGTTGTCAAATCCATTATAAAAAAACCGAGAAAGGCTGGGCAAGACAGGTCAACACATAAAGGAGACCGAGCTGGAATTAATCCGAAGATCACCGGCACTTTCTCCCAACACTGCAACCGGCCTGGTGTCAAAAGTGTGGTTTGATATCCAGCTGTGCTTAGCCAGACGAGGCAGGGTGGGTACCAGGGAATTAACTGTGGCATCCTTCGATATCAAAGTAGACGAGGATGGAGATGAATTTGTGTCTCTCTCGTTCAATCCAGAGACAAAAAACCACAAACATCCAAATGACCCGAACAAAGAAAATCTCCGCGGCGCTATGTTTGCAGAGCCAAACAATCCTAATTGTCCTGTGGCTAGCTTCAAGAAATATATCTCCAAGCGACCTCCCGGCACCAAGGCATTTTATCTACATCCTCTCAGAATTCTCCAGCATAACTTAACATCAAAATATGTGTGGTATTCTCGAGAACCAATGGGCAAAAATTACCTAGGTAATATGCTTCCCCGCATCTGTCAAGAAGCCGGCCTGACCACCAGATACACCAACCACAGTTTGCGCAGTACGGCTGTCCGTCACCTCACCGAAGCTGGGCTCGAGTCGAGGCAAATAATGGCAGTTAAAGGCCAACGGTGTGAATCATCTCTGAAGAGCTACTGGGCACCATCTGACAAGGACAGAAAGATGTGGAGTCGAGTGCTGTCTGGGTCCAGCTGTCAACAGGCGTCAGTTCCAACGACATCAGCTCTGGCGGCATCCTTCGGCTCCTCCTCAATTAAATTCCAAACCCAAAATAATACTCAAACCTCCTATTCTAAAGAATTTCCGGTACCCTTCACAATGTCCAATTTCACCATAAACGCAAATGTGGAATTCAACTACAATCAGCCTAGATAAACAGAAATGTGCAATTCAACTAGCTACAATCAGCCTCGATAACCCTGCCGCTTTGGCCTCATTCATTTAAAAACAAGTTGCTTAAAATAAAACTTGCTTGTTTAAAAACACTCTTCGTCTTTTCCTTGTTGTCTTGTCTGGTGCCAATTACTAACACCACTAGGCTACGTGGTGGGAAAGCCTACCTACTAGCGTAACAGGGGAATTTACCTAATTAACATAGGCTTTAAGCAAAACTAGAAATTATGCAGGGACAATTTTTTTCCTGATAGAATCAATTGTTTTCAGAACTACCAACAAGAGGTTTTTGCATAACTACGGACATAATAGAACTAGTAACGAGAAATAGAATTAGCAACAAGATGTTTTCTGTTCAAATAGAACTACCAACGAGCAGTTTTGCATGACAACGGCAAACAGCATACCAAAATGGCCTCGGAAGGATATTTAAATTTCAGCTGATAAAGTCGATAAAAATCAATAAATATAAATGTAACTATATATAATAATTGTTGGTAACCATGGTATAAACACAATAATGACCTCGGAGCCGGGCATTACTCAGTAATGTTGGCTGCGCCTCGGGCAATTTACTATCTCCGCATCAGGCATTTAAACTGTAATGCCCGGCTCCTCGGTCATTATTCCTTACTAAATGTCTGTTTGTGAATTGTAAAGAATTCTGTAGCAGCAGTTAACATTTTAAAACCTGTACATTTTCTAAAGTAAACTTGCCAACAAAGTACAACCATATCCTTTCTAGAGTGTAATTATTCATCAACTGCTAAAAACATTCATTGAAATCATATGTTGTTCCATGAGGCACAATCGCTTCACATGCAAAGATGAAGAAACACAGGGCCAAGTTGCATTAAATAATTTAGGCAAGTTTGGATAGCATTGCTTTGGAATAGAGATAGTTTATTTAGTGTGAGCTACGATAGGCAATATTGTTAGTTGTAACTTGGCCACATTTTGATATCAAGACTTTTATAGGCAGACCTAGTTTTTGCAAGTTGGAATTAAGAACTTATAGACAGCGCTATGTAGTGTGAGTAACTTGGCTTTTTTTTAACGTCATAGACGTTTTTTATCTGTTTAAAATTATTAGGCTAAGGGTTCCCTTGATAAAGATACATGAAAATAACTCCCTCGCTCTAAACGGAGCGAACTGCTCGCTACAAGGCGGAAATTAAGCCGTCTCCGAGTCCTTACAAATACCGGCACCAGAGCAACATGCAACACATGAATAAATGGAATAAACGCACTGACTCTCAATAAGGGGGAAACGTAATCCACGAGAAGGAGAGACAAAACAGGGAACTAATGTACCGAAGCTACTAACCGGCTCACTGTCACACGCAAATGAGTAGAAGCACGAACGCCAGGTTTCTCAGTAAGAAAAAACCGAACTAAAGGCGAATAGAACAAAGAACTGCTGTCCTATACTTCTACGAGCTAAGTAACTAGAAGCATGAATGCCCGGTCTCTCAGTAAGGAGCCACCATCGAAAGGCGAATAGAACAGAGAACTGCTGTCCTATACTTCTACGAGCTAAGTAACTAAGTAGAAGCATGAACGCCCGGTAACTCAGTAAGGAGAGACCCTCGAAAGGCGAATAGAACAGAGAACTTCTGTCCTATACTTCTACAAGCTAAGTAACTAAGTAGATGCATGAACGCCCGGTCTCCCAGTAAGGAGAGACCATCGAAAGGCGAATAGAACAGAGAACTGCTGTCCTATACTTCTACGAGCTAAGTTACCGAAAGCAGAACCAGAAAAAATAAACGCCCTGCCTCAGTAATGAGAGGCGAAAGAGAAGGCGAGTTGCACATCGGAACAAAAAACACATACCCAACAAACACTGAATACCCAAACAGTACTAAACAGTGCAAAATAATACAGAAGCCCCGAACGAAGGAAACGGGAGCTTAAGTAGCTCAGAGGTAACCACACCCAGGTGTGGATGCTGAGCGAAGCTCCACAAAAAAGACGGGGGGGAGCAAACATCCACTAAAAGGGCAGCGCCCTAGCGTGGCTACCAAGGGAAACGACCGCAAGGGAAGAAATTGTCAAAAACCATAACAATTCCATTCCAACAATTCTGGACCTGAATGTATAATCATGTTAAAGGTACACTGAGTAACTTTTTTTATGGCCCTTCAAACATAAACAAACTTTTTTTTTCTTTTTTCTGTACATCTTAAAGTATCTTTTAGCTCTGACAGAGCTCTTGATACAAGGAATATCAGTTTGTAAGAGCTAAAAATTAGTTTTAGATGTACTTTAAAAGCCATAAAATGTTTTTTACATTTGTATTGTTTGTAAACATTAGAGCAAAACAGGCTTGTATTTTGAGTTATGGTGCAATAATAACAATTAAAAGAGCATATTGTCCATCTAGAAGTCCTACTCACGAGTGAGTACACTGGTCCACTTACAATGGTACACTTTTCCATGGCACTTACTACTCAGCTTTGTAGTGGTGGCCGACCGATTGTGGTGGGCCGGTCTGGGTCAAAAATGCAAGGGCCTATTTTTTGTCCCAGCCCTGGCCTCAATCTATTTTTCCCTCAGTCAAACACTCACTCTCCCACCTGTCCATCCAATCACTCACTCACTCATTTGTCAATTTAACTCACTTATTCACCCACACATTTACTCACTCACTCACACCCTTAACGTTACTCACACATCCATTTTCCTCAATCTGCATTGTTTGTCTCTTATGCAAATGCAAAGATGAACCTGATGTAAGATACATTATCCAGCTGACCTAGAGTGATACTGATAACCCCAAAAATAGTTCGAATTTGAAGGCACAGTAGAAATGTATTCTGAAGATTCTGAGACCATCCCCCTAGACTTATACTGTGCTGTTGATCCCAATGAGATTTCTTTGGTTTCCAGACAACGCCCTCCAATTTGCTGATGAAACATAAAGAAAGAGAACATGCCAGACCCATTTAGATATATGGAGATATATGGGATCTGCCATCTTTCTGAGCCGTCTTGCCATACTTCTGTTATTCGAAAATACAGGAATACTGGGCTCATAGCACCTAAAAACGCTCCATTATTGACTACCTCCCTGGCAAATTTCACACATGGCCAATATGTCTCAGCATGTGCAAGATTTCACTTGTCGCCCGGACCATATTTCACCAGCAAAGCAAAATAAAAAACAGTATGAGAAAAACTCATTATTATACCCAAACACCAATCAACAGGCAAGCCCTGTCTCAACTTGAGTATCCTGACAAACTCAATAAGGGTAAGGTTTATTTCAAGGCGCCCTCTCAATGGATTTTAAGATATTGTATTCCTGTGTTTGTGTAAGCTCACTGCATAAGTACTCAGCTTTGCTGTGAGTGTGTGTATGTGTGTGTGTGTGTGTGTGTGTGTGTGTGTGTGTGTGCGCGCGCGTGTGTGTGTGCATAAAATAAAAGGTGCGTTTGTGCCCCGTTATTTTTACTGTGAGTCTCTTCTGCTGATGTGGAACCATGGGATCTCGTTAAGGCTTTGATGTGCTCCATCAGTAGACCTAGCTAAAAATATAGTTGAAGCAGGCAGCCAAGAACAGACAATGCTCCAGGATTGAATAACTATTGCTTTTTTTCCCATTACAGAAGAACTTGCAATTATTCTGTGATTGCTGCCTTGTCATTCTTGGCCACAGAAGAAAGAGTAAAAAGTTGGTGGTTTGTGCACCAGTATTATCGCTCCGAATCACCTCAGATATTGACAGATAAGCCCCAATTACCAGTTAATAAAGTCACATTTGCTTAAAAATTGAAAAAAAAACAATAAAATATGATCTAAATACTCCATATTCAATTTCAGTATTGGTCTGTGAAATATAATTTCAATAAACCCCAACAGAGCAAAGGAAAAATAAGTGACCATTGTAAAACTATAGTTAATTCAGTAAAAATACATTGTTGCGTGTACTGGTACTACTGCTAGTGACTCTCTCGTGTTAACCCTCGTGTGGTCTTCATATTATGCATGCACCCCATGTTCACAGGATCAAAAATGACCCACACTCACCGGACCCCTTGTGACAAAGCTTCCTCATTGAATTTTAAAACCACAAATCTATTTCTCATGTAGAAACAACCTGGTATTCATCAATAAATTAGTGTATAGCTGTGCTTTCCTACTTCATAGTCCAGACAGACTGTATTTTGTCAGTCCACCACTGATTTTTACTACAAAACACACATCATAATAGATTTATTTTGCTGTAATAGATGTGTGGCATTTAGTTTGGACTTCTAATTACATAACTGCAGGGTTAAAAAAAATACGCTTAAGACCATCTTTGTGCCTTGATGGTGTATCGCTTTTATAAAAATGTAAGAAAAGGTGCAATGTTTAACTTTTTTCTAAAGTACTCTTTTTCTAAGTACTCTAGGTCATTTTTTGACCCTCAGGGCAACAGGAGGTTTAATTCGCATGTATTAGTTCACTATATTTAACTGTTTAGTTTTTATGTTTGTAAAGGTTGATTTACCATCTACCAGCATACATAACAAAATAAACGGATTAAACTTCCTTACCCCAAAAATGTTAAATACATACAAAATGTATCAGCACAATAGTTTTGTTACTTTTCTTATGAAGATTGATTTTTAGACCTTTTAGTAAGTTCATATTAAATATAAAAATCCACTTCAGCTTCATGCTACGGGGGCTACGTGGTGCCAGCTTTGTGATTTGTAGCATGGTTACTTTGTTGCTAAGTAGGTTACTACTAGCTTTTTGGTTCGTAACTGTGTTACTGTGTTGCTTAGCACTACATTGGGTCCCGTCTGTAGTAATAGCTTTGTGTGTCATTTTGTCACTTTGAGTTGCGGTACTTTTGGCATTTTGTAGCGCTTGTATTGCCACTTACCACATACTCATAAATTACCAGTAAGTGTTGTGATTTTGTTTGTTTCGTTGCTGTGGGCAGCGGGTTTAATAACATTGGTAGAACGCTATTCTCTTTACTTTTAAACTCGGCATTTAAGCGTCGATACATTACCATGGCGTTCCATTTAGAACGCTTTATTGATGACCCAACACTCGAGCAGCTGGACAGCTGTCGGAAAGCTGACCTTCTATTGATAGCGGAATATTTTAAGATAGATGTATCCTGCTCTGAGATGGTACAGGTCGTTAAAGCTAAGGTAACGGAGGGGTTGCTAGAACAGCAGGTTCTGTTTGAGGGTGCGGATCCAGGGGAATCAACCATCATTAAGACAGAGAGCCCCGATACTATGGCCCAGACTAGGCAGTTTGAGCTGGAGATGAGACGTTTAGGGCTGAGAGAGAAGGAGTTGGAGTGCAATCGCCCGATTTTGATGTCAGCAGATACACTAAAATGGTTCCCCCCTTTCGTGAGGCTGATGTTGATAAATATTTCTCTATGTTTGAACGGGTTGCCATCACGTTGCCTGGCCGCTATTGCTACAGTGCGTGCTGGTTAGTAAGGCCCAGGATGCCTATTTGTCGCTGTCTATAGAGCAGAGTCTCGATTACGACGTGGTGAAATCTGCGGTCTTGAGGGCGTACGAGTTGGTACCAGAAGCTTACCGTCAAAAGTTTAGGCGATATCGGAAGGCCGATAGCCAAACCTTTGTTGAATTCGCCCGGGCGAAGGAGAATTTATTTGATCGGTGGTGTGCTGCACAAGGGGTTGAGCGAATTGAGCAACTCTGTGACTTAATTATCATGGAGGAGTTTAAGAATTGTCTACCGGAGTGCGTTGTCACCCATTTAAATGAACATAAGACAGCTCAGGTTGCGCAAGCTGCGGTGTTAGCTGACGAGTTTTCCCTCACGCATAGAGGCTTGGTTGCTGAGAGACTCCCGTCACGTCATAATGACTTCACTCCTCGGAGGGAATTCCTTAATGGTTTTGCCGGTCCATCAAAGACCGGTGCTCCTGCTTCCGGGAGGCGGCAGGATGATTTGGGAGCAAAAGGGACGTGTGTGTAATTACTGCAAGAAACTCGGTCACGTCGTGGCTGATTGTTGGGGCCTGAAGAGGAAGGATAAGTCTTTAAAAGGGGGTTTCTCTTGTAAAAACGTCCTTGCCTGAGCCAGGTCTTGGCAAAACCTTACCCCTTGAAAAGGATCTTGCTCTCCAGGATTATGCACCATTCCTTATGGATGGTTTTGTAGCGTTGACTGACTAGCCGGGCCAGAAAAGACCGGTTAGAATGTTAAGAGACACAGGCGCTGCGCAATCTTTTATTTTGGAGGATGTTTTACCGCTGTCTGAGAGATCCTCTGTAGGCACCAGTGTCCTTGTGCAGGGATTCGAGATGGGCTTTACTAACGTGCCGCTTCACGGTAGTCTGACCTCGTGACGGGTCGCGTTGTGGTGGGCGTGCCTCCCAGTCTACCCATGGGAGGGGTGTCTTTCATATTGAGGAATGACTTGGCTGGGGGCAGGATTTTGGCTAGCCCTGAGGTAACACCCGTCCCTCTTGTTAGTGTCCCTGACGTTCTTGCGCAGAAATACCCCAACGTATTTCCTTCTTGCGCTGTCACTCGGGCCATGTCTAAACGACTAGTGACTAGCTCCGACTCTGAGACGGTTTGCGATGTCCCAGAGGCAGAGGACGTTTTCGACTTAAGTGACTCATTCTTTTTAAAGTTGGAACCGGAGGTGCATGCGCCCCCTACTGCTGCTGAAGGGGATATGGTTGTGAAGGAGAGCGATAAGTCTGAAGTGGCTGAGGGGTTGGAGAAGCTGTCTCTGGCACGGGAGCAGCTTATTGTTCAGCAGAAGAGAGACTCAGATATCTCCTCTCTCTTTGAATGTGCAATTCCTGAGGAAGAGATTGCTGTAGTGCCGAAAGGGTACTTTGTGAAGGGCGGTGTATTGTTGCGCCAGTGGAGACCAGCGGATGCCTCTGTTCAGGACGATTGGCGCATTATTCATCAGATTGTGGTCCCGTCTGCGTTTCGCAAGGAGATACATAGCCTTGCTCATGATAGCTGTCTTGCTGATCACTTGGGTGTGAATAAGACATATGACCGTGTGTTGAAACACTTCTTTTGGCCCGGGCTGAAAAGGGATGTTGCAAGGTATTGTAAATCCTGCCCTATATGTCAAGTTGCGGGGAAACCGAATCAGAAGATTCCACCGGCTCCATTATTTCCCATTCCAGCTATAGGGGAGCCGTTTGAAAGGGTGCTTATTGCTTGTGTTGGCCCGTTGCCACGGACTAAGGCGGGTAACCAGTACCTTCTCACCATCATGTGTGCGGCTACTCGTTTTCCTGAGGCGATTCCCTTGCAGAAGATTACGGCGCCGGTTGTGGTTAAAGCACTCGTCAAATTCTTTTCCCTGTTTGGGCTGCATAAGACTATTCAGTCTGATCGTCTGATCAAGGGACAAACTTTATGTCTAGGATCTTTGCTCAAGTTCTCGAGCAGCTGGCAATAAAGCACTGTACTTCGAGTGCTTATCATCCAGAGTCACAGGGCACGCTTGAACGGTTCCATCAGACTCTCAAGTCCATGTTGCGTGCGTACTGTCTTGAATTTGAAAAGGACTGGGATGAGGGGGTTCATCTGATGCTTTTCTTGGTGCGGGAGGTGGTTCAGGAATCTCTTGGATTCAGCCCTGCTGAGCTGGTTTTCGGGCACACGGTACGCGGCCCTTTGAAGTTACATAAGGAGAAGTGGCTAGCTGATGGCTGAGCCACGAACCTGCTCGATTAAGTGTGCAATTTCCACTTTAGACTACATCGGGCTGGTGAGTTGGCTAAAGCGAACCTCGAAATCTCCCAAAAGAGGATGAAGTGCTAGTTCGATCGGAGCACCGAGTTCCGGTCTTTCTCGGCTGGTGATAGTGTCATGGTGCTACTGCCTATCTCTGGGTCTGCATTGCAAGCTCGCTATAGTGGTCCATACGTAATTGAATGCCAGGTAAGCGATCGTGACTATCTTGTTGCCACTCCGGACCGTAAGAAAAGGGTTTGCCTGTGCCACGTCAATATGCTGAAGGTCGGGGAGACGCATGAGGTGAAAGGGGTGGCCCTGTCTTGCGTTCCTTCCTCCTCCTCCTGAGGATGTGCTAATGCCGTTGAAAAGTCTGACAGAAGGGATATTACAGAATTTGGAGTTCCTGTGCAATTTGAAGGCGCATCTGTCTCATTTGTCCGACTCGGAAAGTTCCGACATTATTAGAATCATTGAGACGCACCGGACTCTCTTTTCGGATGTTCCCACTCAAACTCACTTGATAGAGCATGACATTGATGTGGGTGATTCTCTCCCAATCAAACAGCATCCCTATCATGTTAACCCAGTGAAACGCTCACAGTTAATGAAGGAGGTAGATTACATGCTGGGTAATGACATCGCTGAATCCAGTTTGAGTGGTTGGAGCTCCCCCTGTCTGCTGCTTAACAAACCTGATGGTACTTTTCGTTTCTGCACAGACTATAGGAAGGTGAATTCAGTCACGAAACCGGACTGCTATCATCTTCCTAGAATGGACGATTGTGTGGATCGCGTAGGTTCTGCCGTTTTTGTTAGCAAATTCGACCTGCTTAAAGGTTGTTGGCAGGTTCCTCTTTCTGAGTGGGCAAAGGAGATCTCAGCCTTTGTTACGCCGGATACGTTTCTGCAGTACAAGGTTATGGCTTTCGGGATGAGAAACGCGCCCGCAACTTTCCAGAGGTTGGTGAATCTTGTTGTGTCTGGGTTGCCGGGTTGTGAAGCGTACTTAGATGACCTGGTGATTTACAGTGGGACGTGGTCCCAGCACATAAAGCAGATCGAGGCTCTTTTTGATCGCTTGTCTGCCGCTAATTTAACGGTGAATCTGGCGAAGTGCGAGTTCGGCCAGGCCACTGTCACCTATTTGGGGAAGGTTGTGGGACGGGGGCAAGTACGACCGGTTGATGCTAAAGTGGAGGCTATTAATCAATTCCCGGTCCCTAAAACCAGATGCGAGCTGCGAAGATTCCTTGGCATGGTGGGGTACTATCGCAGCTTTTGCAGAAACTTCTCTGCAGTCTGCCTCTCCATTGACTGACCTCCTCAGCACCAAGATTGTTTTTCGTTGGTCAGAGAATTGTCAGCATTCTTTTGAGTGCATAAAATCCCTGTTGGGTAGTACACCCGTTCTTTCAGCACCTGATTTTACACGCCCACTTAAGCTTGCCATGGACGCAAGCGATTGTGGTGCTGGAGCCGTCCTCCTGCAGGAAGACGATCAAGGTATTGATCACCCCGTTTGCTACTTCTCGAAGAAGTTTAACTGACATCAGCGGTTATATTCCACTATCGAGAAGGAAGCACTCGCTCTGATTCTTGCGTTACAACACCTAGATGTGTATGTAGGCTCTGTTTTTCACCCCATCGTGGTGATGACCGACCATAACCCGCTCGTTGCTCTTAATCACATGAGGAATAATAATCAGCGTCTCATGCGCTGGAGTTTATTCTTGCAGGGTTACGACCTGGATATTCAGCACATCCGTGAACGTGATAATGTCGTCGCTTTGTCAAGGACGTACGAATGTGACAATAAATAAATCATTATATTGATCGTATGACATAGCTAATTAGCTAATTGTTGCATTTCCGAGGGTGGGTAAACGTTACATTTATTTATTGTCTTAAGGGAGGGGGTGTTACGTCCTTCTGTTTCGTCTTTCGTGCTTTGTGTTTGCTTGGCTCTGGGCTGCTGTGTTTGTTTGTGTCTCCCCTGACGTCATGGTTCTACATGGAGATCCTGGGAGCTGCGCTGGAGAGACGACGCACGCTGTTGCCTGGCAACACTCTTCAGCCTACATGGAGACGTGGACGTCGCAATGCTTGAGAAGATGCCGTAACTGGGGACGCAGAGGACCGGTTAAAAGATGCAGGAGGATGAATACCCTGTCTCCGTCTGCATCACGAGAGTTCGAGCAACCCGATTTTCACGACGCTTCCTGTACACTGAGTCTTGAGCTAACTTTGTTAACCGACTACAGTAAATAGCCCGTGATTGGACTGAAAGCTGCTGAATACCACCGAAGCAGCGATACCGCTAGACCAGGGAGAGAAGACCCCTTCTGCCATCTGGACGTGGGTCTGATTTTTTTTTGAACACTTTCTGCCTGGTGAGAGCATGCAGCCTGTGTAGCCAATCTGTACATATTGTCAAACTGTTATATGTTTAGAGAATAGCTAAGTTAGTTCCTACCTATGTGTCTGTGTTATTAAACATTTCGGCTTTTAAATCACTTTGCGCTTGGCTGGGTTTATCTTTGAGATTGTGGTTTGCGTTCAAGTGGCTTAGTGTTACCTCCACTACTGTACACCTGGTTACTGCAACACAGGTGGATTTTGGGACGTAACAAATGACATGAGTGCTAGATGCTATAATGACTCCTGCGCCGGGTGGGTTAGCGCCGCTTAGTGCCAGGTGTACAATAGGGCCCTATGACTCTAATTAGTGGAACGCATACGAATAGCCACGACCATAAAGTAACGTTAGGTTAGTTGAACTTCCATGGTTACTGAACTGCGTATGACTTGACTTGTTTTATTTTCAGAAAGATTTGTGTGGTAGTATGCAAAATATGTCATACTAACTAGCGTTAGGTAACCGGAAGATACATGATTACCATAATTCTGTAATGGTGGCGTGACGTGCAAGGTAGGAGGGGCCAAACGCAGCAAGGGGGATTCATTAAACACTAGGCCACTAGGACGGGAAACCCCGTAATTAAGGGAAGGAGACAAAACAGGGAACACACGTACCAAAGCTACTAACCAGCTCACTGTCACACACCAATGAGTAGAAGTGCAAACGCCAGGTTTCTCAGTAAGAAAACCAAACAAGGCTAATGGAACAAAGAACTGCTACCCTGTACTTCTACGAGCTAAGTAACTCAGTAAAAGCGTGAACGCCCGATCTCCCAGAACAGAGAAACATTTTACAGGTGAATAGAGCAGAGATCTGCGGTCCCATACCTCTACGAGCTAAGTAACTAAAGAGCCAGCAATAATAAACGCCCTGCCTCGGTAAAGAGACGCATAAGAACAGGCGAGTAGCATAATGGCACAAATAAAACACACAGCCAACAAACCCTGCAAAATAATACGAGATAATGTAGTATATGAGGAGGCGAAAGGAACAGAGATCTAACGTTCCAAGGCTACGCTCAGACTCGCAGTCACACACAAACATGTCCACAACATCGCCCAGTCTTCCCTATAGGAAGACATGTACCGAAGGACGAAATAGAACTACAGTTCCGAACAAAATCTCCAAAAAGTTCCATGTACGGAGACAGGTACCGAAAGGAACGAACAGGACAGGCTGCACCGCACATTTACCGGATAAAAGACTAACGTGAGATTAGTAGAAAATAAACGCCCTACTTCTCCGTAAAGAGGAACGTAACGAGGCGACAGGAACAGAGATCCAACGTTCCACGGCTACTTCCATAAGCTCGTAGTCACACACAGAAAACATAAAGGGGGTAAACGCCCGATCTCCCAGGAGAGAAACATTTTACAGGCGAGCCGCCGGTAAACCCCCGTCCAATACCTTTACTAGCAAAATGACTAACACAAGCTTAGTAGAAAATACACGCCCTAGCCTCTCGGTAAAGGGGAATGTAACGAGGCGAAAGGAACAGTGACCTAATGTTCCAAGGCTACTTTCAGAGACTCGCAGTCACACACAAACATGTCCACAACATCGCCCAGTCTTCCCTATAGGAAGACATGTACCGAATGATGAAACAGAACTACAATTCCGAACAAAATCGCCAAAAAGCTCCATGTACAGAGACAGGTACCTGAAGGACAAACATTTACCAGCTAAAAGACTAACGCGAGCTTAATAGAAAATACACGCCCTGCCTCTCAGAATAAATAAAGCCCTACCTGTCAGTATGATAAAAACAGCCAGTCTCTTAGTAAGAAATGACTATACAAATACACCCACAAACAAACAAAGACTCCTCTCGCTTTCACAGAAGAAAGCAGACAGAGAGAGGAGGAAGAGACAGAAAAGGCAAAAGGGTCTAGGCAACGGAAGAAAGGAAAGACCAGGAAGCGGAGCCAGGGGGGAAAAGTCCTAATATATCCACAAAGGCAAGTCCCGCATTACTCCAAATAAACACTCTGGAGCAAAAATGGTCTCCTAAAAAACCTAGACCTAATCGTACTGGCTAAGCAATCAAAGGGCAAAATAATACGACACACAAAATAGGGCAAATAATGCCAGACAATACAAATTAATATCAAAGCCCAGAACGGAGGAAAACATGGGCTTAAATAGCTCCAGGGTAACCACGCACAGGTGTGATGCTGAGAGAAACTCTGCAATCAAGACGGGGCGGAGCAAACATCCACTAAAAGGGCAGCGCCCTCGTGTGGCTACCAAGGAACCCGACCGCAAGGGAAAAAGGACAGTGACACATTTTTTGTTATTTTGGTTCTGTACTCTAGCACTTTGAGTTTGAAAGGATACATTGACAATGAGATAGCCCCCGCCCCCGCCCCCGCCCCCCCCCCCCCCCCCCCCCCATTTTCTGGCATCAAAAAATATTGGACAGTTTAACATAATGTTGAATAATATTTTTTATATTTGGTCGCATATCCTTTGCATGCCATGACTTCCTGATTCCTGATGTCTGTGACCCAACAATATCAAAAGACTCTTGATATCTTATTTTCTGGTACTCTTACAAGCGATACTATACCTTCTCTGCATTTGAATGGATCTCTATGGAAATTGGGGGTGGGACTAGATTTAGCTGTAACCTATGCTGGAACAGTATGGAATACATGGTTGGCGAAATGGCTGTAAGTCATCAAGGTCTGAGTTATCAAACGAGCCTCAAACCATCACTCTGCTGCCAGATATGCAGTAGATATGGATTGATCACTTTAAGGCCCCAGGGAACAAACATTTGTTTGTTTTAATTTGTTAAAATGTATGTATGATATTAAACTTGAGTGTTATTAAGCATCCACCAAAGTTTGAATGAAAAAAAAAATATATATAAATATGATAAAACACTGCTCAAAAACATCTGAATTAGCTGATCAGACCTGTATTAGGACTGTCGGGACGTGGTCGTAATATTCTAATGAGCACACTTGATTGACATTCCTCTGTCCAAGAAGACACTCGGCATCACACAAAACAAAAATAAAAAATAGCGGGGAGAATTGGGGTTGTGCAACCATACGTATATGTACGAACCTACCGACTCTGAATTTAAGAGTGTAGAAATTCCACAACCAGATAAGCTGCGTTCTCTGGCTTCACAGGTGGTGACGGAATGGTGGGTTTCAAATACTAAGTTTCCATGTAATAATAAACCACATTTCTTAACTTTGTTATAACATTTGTTTCTTCCAAGAAAGACGTGGGTATTGCTACTAGTTAGCTAGCTAGTTGACATTGGGTAGCTCACATGTTGACTGCCATGGAATTGTTTGGTTGGTTACCCTAGCTCCGCTTCAGTTATGTGCGTTAAAAGAAATCAACTGCATTGTACCCAGCACCGGCGAGCACAGCGATGAGAAGGCAAATGTGACATTATTAGCTAACGATAGTGCTACACGCCCAACGTTAGCCAAGATGCGCGTAACATTACTGAAAGTAGTAGCTAAATCCACAGGGCTAGCTAACACACTGGCCGTGTTCAAATAAGGCATTAATGCAGGAACACATTCGTTTTGACAGATGCTGGTGGGAGGGACAAGCGACATCAGCCTTGTGATTGGTTTGGGATTAGTGACGTCACTATTCCCACTTATAGTACCCGCCCAACTTCAAATCAAATCAAATTTATTGTCACAAGTATAAAGATGAGTGAAATTCTTGAGTGCAGAACTCCGCAACAGTGCAGTAGCAACAGTACAATATAATCTAATATATATAAGAACAGCATTGGATGCATAGTATATAAATAAGAAATGCACAAGATAAAATACTAGATGAAAGATGTACAAATATACAGGATAAAATACAAGAATGCTAAATATACAGTGGGACATAATGTTGAATATATAGTCCATTAGTTGTGCAATTGTATACAGGAGATGTCACTGTTGTGACCAATGCAGGCACATACTAGGGGTGGAATGAGCAAAAGTGCAGATGCAATTGAGAAAATAAATAAAGTCTTTAACTAGAACAGGATCTGACACCAATTTAGTGTGGGAGTGTGCAGGCAACAGACTGGTGCAGTGAGCAGCTGTTTAGTTGTTCAGCAGCCTGATGGCCTGGTGATAGAAGCTGTCCTGTAGTCTGTTTGTTCTATACCTGATGCTCTGGTACCGCCTGCCAGACGGTAGCAGTGAGAACTGTCCGTGGCTTGGGTGACTGGGGTCCTTGATGATCCTCCGGGTCTTTGTCAGACACCGCCTGGCGTAGATTACCTGGAGGGAGGGAAGCTCACCTCCTGTAATCCGCTGGGCCGTCCGCACCACCCTCTGTAGTGCTTTGCGGTTGAGGGCAGTGCAGTTCCCATACCAGGCGGTGATGCAGCCTGTCAAGATGCTCTCGATAGTGCAGCTGTAAAATGACCTGAGGACCCGAGGGCTCATGCCGAACGTCGCCTGAGATTGAAGAGGCGCTGTTGAGCCTTTTTCACCACGCTTCCGGTATGTACAGTCCATGTAAGGTCCTCAGTGATGTGCACGCAGAGGAACTTAAAGCTGCTGACCCTCTCTACTGCAGCTCCATCGATATCAATGGGTGTGTGCGCTCCCCCCTGCTTCCTGTAGTCCATGATCAGCTCCTTAGTCTTTTTAATGTTGAGGGAGAGGTTGTTGTCCTGGCACCATTGTGTCAGGGCTATAACCTCCCCCCTGTAGGCCGTCTCGTCGCCGTTGGAGATCAGGCCTACCACCGTCGTGTCATCTGCAAACTTGGTGACAATGTTAGAGTTCTGCGTGGCCACACAGTCGTGGGTGTACAGGGAGTACAGGAAAGGACTGAGGACGCATCCCTGGGGGGCCCCAGTGTTGAGGGTCAGTGGAGTGCAGGTGGAGGGCCCATCCTCACCACCTGGCATCGGCCTGACAGGAAGTCAAAGATCCAGCTGCATAGGGAGGTGTTCAGGCCCAGGGCCCTGAGCTTGGTGTCGAGTTTGGAGGGAACTATGGTGTTAAATGCTGAGCTGTAGTCCACAAACAGAATCCTCACATAGGTGTCCCTCTTATCCAGGTGAGTGAGGGCTGTGTGAAGGGCAATGGCAATTGCATCGTCAGTAGACCTGTTTTGACGGTATGCAAATTGCAATGGTATCAGGTAACATGGAGCAGATTAAGTCTTTGATGAGCCTCTCAAAGCATTTGCTTATGATGGAAGTGAGGGCTACGGGGCACCAGTCATTTAGGCAGGTTACCTTAGATAGTCCCTGTACCAAAACAATGGTGGACATCTTGAAACATGTGGGGACAACGGACAGGGAAAGGGAGAGATTGAAAATGTCTGTGAACACTCCAGCTAGCTGGTCCGCGCATTATATCTGGGCCAGCTGCCTTGCGGGTATTTACCCGTTTGAAGGACCT
Organism: Synaphobranchus kaupii; assembly: GCA_029718625.1. Classification (NCBI taxonomy): domain Eukaryota; kingdom Metazoa; phylum Chordata; class Actinopteri; order Anguilliformes; family Synaphobranchidae; genus Synaphobranchus; species Synaphobranchus kaupii. The sequence goes on from CM056379.1 coordinate 70,120,322, forward strand.
GCGAACGTCATCCACGGAGATCGTAAGTGTACTGACCTTATCGGCAATGGGGGCTTTCTCCGGAGGGTTTGTATTATTTACCTCAAACCGAGCGTAAAAGGTGTTTAGCTCGTCCGGGAGAGAGGCAGTGGTGTTTGCTCCACATCCGGTTTTCCCTTTGAAGTCTGTTATTGTTTGTAATCTTCGCCACATGCTCCTCGCATCGGTTTCGTTGAAATGGGATTCCACCTTGTCTCTTTCTGTTTGGCTGTTTTAATGGCTTTGCGGAGTTCATAACTTATCTTCATGTGCTCCTCCGCATTCCCAGAATGAAAAGCAGTGGTTTGCGCATATAAAGCTGCGCGTACGTCTCTATTTATCCACGGCTTTTTATTGGGGTAAATCCAAATTGTTTTATTAGGGACAACAGCCTCTATGCACTTCCTGACAAATCCAGTGACTGATTCTGTGTACTCGTCGATGTTTTCCGAGGCAACCCAGAACATCTCCCAGTCCACGTGATCAAAACAGTCTTGAAGCACAGAGTCTGATTGGTCCGACCAGCACTGAACATTCTTTACTACGGGTGCTTCCTGTTGGAGCTTCTGCCTATAGGTGGGGAGGAGCTGAATGGATGAGTGATCTGATTTGCCGAACGGAGGGCGAAGGTTGGCTTTGTACGCATTCCGGAAGGGAGAATAGCAATGGTCTAATGTTCAATCCCCCCTCGTATTGCAAGCGATATGTTGAAAGTATTTTGGAATAGCTTTCTTCAGATTTGCTTAATTGAAATCCGTGGCTACAATGAAAGGGGCCTCAGGGTGCGCGGTTTCCTGCTTGTTGATGATGTCATACAGTTCTTTGAGTGCCAGGTCAGTGTCGGCTTGTGGGGGAATGTAAACAGCTGTGATGATAATCGCTGTAAACTCCCTTGGTAGCCAGAATGGTCGACACATAAGCATGAGATACTCCAGATCGGGGAAGCAGAAGGTTTTGAGGGTTTGTACACTCCTCTGATCACACCAAGATTTGTTGATCATGAAGCATACTCTCCCTCCCTTGCTTTTTTATAGCTTGGTCCAGTACTTCTCCAGACAATCAGGTTTCCGTGAGGCAGATTATGTTAGTGTCCCTTGTTTCACGCTGGAAAGAGACCCGCGCTCTCAGCTCGCAGAGCTTGTTGTCCAGGGACTGTACGTTTGCGAGTAAGATGCTAGGGAGCGGAGGGCGGTTATCTCGTCGTCTTAGCCTGACCAGGACGCCAGCTCTCCTGCCTCTTCTCCGGCATCTTTACCGTGGAAGGGCGGCCGTGATGAATGGAGCCCCTCCGGTTTGACCAAACAAAGGGTCCACGCTGAAAAAGTCTGGATATCGGTAAGTGATCGCTGATCTGATGTCCAGTATTGTTTGTCGGTCGTACATGATGATGCCGGCGACATTTTGAGCAAAAAGAGTAAGAAATAACACAAAAATAAACAAAGTACTGCAAAGTTGTCTCAGAGCTTGCAACAAGGCAACCATACTCTGCGCCATCTTGATGTCATCTTATCAATACAAAAACAAGGGTAAAAGTATCCAGAATTCAGAAAGTAATTTGTAATACACTGCCTGGCCAAAAAAAAAGTCGCAGTTGCATCAGTCATGCATAGTGCCCACTGTACAAGCCGCTGGAGGCAGTGTTATGATCTGGGGTTGCTTCAATTGGTCAGGTCTAGGCTCAGCAACGTTATGCAGCAATAAAATGAAGTCAGCTGAGTTCCTGAATGTACTGAATGACCAGGTTATCCCATCAATGGGCATATTCCAGGACGACAATGCCAAGATTCATCGGGCTCAAATTGTGAAAGAGTGGTTCAGGGAGCATGAGGAATCATTTTCACACATGAATTGGCCACCAGAGTCCTGACCTTAACCCTATTGAAAGTCTTTGGGATGTGCTGGAGAAGACTTCACGGAGTGGTTCGACTCTCCCGTCGTCAATACAAGATCTCGGCCAAAGATTTATGCAAGTCTGGACGGAAATAAATGTTGTGACGTTGCATAAGGTTGTCGAAACAATGCCACGACGAATGCATGCCATAATCAAAGCTAAAGGCGGTCCAACAAAATATTAGTGTGCAACTTTTTTTTTGGCCGGGCAGTGTATGTATTTCCAATACAAGCATATGCATATTGTATGTCCACAAGACTCAAAGTAACCTAATTGCAAGGCAATCACAAATATTTGTTCCCTGGGGCTTTAAGGGTTGTTTCTCCTGACAAATTTTCCTATTGAACCCTATGGAACAATAAATCAGGAGAAGAAACCCTTCAAGTTATCCATCCATATCTACTGCATATCTGGCAGCAGAGTGATGGTTTAAGGCTTGTTTGATATGTCAGACACATGCCATTTAGCCAACCATGTGTTCCATACTGTTCCAGTGTAATTTACAGCTAAATATGTTAAAATTATTATGTTAAACTGTCCAATATTTTTTGATGCTGAAAATGGGGGGGACTATGAACAAAAGGTTCTATAATTTCTAAATGGTTCATCCGATATGGATGAAAATACCCTCAAATTAAAGCTGAAAGTCTGCACTTCAACCTCATTGTCATTGTATCCTTTCAAACTCAAAGTGCTAGAGTACAGAACCAAAATAACAAAAAATGTGTCACTGTCCAATGAATTATGGTGCTCACTGTATATGTGACCCCATATATTGTCCACAATGATGATGTAAACTGGCTTACCTATTTGAAGAGAGATATGGGACCTGGGTTATTCAGTGCTAAGGCCTTGGGCAGGTGTTGCAAGTTGAACTATGAACTGGGTGTAAATGTACTTGTACATTATAAAATACAATAATTCTAAATGTGGTTTCTATAATAAATGAGCACGGTGCCTTCACCTAATAAATATCCTCAATTGTAAAAAGGTTGTCCACTAAATGTGTAAGGGGGAGTGTAAGGTTCGGAGAACCAAACGCAACCGATAAGGATTTCTAAAAGCATATCTAAAGAGATACGCCACAAAACGTGGAAATAGCCGCACCAGAAACACAGGATCGGGAACAAAACTTCCCTAGCACAAGGCAAAACAAAGCAACCTCCAAAAACCGAGGCAATCTCAATAAACAGCGAGAATAACTCACAAAAGAACCTCACACACTAAAATATTAGGTGTATTAGGAGGTGATATCAGGTGAAACAAAACAAAACTCGATAAAACGAGTGAGGGAAAAGAATAGAAAAGACCTGTTAGCCAGAGCTCTTGTGGCAAGAGAGCTGAACACAACTGGCAACAGGTGAAAAGAGAAAAGGATAAAGAAAGATTGGAAAGTAAAGAAAAAACCAATCTAATCCTAAATCTTCTAACCGGACTTGCTGCGTTTCCTATTCGTACAAACCAGAAATGCAACGACCGAAATTCCTATACCTTTACCGACTTCGTTTGCACGTAACGAAGACAATATCGAAGTGTCGGAAATGCGGAAGTCCTGGGCTATATATAGCCGGCAGGAAACGCAAAAAAGGTGTAGGGAATAATTGTCGGGTAAGCTACAAACACCGGAATGGGAAAAAATCCAATAGAGCGTCCTGACGATGCCAAAAGGAAAACCGAACACAGAAACAGCAGAGGCTGCTAGAAACCATGACAAAATGATGTGATGGACTTCTGAACTGTTACTGGAATAGGATGTTAGCCACCTTGGGGCTCCATGCTCTGATTAACCTCTTGCTGCCAAACGCCCCCTAGCAGTAACGCGGGCGTTACGGAAATTATTAAATTATACATTTCATTAATTTAATAATATATAATAAACCGCTCACCTCAATATTTTGATTAAATATCCTTACGATATATCCATTCCTTCTGGGAAAGTGGTTTTTAAGCCCAAAACGTCGAGATAAAACTTCGTAAATAACGTTGGAAACTCTGACCTAATTCTCAAATGTATTGCAGCTTGATGTCACACCATAAACAATGTGCTGGTAAACTGTTCTGCTTAATTGTATTTCACAAAACTTTGGTTTGAAAAATCATTATACCTTTAGGCTTCAAGAAAAAATACTTTAAAACTTTCATAAGGCTGTACATGATTTTTTTCCAATTTTAAACCGACTTTTTTGCACTTGATTACGACTCGTTCAGCTGTGTTCACTTTGGCGTTGTGAAACTCAGCCAGTTTCTGGAGTACCAATCCCGTGGCTTAGTATATGTTAGCAAGAGTGGTTTTGAACTTGTTTGCAGAGATTTATGCAAAACCGTCGTCAATTGGGTGTATTTCTTTGACTGATAGCACAATAGGCCTATCTGAAGTGGGAAAAACTGTATTCGACCCGCCTCCACTCCGAGTATTATTTGCTTTCCATTGGGTTTTAAAACTGTCTGTCAAATATTCCAGCCAATAGCCAAGACTCTTATCTTTCAAACAAGCCCTCATTCAACACATTGCCATCGTAAATCAAGGAAATACAGCCCTGCGTATAAGGAAGTGGCAACCACGCGTAATTATCGAACCAAGATGGCGCAGTGTTTTTACCTTGTAGCGTAGCTCGCTACATTCCGTTTAGCAAAGCACAATTCATAAGGTAACTGCGCTGTTTATCTTTTTACTTTACAGTCTTTTTCATACAGTTTTTGGTTAGTTATGTCTAGGTTATTCAGGTGTTTCTCTGTGCAGCAGGTCCTAGCCGAAATATGGTTTTGGGGTCTCAGTGACGCAGAGTGATATAAGGTAACAGATTATTTTGCCGGTATACCAGTGCGAATTCACTGTTATTATAAAACGAATCCCTCTGAATTAAATGAATATAGCTAACATTACTATATTGTAACAATGGCAAGCTAGCCAGCAAAATTACACATAGCAGCTAGCTATCTATTTGTGTCTGAGACAAGTGCAGCCCTGTGTAAGAGGAATTATCAAACCGAGATGGCGCAGTGCTTTTACCTTGTAGCGTAGCTCGCTACATTCTGTTTAGCAAAGCACAATTCATAAGTTAAATGCGCTGTTTATATTTTTACTTTACAGTTTCTTTCATACAGTTTTTGGTTAGTTATGTCTAGGTTATTCAGGCAATTTATGCATGACCTAACACGAGGGAGAGATAACATGAGGATGAGTTTGTTGTTGTTGATTATTATGCAGGCATTTATTTTATCTAGGGTGGACATTTGATTTTATATACCTGGACTAATTTCTGGCTAATGAGGCAGAGCTTTTTGGGGACCACGGCTAGGCTAGTTAGTTGTGTAATATTAAACACACCAAAAACACATCTAAATTAACTTTTATTGCCAATTATCAGATTTTATTGTAAAACTTAAAAAATAAATTATATTGAGACTTTTCTGGAACCTGGGCCATTTTGCACAATTTGGCACAATTTGTGCCAACTTTGGTAACCGAAATGGTTCACCTGAAAAAAAGCTCTGTAGAATTTGAATGATTTGAGATATTGACACCATATGTTTAGCAGAGATAGGCAGCATATTGATGAATCACAAACAGGAGTTATTTCCTCCATAGCTATTGTAGCTCATCAGGTAAAAAATCTGAAATTTGAATTTAGGTACCCGTTTTTTGTTTTTTCACAATTTCTGTACATAAATTGTTGTAGTTAAGTAGCAAGAAGTGTATGTATATGAATTATGACTACTTAGTCATAATAGTGCAGTTCTCTGTTTTAATAAAAGCTATAAACCATATTTGTAGCCTTTACAGTTTTTGAGATAAACAGCTTTGTTTGTCACTAGTAAAAACAGGCGAGAATTGGTATATTTTGCCCTTGGTATTAAGAGGTTAAAGTGGTGAAAAGTGTGTACCTATCAGCTCACATTCCAACATACTTTAGAGGGGAGAAGGACTGGGAAGTAGGTGTAAGGGACGCCCCGGACTGAACCTGCCCTGGCGGTGGGTGAGGAAGCACGTGAGCGCTGATGCAAGGAGGCAGGTCTGCTTCGGGAGCCTGCCAAAGCACCCCGTCCTGCTGCAGAGGTGTGGGGTGAGGAATAGGGAGTGGGCAGAAGCCGGGCGATTATCGGTGTCAGAGAGATGAGCCACTAGCCGGCGGGACTGAGCGATGTGCGCGGTTGTCTGGCTCCACCCCACCCCCGTGCCATCATCAATGTATTCACTTCATGTCTGGTGACCTGAATAAGAACCACTGGTGCCAAATTAGGACTGGAAATCATCAGGGTTGTACTGTCAACAGTAACGATTAGTGTTGTAGTGTAGCAGCGACCGCAAGGCTCTTGGTCTGAAATCCCATAAGATAAGAGGTAATGTATTCCTTGGCAAGATTTTTGAAAATACATCGGTTTTTGTCTCAAAATATATGCATACAGTGTTTGAGTTGGAACAGTGCTGTGTGAAGGTTCCCCCTGAAAGTTTGTTTATGCTTGAGTCTCACTGGTTGTGTGTGTGTGCCTGCAGGCACACATGCTTGTTGGTGGATGTCCCATTGTCTCCATCTGAGCGTCTGCCCATGTGCATGCCCGTGTGGACGTGGGGTCAGGTGTGCCAAAATGTGGCTGTGCTGCCCTGTGGATGGCGGTCAAGGCACCCTGGCAATTGGCGGAAAAGAGCACTGATGCTCTTTCTCCTCCGTGGAGAACACAGAGGTGCAGCATGAAGCACAAATCCTCACTTCCTCTGAAACTTCCAGCACACTTTTTTCCTGTCCAAATTCCACAGCCATTAAACTTTCCTGGCAACTGTTCAGAAAACAACAGTGCCACCTCGCCCAGAAATCCCCACCCCACTTCCCCTCCCTGGATATCAGGGATCTGTTAAATCATCTGATCTCTTAAAAAAGTATCTGACATCATACTTGTTTTTTTCTTTCATTCAGTTTACCTCCAAAATGTCTACTGGTTTTCACAAAGGGTCAAGATGTACTGTGGGTGAATGTAGGAGGTCTGTTCTCTTCTATTTAGTCTCAATTTTGGCTCCTGCATGTAATGACGATATAAAACATGGACAAATTACCACAAATCAAATATTTAAACAGAGATATAATTTTAAAGCTATTTTAACAGTACTTTTAATCTTAATCTGCTAACAGGCATTGTAAATTATTTGTGTCACAGAGCTACTGCGCTGGATTTCTTAGATTTTTATGACAACAAGCTTACTGTTATTATTTACACTACTCACAAAAAGTTAGGGATATTCGGCTTTCGGGTGAAATTTCAGGATGAACCTAAAATGCACTATAACCTTTACAGGTGAAATTAATTTGACCTTCTCTAAACTTTTGAATGCACATGTCCAACTATTCAATGTTTCAGTACTTTTTGCACAACTTGCTGTTCTCTAAAAAGGAGCTGAACGGCAAAATTCACAACAGGTGTTTGATCCATGAATCGACCAATAAATTTCCTGGTTCAATTAGAATTGGTATTTAAACAGTCCTCTTCATCATGCTGTTCACATTTTGACATCATGAGACCAAGACGACACCTAACAATTGATCAACAGTACCTCGCCATTGCGAGGCTTCAAACAGGATGTTCTCAGAGGGAAGTTGCCACTGAGCTTAGAGTGTCACAGAGTGTCATCAGCAGGTTGCAACAGAGATACAGAGAGACTGGAAGAGTCACAGAAATGCATAGAAGTGGACGTCCTTTGGCCACATCCCACACTGATGACCGCTTCATTGTGAACAGTGCCCTGCGGAACCGGATGATGAATGCCACTCAACTCCAGGCACATTTAAGGGAGGTGAGAGGCACCCAAGTGTCATGTCAGACCATTCGAAACCGTTTACATCAGCGTGGTCTGCGTGCTAGACGACCTGCAAGGGTACCTGACCACACCACCAGGCACAGGCGTCATCGTCTTGCATGGGCCAGGGAGCATTTACGCTGGACGAGGGACCAGTGGGCCTCAGTGCTGCTCTCTGATGAAAGTCGATTCACGTTGAGCAGAAATGATGGCCGCCAACGATGTTGGAGACGTCAAGGAGAGCGCTATGCATCAGCCACTGTTGTCACCAGACGACCCTTTGGTGGTGGCGGTGTTACAGTGTGGGCAAGTGTGTCTAGTCAATACAGAACTGCCCTACACTTTGTGAATGGTACAGTGACAAGCCCATACTACCTGAATAACATCATTAATCCAGTCATTGTGCCCCTGCATGAACAACACAGGCCTAATTTCATCTTCATGGAAGACAATGCTCCAGCTCATTGAGGTCGCATCATTAGGGAAAGGCTGCTGGAGACTGGGGTACCTCAAATGGAGTGGCCTGCACTTTCTCCAGACCTGAATCCCATAGAAAACCTATGGGATCAGCTGACTCACCGTGTAGAGGCTCGTAACTCTGTACCCCAGAACCTCAATGACCTGAGGGCCGCCCTTCAAGAAGAGTGGGATGCCATGCCTCAGCAGACAATAAGTCGACTTGTGAACAGCATGAGACGTCGTTGTCAAGCTGTAATTGATGCTCAAGGGCACATGACAAGTTATTGAGACATTGACATTTTTGTTGTGGTATACCCACCACTGTTGTTGGCTTTTGTTTCAATAAATTGTTTGAGATGAGGAAATCACCATTGCATGCTTCTACTTAAATGCCCTACTTTCATGATACGTATAATATCACTGTAGCGTGAACTTACATTTTCCATAAATTTCACCCGAAAGCCAAATATCCCTAACTTTTTGTGAGTAGTGTATATTGTTTGTTATTCTTTGTTGAAATATGTGAACTCTACACAAAGAGGAATGCACAATGAACTCACAAATAATTTTAATAACAGTTTCTAATGCATTGAACTGTTCACTAAATACATTTTATAAGAAATTCAGTTATATACAGCTGCAGATTGCTTGTAATCAGGTTTTTAGGCTCCATTCTGCTCCAAACCTGAATCATTTAGCTTACATTTTTTTGATCTCTTTATATTTTTGATAAACGTCAAATGAACAGTCAATGTACTCATATTTTCATGGACACAGGATGGATACAGATTATTTAAATGGAAGTATTATCTCTGATTGTTTTGTATTAAAACTCAGACAAACAGGCATATATATACAGACGGGTGACAAATTAAAGGAAAAACTCCTACAGTGAGGGTTAGACTCTGTTATGCTGTGGGGGTCATTTTCCTGGCATGGTTTGGGTCCACTTGTCCCCTTAAGAGGGAAGGGTCACTGCAAATCAATACAATATATTCTGAGTGATCACCTTTATTCTATGATGAGACATTTCTATCCTGATGGGAGTGGTCTCTTCCAGGATGACAATGCACCATGAGGCTAACGGAGGCTGAGCCTCCTAAAGGGATTAAAAATAAAATAAATAAAATCGTCTGCAAAAATATATCATTTTTAATAAGAATTCGGTCCATATATAGGCTATAGCGAGAGTGCATTTGAGTCAAATTTCTGCTTCTACAGTTCTGTGCACATGCACATTACGCTTGTGAGGTTATTTTGGCTATGGTTACACTAGTCACTTCATGCGACTTCTGGAATCGGAATTCCAACATCCGATCAAACCAGGTTAGATTGAGTTGCGTCCATACTTGACAGTTCAATGCGACCTCCTGTGATCAGATCGCAGATCGGATTTCATTCCCCCGCGCAATATTCAAATACTAGCTATACACTTCCTGGAAAATGGCGTTTGTGAGGTTGTGCTTCTTTTAATTTTGTTCAGATTGTGTAGTCGAGGTAGGGCCTGCACAAGGTGTGCATTGATCAGGAGGCATCAGCAGAGGCGTGCTATTAATGTGAGCATTGCATTTCTGGGTGCAACAGGTGGAGAGGAGGGTATGGGTTCGTGAACGTTGCTAGCACTGGTGTGAACGATATCGTGCATGATTGTACGGATTCCGACTGGTTGCTCAATTTCCGCATGTGAAAGCACACATTCAATCACATTTGTGAACAGCTACAGCCTCGTCTTTACCGTCAGCATACCACAGAACAATTCTGTGCAGCGTAGTACTCATCTCGTAGCCTATATATGGGTGTGTTCAAAGACGTTTTTCCGGTGAATGCGTTTTTAGAAGTCTGATTACGTCCAGACTGTCATATACTGTGTATATAGTAATACAGCCGTATGCACTGATTGGACTACAGCTCATCACGTGACATCTCATTGTCTTGTAAGCCACTGATCTTTTAATAAAGATTTACTGTTCAAACACTCAGCATGGTGTCACACGTACAACATCTCGCTGAAAACTGGAAGTCCTGGATTCAAAGATTAAAGCTGTTTTTGATGGTAAGTGGAACCGCCGAGAAATCGGAAGAAATCCATTGTGCAACGTTTCTGCATGTAGCGGGTGAGGAAGCCATCAAGGTATTCAATACATTCCACTTTGATTCCGAGGAGGAAAATGACATTGACATTTTAAAAGAGAAATTCAGAGCATACTGTGAGCCCAGAACGAACTTATCATACATCCGACACGTATTTTCACAAGAGCGCAGGGACAGTCAGAAACTATTGATGCTTATGTGACTGATTTAAAAATCAAAGCGCGGGATGGTGAGTTCGGGGACTTGTATGACTCACTGCTCAGGGACAGAATTGTGTGTGGCGTTAAAGATGATCAGGTTCGTGGCAGGCTACTGTGCGAAGCAAACCTAATGCTACAGAGAGCCGTAGACATTTGTAGAGTGAACGAAGTGACACAATTGCAAATGAAAATGCTAAAAGAAGAGGTAGACACAGAATAAACAAAGGCAGGAAAGATGCCAAAGGTTTTGCAAAAGAGCACAAATCACCTCGCGAGCATGTACATGAAGCTAACTGTGCTAAATGTGGCTATAAAAATGCACCAAAGAAATGTCCTGCGTTCGGGCAGACGTGCAATGCATGTCACAGGCGAAATCACTATGCGAAAATGTGCAAACAGGCCAATATGAATCAAAGTCGTACAAGGAAAATGAACACCGTCAAACAGGAACATGATGATGTAGACTTACCGTTTCTTGGAACGCTTGAACTGAAACGAAACACAAGCCATGTTGAGTCAATTGTCACTTCACACACGAAAACCGAAAAGGAAAAATGGACTGAGACTTTGTGTATCAATGGCAAAAATGTGACATTCAAATTGGACACTGGGGCGGAATGTAACGTCATTTCACATAGTTTTCAAATTGCTGAAACAAAATAGTGAAAGGTTGAGTGCATCGCACTGCAGATTAGTTACATATTTAGGCCACCAGGTGGCGCCAAAGGGACAGAAAGTGTTCAAATGTAAGCACAAAGGAACCAAACATGACATAGAATTCCAAATCATTGAACAGGATGCACCAGCCATTCTAGGGCGTTCTTCGTGGGAGCCGCTAGGCATGGTCAAGAGAATGCACAAGGTCAGAGTGTATAACAAAGACATTCTGAAGGATTTTGAGAATCTTTTTGTAGGATTAGACCAGGTCTTCACCACATCCAAGTTGAACCAGCAGTCCCACCAGTGGTACATGCACCAAGGAGAGTGCATGAAAGACCCGGTAACCCTGAAAGACCAGATTGAAACCGAACTCCATCGAATGGAAAAAATGGGAGTCATAGAAAGACAGACTCGGTAAACAGCATGGCTACAGTAATCAAGCCAAACAAAATCAGGACATGTATTGACCCACAAGACTTAAATAAGGCTATAAAGAGGGAGCACTACCCACTCCGCACAGTGGGGGAAGTTGTAGCAGGTATACCCAATGCCAACGTGTTTTCTGTGCTTGATGCGAATCAAGGCTTCTGGCAGATCCAGCTAGACAAAACAAGCTCCAAGCTATGCACCTTTAATACTCCAATTGGCTGCTATCGCTTTCTGAGACTTCACAGACTTCTGGTGTGAAATCAGCTTCCGAAGTGTTTCAGAAATGTGTAGCGCAGATGATTGAAGGGGCTTAACGGCGTGGTCAACATCACTGATGACATTCTAGTCTGGGGAGAAATGGGAAGAACACGACAGACGACTGATTCAGCTACTGCACTGAGCTAGTTCAGTCAGGCCACTGTTGTTCAAATAAAACTTTATTGACATTATAAAAACAAAACATTTTAGGTTTGGCGGTATGGTTCTGTTCTCTAAGCCCTCCCGCCCATCCACGTGAGCAAGCATGGGTATGGCGGCGAGGGCAGCAGCAACAACCCCCAAATAGGGTTGCACTTAGAACAGAACCGGCAACACTGAGAATGGTTTTTTACAGATTCCATTCAATCAGTTGTATGTATATGGCACTTTTAAGTGTCATTATCACAACAATTTACAAGGAACCGGGCCTGAACCCCCGTAGAGCATGCCTAGGGCGACCGTGGCAAGGAAAAACTTCCTGTTAGCAGGAAGAAACCTTGGGCAGAACCTGACTCTGAGGGGGGAGTCCATCCGCCGCTGACTGGCACCGGTTAACTGAATGGCTGATTACAGAATAATAAAAAATAATAAAAAAAATAAAAAGCAAGACAGAACGTATGAAAATGTCAATATATAATGAACTGGTGGTAGAAGGCGGATTGAAGGCCAGCAGGTGGCATCATCAGGTGGGGAACGGCGTGGAGCTGGAGCTGACCTGCTGCTTCTGGAGAACGATGTTTGTTGATCTATAGCTACCGCTCCGGCGGTTGCCGAAGAGGGAAGGAGAGAGGAAAGAAATCAGTAGACACTCAAACATATTAGTGAGCCATGCAGGAGCGATATAGGCTAGGTGTCAGTGCGCAAAGGGGAACTGAAGAGGATGGAGGGGGGGGTTTGTTTGCAGCAGGCGTGCATCAGAGGATCTACCATGTTAGGGCGAGGCTGTTAAATAGACCGCCTTGATTCACCAATCAATCCATTCAAGTAGCGTCACTACTCAGCTGAGCTGTCAGCTGATTACCTATGCCGGGTTTCACTCTCGTGACCTGCCTGAACTAACGCGATGCTCGATAAGTCACAACCTGAAACTGAACAAGGCGAAATGAAAGATTAATTACATTGGGCACATAATTACCAGTGAAGGATACAAACCTGATGAAGAGAAGGTAAAAGCCATTCAACTAATGCCAGTTCCACAAGACAAACCAGCTCTTATGAGATTTATGGGCATGATACAGTATCTAGCAAAGTTCATTCCTAACCTATCAGATGTGAGTGCACCCCTTAGGAAGCTGCTGGAGAACAACACGGCAGTGGGAAGAACAGCAGCAGAGAACCTTTGCAAGAATGAAAGCTCTTGTCACTCAAGCACCAGTTCTAAGGTTTTATGATGTCACCAAGCCAGTCATACTGTTCGTGGATGCCAGTTCAGAAGCACTAGGAGCAGTCATCATCTAAGAGGGAAAGCCAGTCGTGTATGGCTCAAGATCACTCACAGACTACCAGAGACAATACGCTCAATTAGAGAAAGAGCTACTAGCCATTGTCTATGGATGCCAGAAATTTCACCAGTACCTTTACGGAAGGGAAATAGAGGTGGAAACAGACCACAATCTCACTGTCAAGCACAAGCCTGGAAAAGAGATGCACATTGTCAATGCTTTGAGCAGAGCATTCCTGCATGAGCAGAAAGAAGATCTGCTAGGTGAGGAATTGGAAGTGAGTGTTCTCATTGCATATCAACTGCCAATGTCACCAGAGAAACTGACTGCATTCCAGGAGGCAACAGCAGAGGATGCTGAGCTGCAGATGCTGAAAGACGTGGTGCTGAGCAGATGGCCTGAAGAGAAAAAAGACATTTCCAAAGAAATTCAACATCATTGGGCACATCGAGGCAAAATCACCCACCACTCAGGAGTACTCTTCAAGGGACCCAAGCTAATTGTTCCAGCAGCTCTGAGGTCAGAAATGCTCCTAAAAATTCACGAGTCGCATCTCGGAATGGTGAAATGCAAAGAAAGAGCCAGAGACATCCTATACTGGCCTGGTATGGCAAAGCAGATTAAGGACATTGTTTCTAAGTGTGCCGTGAATGCAAACAGGAAACGTAATCCAAGAGAGCCTTTACTGCCACACAAAGTGCCCGAGAGAGCATAGTCTAAGGTAGGAACAGATCATTTCCACTACGATAATGCTAACTACTTACTGTGTGTGGATTACTATTCCAAGTTCCCAGAGATAACAAAGCTAAGCGGACTTCAAGCAGAGGTGTCATCGCTGCTGTCATGGTTATTGGCTGCCTCTGAGGTTTCTGTGGTCGTTATTCTATTTGGCGTCGTCGGGACGCTCTATCTGATTTTTTCCATCTCCTTGCCGGTTTTTGGATCTCGCTCGGCTATTATTCCTTGCACCTGTTTCAGGTTTCCTGCTGGTTATAAATAGCCCAGGACTTCCGCATTTCTGACACTTTGATATTGTCTTTGCTATGTTGACATTGTTGAAATTTGGTCACTGCATTTCTGGTTTGTACGAATAAGAAACGCAACAAGTCCAGTTAAAGAAATTAGGATTAGATTGGTTTTCTCTTTTCTTTCCAATCGTTTTCATTATCCTTATTCTTTTTACCTGTTACCCTTTGTTTTCAAGCTCTTTTGCCTATAGAGCTTTGGATAACAGGTTTTCTTTTCTGTTCCTTTCTCTCACTCGTTTGTTCAAGTTTTTGCTTTGTTTCTCTAACCTCTTGTTACGCCTAATGATTTAATGCGTAAGGCTCTTTTGTTATTTATTCTCGCTGTTTATCGAGATACGCCTCCATTTTTGAGGTTGCTTTGATTTGCCTTGTGCTATGTAAGTTTTGCACCCATTCTTTTGTTCATCTCCTCCCTGGTGCGGTTCTTCCGCTTTTGTGGCGTATCTTTCTAGATACGTTTTTAGAATCCTTATCGGTTGCGTCTGCTTCTCTGAACCTTACTCGAACCCTCACAGAATATCAAAGTCACTATGGAAGGACCAGCGCCTAGCCAGGGCGCTACAGGGATTACCTCTGAGGAGGAGCTTCTAAATTTGCAAACTGAACAAGGCCAGTTGATGGAGTAACTGCACAGTCAGGGAGAATGTCTGCAGAAATGAACAGAGAGTCTGTATAGGCTTTCTGTAGCAGTTAACCCCCCTCCAGTAACACAAGCACAGACTCCTCCCATTCCCATGCCACGTACCCTTAAAGAGCCCAAACTACAACTGCCGCCTCGTTATGGTGGGGAACTGGGGAAATGCCGGCCGTTTCTAACTCAGTGCTTGATATTTTTTCAAGCACAGCCCTCCCGCTTTTCTACATCAGAATCCCGAGTGGCGTTTCTTTTGTCCCTGGCTCAATGACCAGGCTCTCACTTGGGCTGACCCCCTAATTCGGGCCAGTTATCCGTGAGCCAGCTCATGAAAGAAATGCAGCTGGTCTTTTATCATGAGGTCTCAGGTGAGGAGGCGGCCAGGAAATTGACCAGTTTGCGCTAGGGTACTGACATTGTAGCAGCTTTCTCTATAGCATTTCGAGCGCTAGCCAGGGAGACGGGCTGGCCTGATGGCCCACTTAAATCATTATTCCTCCAAGCATTGTCCAATCCCATTAAGGACCCACTACGTTTAGTAACCTGGTTACCACGACTATACGCCTTGATAACCGGATTAGAGAACGCGAACCTGAGTGTAAAATCCACCTGGTCCATTTTAAATCCGCATTATCAGTAGGTACTCCGCCCAGTATTCTCACCCACCCCTACGCTGATCAGGAGGAGCCCATGCAGGTAGATGGGTCGTCCCTCCACCAATCTAGGAGAGCAAGACCGTGGAGGTACTGGTGCCAATACTGCAAACGCAGGGGTCATTCAAAGGATCAATGTCCTAAGTTGTCGGGAAACGAGGGGTCTCACTAGTGAGACCAAGGTCCTCAGTGAGGCAAAAAAATACTATTTCTCGGACCTTGTTACTGTCCTGCTGTTTTGGGAGGGACGCTCAGTTAGCGTTGGTGCTTTTATAGATTCCAGGGCGGTGGAATCTTTTATGGATGCTAAATGGGCTAGGGAGTTAGAAATTCCCACACACCGACTTACTGGCACTCGTCAAGTTACTGCTCTCGATGGTCGTCCTTTGGGCTCAGGAATTATTTAGCAGATAACTAGTTCGGTGGAGATGCTCATTTCTTTTCAAGGCCACTCGGAGAGAATAAAATTTTTTCTCATGGGCATTGTCATACCCACTAGTGCTGGGACACTCATGGCTAGGGTGACATGACCCGCATGTCAGTTGGGGTAGGGATAGGAACCCTATTCGTCAGTGGGGCTCTCAGTGCCAATCGCATTGCCGCTCAGTACCTTCTCTGCTTCAGGCCACGTCCCTAGTCTCTCAGAATCACTGTCTGAGCTGAGTTCAGAGGAGGCGGAGTCACTCTACAACCCAAATACCCCTCCCTCCCTCGCTGGGAGTCGAGAAGAGAGTCTGTCCTGGGACCCCTATGCAGAGGGGGGTTCCATGGAGGAGGAGGATTTCTCCATCTCTGATTTTGAGTGGGACAGGTCGTCTGATACCTCTTCCGGTACCAAGGAGGTGGTAGGAGCACTCGAGTTTGCTCTACCCGCAGGGTGTTCCAGCGGAGTACTCAGACCTTGCCGAGGTTTTCAGTAAACAACGCGCCACCAGATTGCCACCCCATAGACTATATGACTGCGCCATTGAGCTGTACCCGGGTACTGTTCCTCCCAGGGGTTCACTGTACTCATTATCTGTCCCTGAGTACGCTGCTATGAAGCCGTATATCGATGAATCTTTGACTAATGGTTTTATCGTGCCGTCCACATCACCAGCTGGCGCGGGTTTTTTCTTTGTCAAGAAAAAAGACGGGGGGCTGAAACCTTGTATAGACTATCGGGGTCTCAATGACATCACCATAAAAAATAGGTACCCTCTTCCCCTCATGAACTCCGCATTTGAGCGCTTACAGGGGGCGTCGCTCTTTTCCAAACTCAACCTTCGCAACGCCTACAATCTGGTTCGCATGTGTAAGGGCGATGAGTGGAAAACAGCGTTTAACATGCACCATGGGCACTACAAGTACCGGGTGATGCCTTTCGGTCTCACGAGTGCCCCCTCTGTCTTCCAGGCGCTAGTGAACAATGTTTTGTATTTCATAGAATACTAATAGCCCTATTTTAAAACTGTATTTCCATATTTTACTGATGCAAACTATTTAGGCTGTACTAGCTATTTAGGCTGTATGTCTTTCAGCTAGAATGTGTTTGCGTCTAGCCCATTGTGCATGTATGTCTCCATGTAGACTTGCTTCATTAATTTACATGCTTCTTCATGATCCATAGCTCAGGTGGTGCTGTTCATTGTATTTCATTACACATTAAATACTGCTCATCTACAAACTCTTTTAATGTAATTGTGTGCTGTCTGTAATAGGATAACTGTTCTCATTCTTGTCAATAGAGGGCGTTATGGTTAAGCGAATGTCTGCATACATTTCTTTGGAATGCATGTCTCTCTCCGTGTTTATCTTCATGCATTATTCATCATTAGTTAGCTATAAAAAATAAGTGATATCAGATCAAAAACGTCTACGACGTAAAAAAAAACAAGTTACTCATGCATAGCCTACATAGCGCTGTCCATAAGTTCTCAATTCCAACTTGCAAAAACTAGGCCTGCCTTTAAAAGTCTTGATATCAAAATGTGGCCAAGTTACAACTACCAATATTGCCTATCGTAGCTCACACTAAATCAACTAACTCTATTCCAAAGCAATGCTATCCAAACTTTCTTAAATTATTTAATGCAACTTGGTCCTGTGTTTCTTCATCTTACCATCTCAAGAGAATGTGGTCAATGAAACTGTATGTGCCACATCAAACTGCAAAATGAAAATAATTTATAGAGGAAATACTCTGATTCAGATGTGTTACACTTAGAAATTAAACAGAAAAATTACTACACTATAGGGCATGTTTGAACAATTGTCTGCATCCACTGCTTTGGGTCTATGAAAAGCACAGAATGAATAAAATGTATTATTATTATTATTATTATTATTATTATGTATTTATTAATTTATTTGGATTTCTATCAAAACCTGTGTGGTCCTACAGAGCATAGATATCCTTGTGTTCACAAAATTCTGTTTGCAAATATCATCATCATTTTTATCTGCATTTATTTATTCATTACCCCTTTCTCTATTGTACATGATGTTTCTTCATATAAATGTCTGTTTGTGAATTGTAAAGAATGCTGTAGCAGCAGTT
The DNA here is from genome assembly GCA_029718625.1 of Synaphobranchus kaupii. Classification (NCBI taxonomy): domain Eukaryota; kingdom Metazoa; phylum Chordata; class Actinopteri; order Anguilliformes; family Synaphobranchidae; genus Synaphobranchus; species Synaphobranchus kaupii. The sequence goes on from CM056379.1 coordinate 70,138,412, forward strand.
AACATTTTAAAACCTGTACATTTTCTAAAGTAAACTTGCCAACAAAGTACAACCATATCCTTTCTGGAGTGTAATTATTCATCAACTGTTAAAAACATTCATTGAAATCATATGTTGTTCCATGAGGCACAATCTCTTCACATGCAAAGATGAAGAAACACAGGGCCAAGTTGCATTAAATAATTTAGGAAAGTTTGGATAGCATTGCTTTGGAATAGAGCTAGTTTATTTAGTGTGAGCTACGATAGGCAATATTGGTAGTTGTAACTTGGCCACATTTTGATATCAAGACTTTTAAAGGCAGGCCTAGTTTTTGCAAGTTGGAATTAAGAACTTATGGACAGCGCTATGTAGGCTATGCGTGAGTAACTTGGCTTTTTTTTACGTCGTAGACGTTTTTGATCTGATGCAATATTCATCATCAATATTTGGATACTTGAAATCTGTATGAACTGAATAGTTATTATCAAATGAAATAAGATGGAACAGCTCCATGCATTATTTGAATAAACAACTATTTGCTCATTACCAGTATGGTATTGTCGGGTAAGTGAGGATTAGGTAAAATGTGTATTTTCTGAATCCAGCGGTTCCAACAGTCAATGCCCTTGTTAAAACGTTCAGCACTCTGAATACTGAACACAAGCGATATTGCGTACTAGAACCCCTCACTTAACCTACATTCAAAATAAGTTTTACGTTATTTTAATTTAATAATTATTATTAAAAATGACAATCATCAATTAAATTGCCGAATTCTTTGATGGTTGATCCACCAGGTTACTGTTCGACTTACCTAACAAGCCAAAACAAAGTCTAAATCAGGTCTTGAGATTAAGTAATTTTATTAAATGAAAACATCCAATTAGAATAATGACTGGGAATCATGCATTCACGAAGGAATGTAGGCTGACTACTTATAATTCACAAAAGTGAAGGCATTAAACCAGACATTAATTAGGAAATACCAGTAAAGAGAGAGATAAGCCAAAAATTGCCAATATTATTTACCCTCCAGCTGAACAGGAACAAAAGGAAACGCACGAGGAACCAAAAAGAATGACTTCTTCACCAACAAACTCCAAACAGACTAAATTATTTTTCTGCTGTACACTCATAAAATACCTCCACAGGAAGACCATCCCTGTCCTGATTGGGTTAAGGTATGGGGGAGGGGGGGAGAGAGGTCATTTATGACAAAGACTGGCTTATCTTTGATGTTGGGGGGGTGAGAGAGAGACAGAGAGCGACAGAGATAGAGAGAAGAGGGGGAATATTAGATATCCTACATCCCTCTCTTGTAAGAATAGGTGCATGCACCCGCTAAAAACCTATTCTTACATCACCAAATAGGAATCACATTTCACATTTGAACATTGAAGACAACTGTCCAAATGGTTCACCAACCATTTTTAAAACCTTTAGTCCATGCCGAGTTTAATAGTCCCTTTGTGATCTGCTGGCCAGCAGATATATGGACACACTGACGTATGTCCCATGATGATCCAGTGTGGTGCGGAGAGATATCTCTATTAGACACTCTTTTGTGTCGCTGCTGTTATGACACCCTGGTTCAGTCTCTTCCTTCTCCAGTGTCCGGGTATCTAGACTGGCAAGGGACAATCTTTGGGTAACATGCAGTGCTTTTTCCCATTAATGTTGCAATTGCGTGAGTGAAATGCAACCTACTCCACAGTGTCTCTACCAGTTCTGCACGGCGTATGGGGGCTCTGTCTCCTGTGACAGGCAGCTGGACGATCCACAGGCGGAAAAGTGCGGTCAAGACCTCTCTACTGACGGGCGGGGAAGCACCTCTTTCCCTGTCGAAATCCATTTTGGCTCCTTGAGCTCGGGTCCAGTTGGGTGGACTGCTGACGGCAGTCGCTTAGGCTAGCTTCCCGCGGCAGGGTATGGGTCCGGTTGCACTTGTGCCTCTGGGGGTCCTTCAGGGAGTGGCAGGAGAAGACTGTGGGACTTTAGGGTTTAGGCCTTATCACTCACAGCAACATGTGAAGAGGGGAACACTGCATATTATAAGCACTTAGTCCATTCAGGGGAACCTTACGGACAGGATTTACCATCCACGGGATTGTCAGTCCAAATAATCACCTGAATAGGGCAGACTTGTCCATAACTGTCCAGGAACAGCATTGGCGGGGGCACCTACACTTTAGAAAAGCGACTTAAAAACATGGGCATGGTCTTATGTTAAAAGGTGGTGGTAGGGGTGGGGGGGGGGTGCCAGTTTTACCTCCTAGAACCCCAGTGTGGTTACTGGCAGTCCTTTGGCTGCGGAGGGCCACAGCGTTCAGCAAACCGGGATGACAGGAGGCATCCTGTCATCTTGCTTCTTGCGCACGTGCATGCCCCTTATAACCACGCCTGTCTCATCTCTGTCCAGGGGTCTATGCCAGTTTTGGCTTTGGTTCCCTCTCTGGGCAGCTAGGCTGATCGTCGCTCGTAGGCATCCAGTCCATCACTGCTCTCCGAACACTTCTGATGTCGGAAAGGGGCTCTTGCACTTTCCCTGGATGACATGTGTGTACGATGTTTGCAGGTGTGGCTCGGGGGTAGAGAGACAAGGGTGGGGGAAGCTGTTGTTCTAACTTGGCTGCTTTCATCTTGCTTTGGACTGCAAGACAACACTCTGGCAGAGACTTTGAGGGCCAGAGGAGTCGTAAAACGGCAGTAGACAGAGATTCCCCAGATTCAGCAGGAGGGGAAGCAGCAGGAGGGGAAGAAAAGTCCACAAGGGGTGGGGTGGGGTCCTCGGCCTGGGGGGACTTATCTGTGGGGGCTGACTCCACCTGCTGTGGTGCGTAGACCTCTCCACCTGGCAGGGCTGATGGGCCTATAGAAGCCGGTCCCGCGTCCTGCGGTTCAACGGTCTCCTCACCAGGCTGGGCTGCTGTGTCTGCAGTAGCAGGTTCTGCCCCCAGGGGTTCGACGGTCTCCTCACCAGGCTGGGCTGCTGTGTCTGCAGTAGCAGGTTCTGCCCCCAGGGGTTTGACGGTCTCCTCACCAGGCTGGGCTGCTGTGTCTGCAGTAGCAGGTTCTGCCTCCAGGGGTTTGACGGTCTCCTCACCTGGCGCAGTTGAGAGGACTGCAGCAGCGGATTCCACACAGAGCCGTTTCCCCCAAATTCCTCCAGTGAAGGGGGGCTCACCAGGGGGGTGGCTACATTGGCTGTGGAGGTGACAAAATCCACAGAATTGTCCAAGCCTGAAGGGGGTGGGGATGAGTCAATGGAGAGTGGTGTATTGTCCTCGGTGGGGGGTGGTGCCTGGGTTATGGCTGGAATGGCTCCATCCACTGCTCCTATCAGCGCAGGCTGTACTGCCACAGAAGAAACTGGTTTGGCAGTAACTTCTGACTGACAGTGGTGCTTTTCCCAAGCCAGTTTCCACATTTGGTTTACATCCTTCCCATGCCTGCTTTGACCGCCGGAGGTAGAGAAAATGTTGTCTTTTCTCTAGGTACGACCTTATCCCTTGGACAATCTTGCGCTTGGTTTCATCACTATCTGGAGAAATCAGATAGTCCAAATACTCAGTCCGCAGGTTGTAGGTTGCCTCCTCCTTCAGCTGGTCCATTGCCTTGAGCTATTCTGCAAATTTTGGGCACTGGGCTATCAAATATTGCCGTTCTGATAACATGAGATACCACTGCTGATCCAACCTTGACTGGACAGGGAATGCTGGTAGGTCAGCAGTGGAGGGTAAACGAGGCATCTCTCTCTTTGTCTGGTATGCCATAATAACATGTAATTTTTTTCAAAATAAAATCAATAAATCTAAGACCAGTCGATTAGAAAAAGATTTGAACTTGTCTCAGAGTTTACCGCAGTTTACTCAATAGTAAAATTTAGTATGCTATAGGACAACCTATCTCGGTGGGACCTCCAATTATGTCGGGTAAGTGAGGATTAGGTAAAATGTGTATTTTCTGAATCCAGCGGTTCCAACAGTCAATGCCCTTGTTAAAACGTTCAGCACTCTGAATACTGAACACAAGCGATATTGCGTGCTAGAACCCCTCACTTAACCTACATTCAAAATAAGTTGTACGTTATTTTAATTTAATAATTATTATTAAAAATGACAATCATCAATTAAATCGCCGAATTCTTTGATAGGTAAGTCGAACAGTAACCTGGTGGATCAACCAACAAGCCAAAACAAAGTCTAAATCAGGTCTTGAGATTAAGTAATTTTATTAAATGAAAACATTCAATTAGAATAATGACTGGGAATCATGCATTCACGAAGGAATGTAGGCTGACTACTTATAATTCACAAAAGTGAAGGCATTAAACCAGACATTAATTAGGAAATACCAGTAAAGAGAGAGATAAGCCAAAAATTGCCAATATTATTTACCCTCCAGTTGAACAGGAACAAAAGGAAACGCACGAGGAACCAAAAAGAATGACTTCTTCACCAACAAACTCCAAACAGACAATTCTTTTTCTGCGGTACACTCATAAAATACCTTTTATGGGGGGGGGTCATTTATGACAAAGACTGGCTTATCTTTCATGTTGGGGGGGGGTGAGAGAGAGGGAGAGACAGAGAGCGACAGAGATAGAGAGAAGAGGGGGAATATTAGATATCCTACAGTATTTTTTAAATTGTACAGCTTTTTGCACATCCCATTCCAACAATTCTGGACCTGAATGTATAATCATGTTAAAGGTACAACTTTTTTTTATGGTCCTTCAAACGTAAACAAACTTTTTTTTTCGTACATCTTAAAGTATCTTTTAGCTCTGACAGAGCTCTTGATACAAGGAATATCAGTTTGTAAGTGCTAAAAATGAGTTTTAGATGTACTTTAAAAGCCATAAAAGGTTTTTTACATTTGTATTGTTTGTAAACATTAGAGCAAAACAGGCTTGTATTTTGAGTTATGGTGCAATAATAACAATTAAAAGAGCACATTGTCCATCTAGAAGTCCTACTCGCGAGTGAGTACACTGGTCCACTTGCAATGGTACACTTGTCCAAGGCACTTACTACTCAGCTTTGTAGTGGTGGCCGACGATTGTGGTGTGCCGGTCTGGGCCAAAAATGCCAGGGCCGATTTCTTGTCCCAGTCCAGCCCTGGTTGGGTGTAGAAATCGGTCAGTATAGCTGTATTGATTCATGAATTGTGATAAAGTCTGTGCCATTTTAGAGGGAGCTGCATTTTTGGGGTTTGATTTATCAAAGAGGGGGTTTATTACAGTGTTCATATCACCCCCAAGTATCAAGTAATGAGAATGTAATTTGGGGATTGAAGAAAGGAGCTTCTTCACAAAGTCTTCATCGTCGTGATTAGGGGCATACACATTTACTAACACCACTGGGTACTGACATAAACTGCCAGCAACAATTACAGACCCATTGACCCCCCCCCCCCCCCCCACGTTACAGGAGATCATTCGAACTGTACGTCCCATACCCTTATTTACATTACTGTTAGCCATGCGATAAACAGTTGTTTAAATCCAGAAGCGACTGTGACATATGGAATGACCCATACATATCTGTCCCCAAGCAGATGAAAGAGAACAAAACAAAGAACAGAAAAAAAAGAAGAAAAAGTATTTACATGTACAGTATACAATGTACCTGACATTGCAGTTTGTGTCGAGACATTAATATGTAACCATTAATAAGTAATTAAGATGTAATCAGCAACATTAGATTAAAACACAAAGATCCGTTTCCAGGGCATGGAGTAGAGGAGGTGGTAGTGGAGGAAGGGTGGGTGCATTTTTCGATTATTGGGACGCACCCTAAAAGCATTGAAATTAACAGGCTTAATGCTACAATTATGTGAACCAACAGCTGAAATTTGAACTGACAATTATGTGTATTCATGAATTAACCCTATATTAACATGAACAGTATACTTTGCTTGGTATCAACAACTGAACAAATACATAGATACATTTAATACTAATAAAATAAACGTAGAGCTAAACATAGGCTATGAGTTTCAAAGATTTTTGAGTGTAAAGTTGCTTTAACTTGTTTGACCAGATTCTAGGCTGTATTTAAAGACATTTCCCCCCATTGAACACATAGGCCTAATAGGCTGTCAAAAAAGACTTATTAGTCATTCTACCACATATTCGTACTCATGTGAGACCGTGGGAATATCTTCTGATGGCACATTACAGTTAAAGCAGAAGATTTGCGCATGACCTTTTAAGAGAGTGTCCTTGTCGTTTTCCTGTCAAATAATAATCTGTCATGGTTTTGAACCCTGTTTCCCGATGCGGTCGTTTTCCTCGGTGGCCACGCGAGGGCGCTGCCCTTTTGGTAGATGCTTGCTCCGCCCTGCTGAGTTGGCGTAGCTTCTGTTAAGCGTTTACACCTGTACGTAGTCACCTGTTAGATATTTAAGCCTTCCGTTTCCTTCTATCGGGGCTTCGACATTAATTGTTCATTGTTTGTACTGTGGTGTTATTGTTGGCTGTGAGTTCTCGTACCGTTTTGGCTACTCGCCTATTTTTAGTGTCTCTTTTTAGAGGCAGGGCTTATTTCTTACTGGCTTGGTAGTTGATTATCTCGTAGAAGTTTGGGACCGTAAATCTCTGCTCTATTTTGCCTTTTTAGTGCTTTTTCTCCGTGTATGGAGTTTTGGGCGATTCTGTTCGGAACAGTAGTTCTGTTCGCCCTTCGGCACGTCTTCCCATAGGGAGATCGGGCGTTTCGCTTCTGCTAGGTTGCTTAGCTTGTAGAAGTGTAGAGTAGCTGTTCTTTGTTCCCCTTCGCCTGTTATTTGGTTTTCTTACTGAGAAACCTGGCGTTTTGCTTCTACTCAATACCGTGTTACTGTGAGCCAGTAAGTAGCTTTGGTGCGTTTATTTCTTGTTTTGTCTCCTTCTCATGGACTACGTCCCCCTTTGCTGTGAGTCGGGGTTTTTCGTTACATTTCTCCTTACTGAAAGGCAGGGCTTGTATTTGTGTTTGTGCTTGTGTAAGTCAGTTAGCCGATAGTTTCGGTGCAGCTGTCCCATCGTCTTTTGTGCTCTTTCTCCGTGTATGGAGATTTGGGCGATTCTGTTCGCCCTTCGGTGCAATTCGTCTCTTAGGGAGACCGGGCGATGTTTTGGACATGTTTGCGTTTGACTGTGAGCCTTAAACTAGCCATGGAACGTTAAATCTCTGTTCCTGTTCGCCTCGTTACATTTCCCCTTACTGAGAGGCAGGGCTTGTATTTGTGTTTGTGCTTGTGTAAGTCAGTTAGCCGATAGTTTCGGTACAGCTGTCCCATCGTCTTTTGTGCTTTTTCTCCGTGTATGGAGACTTGGGCGATTCTGTTCGCCCTTCGGTGCAATTCGTCTCTTAGGGAGACCGGGCGATGTTTTGGACATGTTTGCGTGTGACTGCGAGCCTCAAACTATGCCTTGGAACATTAATTATCTGTTCCTTTGCCTCGTTATATCTCCTTACTGAGAGGTTAGGGCGTGGCTCCATTTTATTTAAGCTTAGTCATTTTGCTGGTAAGGCTATGGGACTGCGGTTCTCCGTCGGCTTGCCTGTAAAATGTTTCTTCCCCCTGGGAGATCGGGCGTTTACCCCCTTTAGGTTCTGCATGTGACTGTTAGTGTTAGCTTATGGAAGTAGCCACGGAACGTTTTATCTGTTCTTTCACCTCCTCTTATACCATCATTTCATTCTGCTATATTTGTTGACTGTTTATTTATTTGTGCCTTCACGCTACTCGCCCGTTATTATTTTGTCTCGTTACCGAGACAGGGCGCGTATTTATTTCTGGCTGTTCAGATCCCTGTCCTTGCGCTCTACTTGGCGTTTGACAGTGAGCCATTTAGTAGCGTTTGTTGTGGTGTTCGTTGTCTTGTCTCCTCCCTTATCTGCGGGTATTCCGCCTTAGTGGCCTAAGGGCTTAATGAATCCCCTTGCTGCGTTTGGCTCCTCCCATCTCACACGTTACGCCCCATTACATAATCACGTCCCAATGATTGTAAAGGCCAGTCAAACAGATGAGTTGTATCTAACCACAGGAAAAGGGGGCTAAAGTCTGGCAGGACTGTTGAAAACCAAAAACATGAAATCATGCTTGAAACCACAAATGTTGGGCGATGTAGCCTAGATGAAAAAGCTGTGTCCACAGGTCAAGGAAAAGATGTCAAATTGCATTGTACAGTTCTATCCAATTATCTGTGCGCATGATCTTTCCAATAGTGTTGAGCTCTGTGCCTCGTGAGATTACCGTTTATATACATCTAGGGATATAAACGGTAATCTCAATATTTGAACTGAAATTACTATATACAAATATAGCTGCAAGCAGCGACTATACGGGGTCCAAGCATAAGGTTTGTAATTTTGTTGTAATCATGTTACACTGGTTTCCTTTTACAATCGAGTCTCGGAAGGTATAGGTGAGACACATGTAGCTGCATGACGTGAGTGTCTAAACATGAATATGTATAAAAGTTCAAACTGGTTTCAGACCACCACCTTCAGTTAATTCTGGGTAAACTAAATAATTTGAGAAGACATTCATGAAAGAGACCTTCAATCTGAGGCAATGCCTAGATATTAACTCAAAAAATGTCTTTTAGTGTTTCCTACCCCATTAATGTGAAAATAAGATTTGTAGATGTGAAAAGCATAAGAAAGCGCATGTTGTGTTGTCGAAAAAGAAACGCAACCTTTGGTACCTGGTGGGATTTGAACCCGGGTCTCCCGCATCGAAGACAATCGCTCTAACTACAAAGCCATCGCAGATGTTGTATGGAATGGGGAGAATTATTGGAGGGTATGGAGCATTTTTGATGAAGAATTTGGGTGGAAAAAGAATAACTTTATTAAACCTTTATTTGTTTCACTCATTTAAGTACTAGTGAAACAGTGAATAGTTAATATAGTAAAATCTCTTCGCCTTTGCAATAATGTGAAAAGAACATTATTAAGTGTGAAAAGCATAACAAACTCTGCATTGTTTTCATCGAAAAGAAAAGTGTAGGGACAATAGGAACTACAATTCCATACAGTCCACAGGAGGCTCCTCCTCCACGTTGGAAGTGACGTAGGACGTTGTACCAGTTGTGATTTCCGCACTGTAACGTGATCCTGCACAGCGGAATGCGCAACTGGCAATAAAGTTTATAATGGGGGGCAACACACCCAGTTCAGCCAGTTCTTCCTGCAGTTTTCTTCCGGACCAGTTTTCCGCTGAACGTGTCTCATCTCTGGGCCCGTGAGGCCTGGAGCACGCCCGGGGTCCGAGCCCTCGCTCTACAGGAAGCATCGGCAGCCCGTGGCTCTGACCCAACCGAGCGAGGCGGGCTCATCTACCCCCGGCTATCGGCCACGGAGGACTGGAGACGAGACGCAAGGAGGCAACGCGAGCACCCGGTGGTGAAGAAGAACCACCAAGCGGACCACGTAGCCAGATCCTGCAGCAGAGCACCGCCGGTCCCCAAAGAGGCAAGCGGTCTGCAGTAGGATGGCGCTGCATAGTTCGGGAGAGATAATGCGACCGGTTCCATTATCCCGTAAGAACGACGAAAGAAATCTGTTCCAGGGACCCAAGATGAGGCGGACGTTTCCCCATATCTTCCACAACCCCTGCGAACTCGCCACAACAGAATCAGGGCAACCAGATTTCCCCTTTTCATTGTGAGTGTGCGATCCAACGGAAGAACCTATTTAACGGACTTTAATTCAAGTAAGGCTGTAACATGGGCAATAGCATATTAGTTAGCAAAAGAAACATGTTTGTGACTGGATGTATGTAACTGCTATTGAAAGGTTAATGTGTGTTCTGTAAAAGTTTTGTTACCGTTTTACTTTGGATGGTTTTATGCCATCCACCGCGCTGCGTTAGGTTTAATGCATCCACGCACAGAGCGTATCTTGCATGCGATCTATCTTTAAACACTAACCAGCCGTAATATTAACACTGCACGCTGATCTCAACGCACACGCATTTAAGCTTACGGCTATCCCTTATGTGTGGTATGGTTCATGCGCCGCCATTAGCTAGCTCCAGCAAAAGCTAGTTTCAAACCTCCCTCCATCTTAGTTTCTTTGTTCTCATTGAACACGTGTCCGTGGCAACCCCCACACGTAGGAGAACATGGAAATTCCACACACGCCCAACGCGACACACACACACACACACACACACACACACACACACACACACACACACACACACACACACACACACACACACACACACACACACCCACACACACATAGTTTGTTGTACATTATAGCAGTGAATCGTGCCTTGCTCTGTTTGGTACTTTGTGTTAAATAAACTATTACATTTATCCAAGATTGCCTGTATTAATGTTGCTCTTGTGTTGAACTGAATCAGCCAATGCTAATCGCAGGGATTCCCCAAAATGCCTTCACCTTCTAGCTGGATCATTTATATTAATTCAGTATCAACTGAGTACATGATATTGTGATTTTGCTAAGACAATTATTAATGTGTAATTTTATTGCTAATTAATTTAATTATTAATTCAAGTTACCCATTTTTAGTTAGTATATTCTCTTTTGAGAATAATATATAAATTTTATGAGACTGATTTATTATACAAAACCATGCCACCAGTTGTATAAGGATGGTAGTGGCGTATCGCAGTACATAAGTGAAGCCCTGTGTATAGATTGAAATGAATATTCCCTACAAATGTAAAAGGAACCCTGGAAGTGGAAGGGAGATTGGAAACCATTTCAATAAGACCACAGCAGCACAGCTGGAGGAAGGGAAGCCAGAGGCAGCCCTGAGTGAGAACCGAGGAAGCAAGGTAAACTCCTCAAATAGGGTACCATGTCCGACCCTCTGCATGCCTCATGGCAGTCCAGAGAATCAGGAGAGAATAAGCTGCAAGAAGAAAACAGTAGAACTAATTAGGGCAGATAGCGACTCGGAACGATGCAAGAAAAAAGAATAATGGGAAAGACAGGAAGAAGAGGAAATAAGAAAAGAATCCTTCACTTCAGAATCTGAAGGAAGCAGCAAGCAAGGATGTACCACCGGATATCGAAGGGCAATAGAGAAAACAGAGGAAGGGGTTGAAATAAGGGAGGGAGAGACAAAAGGGAGAAGAGAACCAATGAGACCTGAGACCCGAGGGGAAGAGAATATGACAGAGGAACAGTGAAACTAAGGTCAACTGCCTACCCCAGAGAAGAATCAAGTTCCTCTGATGGTGAGGTCTCAGGCGACAGTATCTCTCTCGTGAGAAGAATGAATGAGAATATAACAAGGGGAACACTGGAGGAAACCCAAAGGGATGTGAAAGGAGCATAAAGGGCTCTGCATGGTTGTGCGAAACTTGTGCAACTTCTTCATGTTCGAGCAATGCAACAATGTTGCAAGCACTCTGCAATTTATACTTCTGCAAAAGCTACGCGCAGCCTATGCAACATTGTATCCCGTATGTAGCTAGCTCCCCCCTAGCAACGTAACTCATTTCAACGTAACGAATTTCCCTGCTCAACCAACCCATCGATAACATGCCGTCTTTATGTTTGTTTGTTTGTTGCTCGTGTTCTTGTATATAGTGTAATATAGTTATAGTTAGTTAAGCTAGTTAGTTAAGTTAGTTAGTCAAGTTCATCCCAATACTCTCGCCGATCTCTTTCCATGAGTTCATGGTCATTTGACTGGCTTTGTAATCACTAGCTATAAGAATAGTCATATAAATGTTTGTATTTTCTCACTTCTTCTGATAATCGTTCTTGTAACTGGTTCATGATTTAACAAATGTAACTATCTATTTTTATATATCGATAACGTAAACAGTTTTATTTTGGATCTCGATCGCTAATTTTAGATATCGTTAGCAACCAGCAACACTTAGTAACCAATATTATATGATAGCCCCGCCTCCATTCGCTAACCAACCAATCAATGATGCGCAACATCTACGCGAATGGTTGCGTTGCAGTCGCTAGTTTGATTTTTGTGCTAGGTACGCGACATCCTCTGCAACCCCCTCTGCGAAGGTCGCAGATGTTGCGTTGATGTTGCAGAGCCCATGTTGTGTTGCTGTCGCGTTGTTGTCGATCGAGCATGCAGAGCCCTTAAGAAGCGACGGGTTCAAGAATTAAAACAAGTCTACGATATCAGTACAGATATCCAGAACAGTGCCAGAAAAATCGAGAAGGGTCCATCTGCAGACTGCAGGCGCTTCGGGAACGCCTCTTCTTTGGGAACGCCTCTTCTTCGGGAACGCCTCTTCTTTGGGAACGCCCCTTATATGAGAAGGCCTAACTCGTCACTCAGAGGACGTCACTCAGAAAAAAAAAAATGGTGCAGCGTGAAACGGTAAGCGACTTGGTGTACAAAAGTTTTACAAAACCGTCAGTTTGATGCTATTGATTTTTGCTAACTGACCGTGTACATTGGTCTTGTTAACTAGCTGTTAGCCTAGATAATGGCGAACAACTCGTTAGCCTAACGTTAACGTTAGTTAATGGCGGAGAATCCGTTTGATACTTCGTGTTTGATGTAACAACTTATTGACATGGGACAGAGTTTTGCTCATTTTATAGTAGGATTATGTTATATGTATAACTAGCTAATGTAACACGTAATTGATTTGATAACGTTATTATGCTATTGCTACTTTTTCTCCGTAGCCCCATGTCACTGCATGTCAACTGCTGAAGACGGATCATGGCTACAAATGCCCTTTTTGTCCAAGGGTGGGGGAATACCCCAATATGGTGGCCCACCTACAGACCCACGAGTCTTCAGTCAAACATGGAGGTAACCTTTATATTTTGTGTATTAACAGTATTAAATAAATAAGAGTGTTGAATATCTAATTAGATTTCTAATATTATAATAAAGTCAACAAATCACTGCATTTGATGGGCTACTTGTTGAAGTGTTGAGGAGGAAATGGCTTATTGTCAGTTTAACCATAGCATTAATTTATAGAAGTGATATTTTACACTCTAGGACACACGTTCTCTGAGTAGTTCATGGGAGGAACAGATATCCCCCCCTCACCCCTGCCCCCCCTCCTTCATAGACTGGGTTAAGGATGTGCTTTTATTATTGCCATTAGAAGAGCTTAAACATAACAATATCAGGTCTCGGAAAAAGTTTATAATTAGTTGGTCCCCATTTATAGATTGTGTAGAAACCTTGTCATTACCATAGGAATGTGTAATTGTTTTTGCTACAACTATTACTATGATATCACACAATCACTTAACAGCTCATAGACATTATTTGTGTGCAACAATGTCCCTATATCTAGGTGAATGTGCTATGCAAACCAATGGCAATATGCTTATTTTCTTTTCTTCAATACTGCTGAATTGGCACTTCTTGTGCCTATTTGATTTAGTTTTGTTTATTTTATTTATCTTCTAATATTCATGCATTCTTCATGTATATGTGATATGTATATGTATTCTGTTCATGTATATGTGATATATATATTTTTGTTTGTTTTTTTAACCTCTTAATACCAAACGCCCCCTAGCGGTAACGCGGGCGTTACGGAAATTATTAAATTATACATTTCATTAATTTAATAATATATAATAAACTGCTCACCTCAATATTTTGATTAAATATCCTTAAGATATATCCATTCCTTCTGGGAAAGTGGTTTTTAATCCCAAAACGTCGGGATAAAACTTCGTAAATAACGTTGGAAACTCGGACCTAATTCTCAAACATGTATTGCAGCTTGATGTCACACCATAAACAATGTGCTGGTAAACTGTTCTGCTTAATTGTATTTCACAATACTTTGGTTTGAAAAATCAGTATACCTTTAGGCTTCAAGAAAAAATACTTTAAAACTTTCATACGGCTGTACATTATTTTTTTCCAATTTTAAACCGACTTGTGCTTTTTTGCACTTGATTACGACTCGTTCGGCTGTGTTCACTTTGGCGTTGTGAAACTCAGCCAGTTTCTGGAGTACCAATCCCGTGGCTTAGTATATGTTAGCCAGAGTTGTTTTGAACTTGCTTGCAGAGATTTATGCAAAACCGTCGTCAATTGGGTGTATTTCTTTGACTGATAGCACAATAGGCCTATCTGAAGTGGGAAAAACTGTCTTCCACCCGCCTCCACTCCGAGTATTATTTGCTTTCCATTGGGTTTTAAAACTGTCTGTCAAATATTCCAGGCAATAGCCAAGACTCTTATCTTTCAAACGAGCCCTCATTTAACACAATGCCGTCGTAAAAAAAGGAAATACTGCCCTGCGTATAAGGAACTGGCGGCCACGCGTAATTATCGAACCAAGATGGCGCAGTGTTTTTACCTTGTAGCGTAGCTCGCTACATTCCGTTTAGCAAAGCACAATTAATTAGGTAAGGCCCGCAGTTACATTTTTTTACTTTAGAGTATTTTTGAGACAGTTTTTGTGTAGTTATGTCGAGATTTTTGAGGCGTTTATCCGTGCACCAAGTGCTAGACGAACTGGATAAGCCAGAAGATGTTTTTGCCGAGGGAGACTCATCCTGTCTCAGTGACGCTGAATCCACTGATGACCGAGATGATGTTGCTGACATGTAAGTTGTTTTATCATACTAACAGTGTTATGCTATAAACGCATTGAATTTCGCCATGGCAGGTAACGTCGTTAGGGCTGGTGGTATTACCGATTTTTCGATATACCAGTGTGAATTCACGCAATGCCATGCGGGTTCGTAATTACATTGTCAACTGTATTTTATTGTTTTTCATACAATTAATATTACAAATTGCACATTCCAACAGTATGATAAATAATTTATGAAGTAAACTTGAAGGGTGTATTGTCTGTGTTGACAAACTCGCACGTGTTACGTGGCGTTGCCAACAACACAGATGTTTGTGGAAACAGTAAGTTTGGTGTAAGCATCGAAGGAAATGTGCAATTTAGCTGCAATGCGTGAATCCCTGTGTTTCTTCTGTGAAGCTAACTAACCTTATATACTTATGCATAAAATCGGTCCCTCTCAGCTAAATTAATATAGATAGTATTACCTTTACAGTGGCAAGCTAGCAAGCAAAATTACAGGTAACAAGCAGCTAGCTATCTATTTGTGTCTGAGATGAGCTACTAAATCGATTTTTTTGAGTGTGAAATGGCTTCTGGAAGTGTTTAGTAAAGTCATTGTTCCACATGAGTTGTAATGGGGCGTGACGTGTGAGGAAGGAGGAGCCAAACGCAGCAAGGGGATTCTTAAAGCCCTTAGGCCACTAAGGCGGGATACCCGCAGATAAGGGAGGAGACAAGACAAGGAACAACGAACACACCACAGACGCTACTAACCGGCTAACTGTCAAACGCTAAGTAGAGCGCAAGGACAGGAATCTGAACAGCCAGACATAATACGCGCCCTGTCTCGGCAACGAGACAAATCAGAACGGGCGAGTAGCGTAAAAGCAAACATAAAACAAGAAACAAACACCGCAAAATAATACGATGGTAAGAGAGGAGGCGAAAGGAACAGATCCAACGTTCCCAGGCTACTCTCAAACTCGCGGTCAAACACAAACGTGTCCACAGCATCGCCCAAGCTTCCCTATAGGAAGACATGCACCTAAAAAACGAAACAGAACAGCAGTTCCGTACAAAATCGTCAAAACTCCATGCAAGGAGAAAGGCACCGAAAAGAACGAACAGGACAGGCAGTGCCGGACATTTACCGGCTAGACCAACGCGAGATTAATAGAGAATAAGCGCCCTGCCTCTCTATGATGAGGAAATGTAACGAGGCGAACAGGAACAGAGATTTAACGTTCCCATGGCGAGATAAATAGGCTCGCAGTCAAATGTATTAAACCAAGAGGGTAAACACCCGATCTCCCAGGAGAGAGAAACATTTTACAGGTGAGCCGACGAAGCACCGTCGTCCCATAACTTTATTATCCACAGACTAACGCAAGCTTAAATTGGAACAACCGCCCTAGCCTCTCAGTAAAGGAATGAATGAAAACGAGGCGAAATGGAACAGAGATTTAACGTTCCATGGCGATATAAAAACGCTCGCAGTCCAATGCATAAAACCAAGAGGGTAAACACCCGATCTCCCAGGAGAGAGAAACATTTTACAGGTGAGCCGACGGAGTACCGTCGTCCCATAACTTTACTATGCACAGACTAACGCAAGCTAAAATGGAACAACCGCCTTAGCCTCTCAATAAACGAATAAATGAAACGAGGCGAAATGGAACAGAGAGCTAACGTTCCGATGCTATATTAAGACACGCGCAGTCACACACAAACACGTCCACAACAACGCCCAAGCTCCATATAAAGAGACACACCCGGAGAACGAAACAGAAAAACAGTTCCAAACAAAATCGTCCCGCAGGTAAAAAGGACGTACAGGACGGCTGCAACAAAAGACCAACGCAAAATAGCACGACAGCCTCAATATAAATAAAAACCCTGAGTCACAACAAAGGGGAACGTAGTCCACGAGAAGGAGACAACAGGGAATAAACGTACCATGGCTACTTACTGGCTCACAGTAACACGGAATTGAGTAGAAGCAAAACGCCAGGTCTCTCAGTAAGAAAACCAAATAACAGGCGAAGGGGAACAAAGAACTACTCTACACATCCACAAGCTAAGCAGCCCAGCAGAAGCGCAAATGTCCAATCTCACATGAGACGACACGCACCTAGCGGCGAACTGGACTAAAGTTCCCAACAGAAACGCCCAAATCTCCATACACGGAGAAAAAGCACACTATGGCGAAATAGAGCAGAGATTTACGGTCCCAAACTTCTACGAGAATATTAACTACCAAGCCAGTAAGAAATAAGCCCTGTCTCAACTAAGAGACGTTAAAAATAGGCGAATAGCCAAAACGGTACGAGAATACACAGCCAACAATAACACCACAGTACAAACAATTAACAATCAATGTCGAAGCCCCGAATGAAGGAAACGGTAGGCTTATATAACTCTCAGGGCCACTACACACAGGTGAAAATGCTTAACAAATGCTATGCCAACTCAGCAGGGCGGAGCAAGCATCCATCAAAAGGACAGCGCCCCCGAGTGGCCACAGAGGAAAACGACCGCATGGGGAAACAGGGTTGAAAACCATGACATGAGTAAATTGTTCTGTATGCAGTACAGAAGGCTGTGCAGGTAAACAAAATGGCAATTTATGCATGGTATGAGGGAGAGAACATGATAACATGCGGGAGTACTTGTTTATTATTATTATTGTTGATTGTTGTTGTATAAGGGGGACTAATGGGTATATCAACATAGTGGACAATTCCATGGACAGGGTTAGTGGGGTTTGTAATGATGCAGATTGCTCTCCTGAGGGAATGTGTAGTCTAAATGGCTTCTGTATGAATGGTTAAATAATCTCTCCTCACCCTCCACCCCCATGTTTTGATCCTTTGCCTTTTTTTGTTTTTAGTTCATTTTTTTTAGCTTTTTGGACCCTGCCATTTTGTACTTTCTTTGTGTAAATACGGTAACTTCAGCAATTAGAGGGCAAGGATCTTTTTATTTGTTACAGCAGGGGTGTTTTTATTTTTTATCTAGGAAACTGGTGGACTTTAGATTTTTTATCCACTGCACTTTTAGTAGTACACCTTAGTGCACTTGTATATAGTTGATATATGTTTGTCATGTATAAAGTTTTGCCTCCTAAAACCCAACCCCAACGTCCCTGTCATAGGAGGTGGCAACAGAATAAAGGACAGGACTGGCAAGCAGTAATGTGTAGGGAAGTTTCATACTATTCCCATTATTCATTTGAAAACCTGTTTGCACATTCCTGGACTCATTTCTGGCTAATGGGGCTCTGGTGAAATACACAAGATTCACTGTGCTGCTACATGGGTTTTGACAGCTTTTTGTAACCTTGGTTAGTTAGTTGTGTAATATGAAGAGCACCAAGAACACGTCTAAAAATGAACTTTTATTGCCAATATTGACAAATTATCTCATTTTATTGTAAAAACCTAAAAAATAAATCATATTGAGACCTTTCTGGAACATTGCCATTTTTGGCACATTTGGCACCATTTGGCACCATTTGGATAACGAAAAAGGTTCACCTGAAAAAAACCCTGTAAAATTTGAATGGTTTGAGATATTGACACCAGATTGTTACCAGAGGTAGGCAGCATATTGATGAATCAGATAGAGGAGTCATTTCCTCCATAGCATTTGTAGCTCCCCAGGTAAAAATTCTTAAACTTGAATGTAGGTACCCGTTTTTTAGTTTTTTTATATTTTCTCTACATAAATTGTTGTAGTTAAGTATCAAAAACTGGATTTCTATGAGTTCTCAATGCTTAGTCGTAATACTGCAGGTGTCTGCTTTAATAAAAGCCATGAACCATATTTGTACCATTTATAGTTTTTGAGATAACCACCTTTGTTTGTCACTAGTGAAAACAGGCAAAAATTGGCCTATTTTGCCCTCGGTAGGAAGAGGTTAAGGCTATTCCATATAGAAGTGCAGTCTAAGCTGCGTGGGCAGCAGCCACTACCACTGCTGTTATTGCCCCAAAATAATTATCACCAAGAAAGGTTTCATTGCCGTTGTATAACAAATATTAAAAATCTGTATAGAAGCAACTTAATTCATGCGGTCCTACACATTTTAAAGTTTGAATGGTGTTTCTAGCTTAAACGGTGTAGGAGGAGTTGATGTGTGAAAAAAGGCGGAAACCTACTACTATAATAACTAGAATGTAAAGTTTATGAATAAACTTTGGTGTGATTGCTTCAGCTGTATGGATTTTTAAAGTCGCTGTATCCAGATTAAAAAGTTAAATAGCTGTAGCATCTTAAAACTCATTAAAATCTTAAATTAGTCAGGAGGAATGGATTATAATGTTCAGTTAGGGCTTTAGAATGTAACATAATGTTCAGTTAGGATTTTAGAATGTTCACTTACGGCTGGGGGGCAGTTATAGTCAGTGGGGTAGTTAGTGAGTCTGGGGTAATCATACTGGGGTAGTAGGTGAGTGGGGTAGTTATAGTCAGTGGGGTAGTTAGTGAGTCTGGGGTAATCATACTGGGGTAGTAGGTGAGTGGTGTAGTTAGTGAGTCTGGGGTAATCATACTGGGGTAGTAGGTGAGTGGGGTAGTTATAGTCAGTGGGGTAGTTAGTGAGTCTGGGGTAATCATACTGGGGTAGTAGGTGAGTGGGGTAGTTATAGTCAGTGGGGTAGTTAGTGAGTCTGGGGTAATCATACTGGGGTAGTAGGTGAGTGGGGTAGTTATAGTCAGTGGGGTAGTTAGTGAGTCTGGGGTAATCATACTGGGGTAGTAGGTGAGTGGGGTAGTTATAGTCAGTGGGGTAGTTAGTGAGTCTGGGGTAATCATACCGGGGTAGTAGGTGAGTGGGGTAGTTATAGTCAGTGGGGTAGTTGGTGAGTCTGGGGTAGTCATACTGGGGTAGTAGGTGAGTGGGGTAGTTATAGTCAGTGCGGTAGTTAGTGAGTCTGGGGTAATCATACTGGGGTAGTAGGTGAGTGGGGTAGTTATAGTCAATGGGGTAGTTAATGAGTCTGGGGTAATCATACTGGGGTAGTAGGTGAGTGGGGTAGTTATAGTCAGTGGGGTAGTTAGTGAGTCTGGGGTAATCATACTGGGGTAGTAGGTGAGTGGGGTAGTTATAGTCAGTGGGGTAGTTAATGAGTCTGGGGTAATCATACTGGGGTAGTAGGTGAGTGGGGTAGTTATAGTCAGTGGGGTAGTTAGTGAGTCTGGGGTAATCATACTGGGGTAGTAGGTGAGTGGGGTAGTTATAGTCAGTGGGGTAGTTAGTGAGTCTGGGGTAATCATACTGGGGTAGTAGGTGAGTGGGGTAGTTATAGTCAGTGGGGTAGTTGGTGAGTCTGGGGTAGTCATACTGGGGTAGTAGGTGAGTGGGGTAGTTATAGTCAGTGGGGTAGTTAATGAGTCTGGGGTAATCATACTGGGGTAGTAGGTGAGTGGGGTAGTTATAGTCAGTGGGGTAGTTAGTGAGTCTGGGGTAATCATACTGGGGTAGTAGGTGAGTGGGGTAGTTATAGTCAGTGGGGTAGTTAATGAGTCTGGGGTAATCATACTGGGGTAGTATGTGAGTGGGGTAGTTATAGTCAGTGGGGTAGTTAGTGAGTCTGGGGTAATCATACTGGGGTAGTAGGTGAGTGGGGTAGTTATAGTCAGTGGGGTAGTTAGTGAGTCTGGGGTAATCATACTGGGGTAGTAGGTGAGTGGGGTAGTTATAGTCAGTGGGGTAGTTAGTGAGTCTGGGGTAATCATACTGGGATAGTAGGTGAGTGGGGTAGTTATAGTCAGTGGGGTAGTTAGTGAGTCTGGGGTAATCATACTGGGGTAGTAGGTGAGTGGGGTAGTTATAGTCAGTGGGGTAGTTAGTGAGTCTGGGGTAATCATACTGGGGTAGTAGGTGAGTGGGGTAGTTATAGTCAGTGGGGTAGTTGGTGAGTCTGGGGTAGTCATACTGGGGTAGTAGGTGAGTGGGGTAGTTATAGTCAGTGGGGTAGTTAGTGAGTCTGGGGTAATCATACTGGGGTAGTAGGTGAGTGGGGTAGTTATAGTCAGTGGGGTAGTTAGTGAGTCTGGGGTAATCATACTGGGGTAGTAGGTGAGTGGGGTAGTTATAGTCAGTGGGGTAGTTAGTGAGTCTGGGGTAATCATACTGGGGTAGTAGGTGAGTGGGGTAGTTATAGTCAGTGGGGTAGTTAGTGAGTCTGGGGTAATCATACTGGGGTAGTAGGTGAGTGGGGTAGTTATAGTCAGTGGGGTAGTTAGTGAGTCTGGGGTAATCATACTGGGGTAGTAGGTGAGTGGGGTAGTTATAGTCAGTGGGGTAGTTAATGAGTCTGGGGTAATCATACTGGGGTAGTAGGTGAGTGGGGTAGTTAGTGAGTCTGGGGTAATCATACTGGGGTAGTAGGTGAGTGGGGTAGTTAGTGGGTCTGGGGTAATCATACTGGGGTAGTATGTGAGTGGGGTAGTTATAGTCAGTGGGGTAGTTAGTGAGTCTGGGGTAATCATACTGGGGTAGTAGGTGAGTGGGGTAGTTAGTGAGTCTGGGGTAATCATACTGGGGCAGTAGGTGAGTGGGGTAGTTATAGTCAGTGGGGTAGTTAGTGAGTCTGGGGTAATCATACTGGGGTAGTAGGTGAGTGGGGTAGTTAATGAGTCTGGGATTATCATACTGGGGTATTTGGTGAGTTGAGTGGTTAGTGAGTCTGGGGTAATCATACTGGGGTAGTAGGTGAGTGGGGTAGTTATAGTCAGTGGGGTAGTTAGTGAGTCTGGGGTAATCATACTGGGGTAGTAGGTGAGTGGGGTAGTTATAGTCAGTGGGGTAGTTAGTGAGTCTAGGGTAATCATACTGGGGTAGTAGGTGAGTGGGGTAGTTATAGTCAGTGGGGTAGTTAGTGAGTCTGGGGTAATCATACTGGGGTAGTAGGTGAGTAGGGTAGTTATAGTCAGTGGGGTAGTTAGTGAGTCTGGGGTAATCATACTGGGGTAGTAGGTGAGTGGGGTAGTTATAGTCAGTGGGGTAGTTAGTGAGTCTGGGGTAATCATACTGGGGTAGTAGGTGAGTGGGGTAGTTAGTGAGTCTGGGGTAATCATACTGGGGTAGTAGGTGAGTGGGGTAGTTAGTGGGTCTGGGGTAATCATACTGGGGTAGTATGTGAGTGGGGTAGTTATAGTCAGTGCGGTAGTTAGTGAGTCTGGGGTAATCATACTGGGGTAGTAGGTGAGTGGGTAGTTATCGTCAGTGGGGTAGTTAGTGAGTCTGGGGTAATCATACTGGGGAAGTAGGTGAGTGGGGTAGTTATAGTCAGTAGGGTAGTTAGTGAGTCTGGGGTAATCATACTGGGGTAGTAGGTGAGTGGGGTAGTTATTGTCAGTGGGGTAGTTAGTGAGTCTGGGGTAATCATACTGGGGTTGTAGGTGAGTGGGGTAGTTATAGTCAGTGGGGTAGTTAGTGAGTCTGGGGTAATCATACTGGGGTAGTAGGTGAGTGGGGTAGTTATAGTCAGTGGGGTAGTTAGTGAGTCTGGGGTAATCATAATGGGGTAGTAGGTGAGTGGGGTAGTTAGTGAATCTGGGGTAATCATACTGGGGTAGTTGGTGAGTGGGGTTTTTAGTGAGTCTGGGGTAATCATACCGGGGTAGTAGGTGAGTGGGGTAGTTATTGTCAGTGGGGTAGTTAGTGAGTCTGTGGTAATCATACTGGGGTAGTAGGTGAGTGGGGTAGTTATAGTCAGTGGGGTAGTTAGTGAGTCTGGGGTAATCATACTGGGGTAGTAGGTGAGTGGGGTAGTTATTGTCAGTGGGGTAGTTAGTGAGTCTGGGGTAATCATACTGGGGTAGTAGGTGAGTGGGGTAGTTATAGTTAGTGCGGTAGTTAGTGAGTCTGGGGTAATCATACTGGGGTAGTAGGTGAGTGGGGTAGTTATAGTCAGTGGGGTAGTTAATGAGTCTGGGGTAATCATACTGGGGTAGTAGGTGAGTGGGGTAGTTAGTGAGTCTGGGGTAATCATACTGGGGTAGTAGGTGAGTGGGGTAGTTAGTGGGTCTGGGGTAATCATACTGGGGTAGTATGTGAGTGGGGTAGTTATAGTCAGTGGGGTAGTTAGTGAGTCTGGGGTAATCATACTGGGGTAGTAGGTGAGTGGGGTAGTTAGTGAGTCTGGGGTAATGATACTGGGGCAGTAGGTGAGTGGGGTAGTTATAGTCAGTGGGGTAGTTAGTGAGTCTGGGGTAATCATACTGGGGTAGTAGGTGACTGGGGTAGTTAATGAGTCTGGGATTATCATACTGGGGTATTTGGTGAGTGGAGTGGTTAGTGAGTCTGGGGTAATCATACTGGGGTAGTAGGTGAGTGGGGTAGTTATAGTCAGTGGGGTAGTTAGTGAGTCTGGGGTAATCATACTGGGGTAGTAGGTGAGTGGGGTAGTTATAGTCAGTGGGGTAGTTAGTGAGTCTGGGGTAATCATATTGGGGTAGTAGGTGAGTGGGGTAGTTATAGTCAGTGGGGTAGTTAGTGAGTCTGGGGTAATCATACTGGGGTAGTAGGTGAGTGGGGTTGTTATAGTCAGTGGGGTAGTTAGTGAGTCTGGGGTAATCATACTGGGGTAGTAGGTGAGTGGGGTAGTTATAGTCAGTGGGGTAGTTAATGAGTCTGGGGTAATCATACTGGGGTAGTAGGTGAGTGGGGTAGTTAGTGAGTCTGGGGTAATCATACTGGGGTAGTAGGTGAGTGGGGTAGTTAGTGGGTCTGGGGTAATCATACTGGGGTAGTATGTGAGTGGGGTAGTTATAGTCAGTGCGGTAGTTAGTGAGTCTGGGGTAATCATACTGGGGTAGTAGGTGAGTGGGTAGTTATCGTCAGTGGGGTAGTTAGTGAGTCTGGGGTAATCATACTGGGGAAGTAGGTGAGTGGGGTAGTTATAGTCAGTAGGGTAGTTAGTGAGTCTGGGGTAATCATACTGGGGTAGTAGGTGAGTGGGGTAGTTATTGTCAGTGGGGTAGTTAGTGAGTCTGGGGTAATCATACTGGGGTTGTAGGTGAGTGGGGTAGTTATAGTCAGTGGGGTAGTTAGTGAGTCTGGGGTAATCATACTGGGGTAGTAGGTGAGTGGGGTAGTTATAGTCAGTGGGGTAGTTAGTGAGTCTGGGGTAATCATACTGGGGTAGTAGATGAGTGGGGTAGTTAGTGAATCTGGGGTAATCATACTGGGGTAGTTGGTGAGTGGGGTTTTTAGTGAGTCTGGGGTAATCATACTGGGGTAGTAGGTGAGTGGGGTAGTTAGTGAGTCTGGGGTAATCATACTGGGGTAGTAGGTGAGTGGGGTAGTTATAGTTAGTGCGGTAGTTAGTGAGTCTGGGGTAATCATACTGGGGTAGTAGGTGAGTGGGGTAGTTATCGTCAGTGGGGTAGTTAGTGAGTCTGGGGTAATCATACTGGGGAAGTAGGTGAGTGGGGTAGTTATAGTCAGTAGGGTAGTTAGTGAGTCTGGGGTAATCATACTGGGGTAGTAGGTGAGTGGGGTAGTTATTGTCAGTGGGGTACTTAGTGAGTCTGGGTTAATCATACTGGGGTAGTAGGTGAGTGGGGTAGTTATAGTCAGTGGGGTAGTTAGTGAGTCTGGGGTAATCATACTGGGGTAGTAGGTGAGTGGGGTAGTTAGTGAGTCTGGGGTAATCATACTGGGGCAGTAGGTGAGTGGGGTAGTTATAGTCAGTGGGGTAGTTAGTGAGTCTGGGGTAATCATACTGGGGTAGTAGGTGAGTGGGGTAGTTAATGAGTCTGGGATTATCATACTGGGGTATTTGGTGAGTGGAGTGGTTAGTGAGTCTGGGGTAATCATACTGGGGTAGTAGGTGAGTGGGGTAGTTAGTGAGTCTGGGGTAATCATACTGGGGTAGTTGGTGAGTGGGATAGTTAGTGAGTCTGGGGTAATCATACTGGGGTAGTAGGTGAGTGGGGTAGTTAGTGAGTCTGGGGTAATAGGTGAGTGGGGTAGTTATAGTCAGTGGGGTAGTTAGTGAGTCTGGGGTAATCATACTGGGGTAGTAGGTGAGTGGGGTAGCTATAGTCAGTGGGGTAGTTAGTGAGTCTGGGGTAATCATACTGGGGTAGCAGGTGAGTGGGGTAGTTATAGTCAGTGGGGTAGTTAGTGAGTCTGGGGTAATCATACTGGGGTAGTAGGTGAGTGGGGTAGTTATAGTCAGTGGGGTAGTTAGTGAGTCTGGGGTAATCATACTGGGGTAGTAGGTGAGTGGGGTAGTTATAGTCAGTGGGGTAGTTAGTGAGTCTGTGGTAATCATACTGGGGTAGTAGGTGAGTGGGGTAGTTATAGTCAGTGGGGTAGTTAGTGAGTCTGGGGTAATCATACTGGGGTAGTAGGTGAGTGGGGTAGTTATAGTCAGTGGGGTAGTTAGTGAGTCTGGGGTAATCATACTGGGGTAGTAGGTGAGTGGGGTAGTTAGTGAGTCTGAGGTAATCATACTGGGGTAGTAGGTGAGTGGGGTGGTTATAGTGAGTTGAATAGTAATGGTAAGGAAAGAGTTAAAATCACATGGTAATGAAAGGCTTAACATGTAGTGAGGGAAGTCACGTTAATTGCCATTGGTCAACGAATATGAATAATTAAAAATTCTACCAATGAAAAGCCAATGTGTATAGTGCAGTGAGTGCTGATGACATCACAATAGCTGTGGCAGAGGGCTAATGGAATGTTGGTCTTTTGAAAATGTTAAACTGTCAAAAAATGAAGAAACTTAAACTGCTGTGGTTTAAAAAGTATAGCAGATATTTGAAGTCTGTAAAAGAGGTCTTTTAATATAGGTTGTCCACCCTACTCTAAAGTTTGAATGGTGTCTCTAGCTTAAACAGTCTAGGAGGAGCAGCTTCCAGAAAAAAAGTGGAAATAAGTTGGAAAAAGTTGAATTTCAATGGAAGTCTATGGGGAAAAAATGTCTCTTTAAACACCTGTAGTTTAAAAAGTATAACAGATATTAAAAATCTGTATACAAGCAACTTAATTCATGCTGCCCTACACATTTTAAAGTTTGAATGGTGTTTCTAGCTTAAACGGTGTAGGAGGAGTTGACGTGTGAAAAACGGCGGAAACCTATGACTATAATAAAAATAAAAACTAGAATGTAAAGTTTATGAATAAACTTTGGTGTGATTGCTTCAGTTGTATGGATTGTAATCATACTGGGGTAGTAGGTGAGTGGGATAGTTAGTGAGTCTGGGGTAACCATACTGGGGTAGTAGGTGAGTGGGGTAGTTATAGTCAGTGGGGTAGTTAGTGAGTCTGGGGTAATCATACTGGGGTAGTAGGTGAGTGGGGTAGTTATAGTCAGTGGGGTAGTTAGTGAGTCTGGGGTAATCATACTGGGGTAGTAGGTGAGTGGGGTAGTTATAGTCAGTGGGGTAGTTAGTGAGTCTGTGGTAATCATACTGGGGTAGTAGGTGAGTGGGGTAGTTATAGTCAGTGGGGTAGTTAGTGAGTCTGGGGTAATCATACTGGGGTAGTAGGTGAGTGGGGTAGTTATTGTCAGTGGGGTAGTTAGTGAGTCTGGGGTAATCATACTGGGGTAGTAGGTGAGTGGGGTAGTTATAGTCAGTGGGGTAGTTAGTGAGTCTGGGGTAATCATACTGGAGTAGGTGAGTGGGGTAGTTAGTGAGTCTGGGGTAATCATACTGGGGTAGTAGGTGAGTGGGGTAGTTATAATCAGTGGGGTAGTTACTGAGTCTGGGGTAATCAGACTGGGGTAGTAGGTGAGTGGGGTAGTTATTGTCAGTGGGGTAGTTAGTGAGTCTGGGGTAATCATACTGGGGTAGTAGGTGAGTGGGGTAGTTAGTGAGTCTGAGGTAATCATACTGGGGTAGTAGGTGAGTGGGGTGGTTATAGTGAGTTGAATAGTAATGGTAAGGAAAGAGTTAAAATCACATGGTAATGAAATGCTTAACATGTAGTGAGGGAAGTCACGTTAATTGCCATTGGTCAACGAATATGAATAATTAAAAATTCTACCAATGAAAAGCCAATGTGTATAGTGCAGTGAGTGCTGATGACATCATAATAGCTGTGGCAGAGGGCTAATGGAATGTTGGTCTTTTGAAAATGTTAAACTGTCAAAAAATGAAGAAACTTAAACTGCTGTGGTTTAAAAAGTATAGCAGATATTTTAAGTCTGTAAAAGAGGTCTTTTAATATAGGTTGTCCACCCTACTCTAAAGTTTGAATGGTGTCTCTAGCTTAAACGGTCTAGGAGGAGCAGCTTCCAGAAGAAAAGTGGAAATAAGTTGGAAAAAGTTGAATTTCAATGGAAGTCTATGGGGGAAAAATGTCTCTTTAAACACCTGTAGTTTAAAAAGTATAACAAATATTAAAAATCTGTATAGAAGCAACTTAATTCATGCTGCCCTACACATTTTAAAGTTTGAATGGTGTTTCTAGCTTAAACGGTGTAGGAGGAGTTGATGTGTGAAAAACGGCGGAAACCTACTACTATAATAAGAACTAGAATGTAAAGTTTATGAATAAACTTTGGTGTGATTGCTTCAGTTGTATGGATTGTAATCATACTGGGGTAGTAGGTGAGTGGGATAGTTAGTGAGTCTGGGGTAACCATACTGGGGTAGTAGGTGAGTGGGGTAGTTATAGTCAGTGGGGTAGTTAGTGAGTCTGGGGTAATACTGGGGTAGTAGGTGAGTGGGGTAGTTATAGTCAGTGGGGTAGTTAGTGAGTCTGGGGTAATCATACTGGGGTAGTAGGTGAGTGGGGTAGTTATAGTCAGTGGGGTAGTTAGTGAGTCTGGGGTAATCATACTGGGGTAGTAGGTGAGTGGGGTAGTTATAGTCAGTGGGGTAGTTAGTGAGTCTGGGGTAATCATACTGGGGTAGTAGGTGAGTGGGGTAGTTATAGTCAGTGGGGTAGTTAGTCAGTCTGGGGTAATCATACTGGGGTAGTAGGTGAGTGGGGTAGTTATAGTCAGTGGGGTAGTTAGTGAGTCTGGGGTAATCATACTGGGGTAGTAGGTGAGTGGGGTAGTTATAGTCAGTGGGGTAGTTAGTGAGTCTGGGGTAATCATACTGGGGTAGTAGGTGAGTTGGGTAGTTATAGTCAGTGTGGTAGTTATTGAGTCTGGGGTAATCCTACTGGGGTAGTAGCCTTTCCTAGTTATAGTCAGTGGGGTAGTTAGTGAGTCTGGGGTAATCATACTGGGGTAGTAGGTGAGTGGGGTAGTTATAGTCAGTGGGGTAGTTAGTGAGTCTGGGGTAATCATACTGGGGTAGTAGGTGAGTGGGGTAGTTATAGTCAGTGGGGTAGTTAGTGAGTCTGGGGTAATCATACTGGAGTAGGTGAGTGGGGTAGTTAGTGAGTCTGGGGTAATCATACTGGGGTAGTAGGTGAGTGGGGTAGTTATAATCAGTGGGGTAGTTACTGAGTCTGGGGTAATCAGACTGGGGTAGTAGGTGAGTGGGGTAGTTATTGTCAGTGGGGTAGTTAGTGAGTCTGGGGTAATCATACTGGGGTAGTAGGTGAGTGGGGTAGTTAGTGAGTCTGAGGTAATCATACTGGGGTAGTAGGTGAGTGGGGTGGTTATAGTGAGTTGAATAGTAATGGTAAGGAAAGAGTTAAAATCACATGGTAATGAAATGCTTAACATGTAGTGAGGGAAGTCACGTTAATTGCCATTGGTCAACGAATATGAATAATTAAAAATTCTACCAATGAAAAGCCAATGTGTATAGTGCAGTGAGTGCTGATGACATCATAATAGCTGTGGCAGAGGGCTAATGGAATGTTGGTCTTTTGAAAATGTTAAACTGTCAAAAAATGAAGAAACTTAAACTGCTGTGGTTTAAAAAGTATAGCAGATATTTGAAGTCTGTAAAAGAGTTCTTTTAATATAGGTTGTCCGCCCTACTCTAAAGTTTGAATGGTGTCTCTAGCTTAAACGGTCTAGGAGGAGCAGCTTCCAGAAAAAAAGTGGAAATAAGTTGGAAAAAGTTGAATTTCAATGGAAGTCTATGGGGGAAAAATGTCTCTTTAAACACCTGTAGTTTAAAAAGTATAACAAATATTAAAAATCTGTATAGAAGCAACTTAATTCATGCTGCCCTACACATTTTAAAGTTTGAATGGTGTTTCTAGCTTAAACGGTGTAGGAGGAGTTGATGTGTGAAAAACGGCGGAAACCTACTACTATAACTAGAATGTAAAGTTTATGAATAAACTTTGGTGTGATTGCTTCAGATGTATGGATTTTTAAAATTGCTGATCCAGATTAAAAAGAGCTGTAGCATCTTAAAATTCATTAAAATCTTAAATTACTCAGGAGGAATGGATTATAATGTTCAGTTAGGGCTTTAGAATGTAACAGAATGTTCAGTTAGGATTTTAGAATGTTCACTTACGGCTGGGGCGCAGTTTTAGTCAGTGGGGTAGTTAGTGAGTCTGGGGTAATCATACTGGGGTAGTTATAGTCAGTGGGGTACTTAGTGAGTCTGGGGTAATCATACTGGGGTAGTAGGTGAGTGGGGTAGTTATAGTCAGTGGGGTAGTTAGTGAGTCTGGGATAATCATACTGGGGTAGTAGGTGAGTGGGGTAGTTATAGTCAGTGGGGTAGTTAGTGAGTCTGGGGTAATCATACTGGGGTAGTAGGTGAGTGGGGTAGTTATAGTCAGTGGGGTAGTTAGTGAGTCTGGGGTAATCATACTGGGGTAGTAGGTGAGTTGGGTAGTTATAGTCAGTGGGGTAGTTAGTGAGTCTGGGGTAATCATACTGGGGTAGTAGGTGAGTGGGGTAGTTATAGTCAGTGGGGTAGTCATACTGGGGTAGTAGGTGAATGGGGTAGTTATAGTCAGTGGGGTAGTTAGTGAGTCTGGGGTAATCATACTGGGGTAGTAGGTGAGTGGGGTAGTTATAGTCAGTGGGGTAGTTAGTGAGTCTGGGGTAATCATACTGGGGTAGTAGGTGAGTGGGGTAGTTATAGTGAGTTGGATATTAATGCTAAGGAAAGAGTTATAATCATACTGGGGTAGTAGGTGAGTGGGGTAGTTATAGTCAGTGGGGTAGTTAGTGAGTCTGGGGTAATCATACTGGGGTAGTAGGTGAGTGGGGTAGTTATAGTCAGTGGGGTAGTTAGTGAGTCTGGGGTAATCATACTGGGGTAGTAGGTGAGTGGGGTAGTTATAGTCAGTGGGGTAGTTAGTGAGTCTGGGGTAATCATACTGGGGTAGTAGGTGAGTCTGGGGTAATCATACTGGGGTAGTAGGTGAGTGGGGTAGTTATAGTCAGTGGGGTAGTTAGTGAGTCTGGGGTAATCATACTGGGGTAGTAGGTGAGTGGGGTAGTTATAGTCAGTAGGATAGTTAGTGAGTCTGGGGTAATCATACTGGGGTAGTAGGTGAGTGGGGTAGTTATAGTCAGTGGGGTAGTTAGTGAGTCTGGGGTAATCATACTGGGGTAGTAGGTGAGTGGGCTAGTTATAGTCAGTGGGGTAGTTTTTGAGTCTGGGCTAATCATACTGGGGTAGTAGGTGAGTGGGCTAGTTATAGTCAGTGGGGTAGTTAGTGAGTCTGGGGTAATCATACTGGGGTAGTAGGTGAGTGGGGTAGTTATAGTCGGTGGGGTAGTTAGTGAGTCTGGGGTAATCATACTGGTGTAGTAGGTGAGTGGAGTAGTTATAGTCAGTGGGGTAGTTAGTGAGTCTGGGGTAATCATACTGGGGTAGTAGGTGAGTGGGGTAGTTATAGTCAGTTTGGTAGTTAATGAGTCTGGGGTAATCATACTGGGGTAGTAGGTGATTGGGGTAGTTATAGTCAGTGGGGTAGTTAGTGAGTCTGGGGTAATCATACTGGGGTAGTACGTGAGTGGGGTTGTTATAGTCAGTGCGGTAGTTAGTGAATCTGGGGTAATCATACTGGGGTAGTAGGTGAGTGGGGTAGTTATAGTCAGTGGGGTAGTTAGTGAGTCTGGGGTAATCATACTGGGGTAGTAGGTGAGTGGGGTAGTTATAGTCAGTGGGGTAGTTAGTGAGTCTGGGGTAATCATACTGGGGTAGTAGGTGAGTGGAGTAGTGAGTCTGGGGTAATCATACTGGGGTAGTAGGTGAGTGGGGTAGTTAGTGAGTCTGGGGTAATCATACTGGGGTAGTAGGTGAGTGGGGTAGTTATAGTCAGTGGGGTAGTTAGTGAGTCTGGGTAATCATACTGGGGTAGTAGGTGAGTGGGGTAGTTATAGTCAGTGGGGTAGTTTGTGAGTCTGTGGTAATCATACTGGGGTAGTAGCTGAGTGGGGTAGTTATAGTCAGTGGGGTAGTTAGTGAGTCTGGGGTAATCATACTGGGGTAGTAGGTGAGTGGGGTAGTTATTGTCAGTGGGGTAGTTAGTGAGTCTGGGGTAATCATACTGGGGTAGTAGGTGAGTGGGGTAGTTAGTGAGTCTGAGGTAATCATACTGGGGTAGTAGGTGAGTGGGGTAGTTAGTGAGTCTGGGGTAATCATACTGGTGTAGTAGGTGAGTGTGGTGGTTATAGTGAGTTGAATAGTAATGTTAAGGAAAGAGTTAAAATCACATGGTAATGAAAGGCTTAACATGTAGTGAGGGAAGTCACGTTAATTGCCATTGGTCAACGAATATGAATAATTAAAAATTCTACCAATGAAAAGCCAATGTGTATAGTGCAGTGAGTGCTGATGACATCACAATAGCTGTGGCAGAGGGCTAATGGAATGTTGGTCTTTTGAAAATGTTAAACTGTCAAAAAATGAAGAAACTTAAACTGCTGTGGTTTAAAAAGTATAGCAGATATTTGAAGTCTGTAAAAGAGGTCTTTTAAGATAGGTTGTCCACCCTACTCGAAAGTTTGAATGGTGTCTCTAGCTTAAACGGTCTAGGAGGAGCAGCTTCCAGAAAAAAAGTGGAAATAAGTTGGAAAAAGTTGAATTTCAATGGAAGTCTATGGGGAAAAAATGTCTCTTTAAACACCTGTAGTTTAAAAAGTATAACAAATATTAAAAATCTGTGGAGAAGCAACTTAAGTCATGCGGTCCTACACATTTTAAAGTTTGAATGGTGTTTCTAGCTTAAACGGTGTAGGAGGAGTTGACGTGTGAAAAACGGCGGAAAGAGACAATAATAAAAACTAGAATGTAAAGTTTATGAATAAACTTTAGTGTGATTGCTTCAGTTGTATGGATTGTAATCATACTGGGGTAGTAGGTGAGTGGGATAGTTAGTGAGTCTGGGGTAACCATACTGGGGTAGTAGGTGAGTGGGGTAGTTAGTGAGTCTGGGGTAATCATACTGGGGTAGTTGGTGAGTGGGGTAGTTATAGTCAGTGGGGTAGTTAGTGAGTCTGGGGTAATCATACTGGGGTAGTAGGTGAGTGGGGTAGTTATAGTCAGTGGGGTAGTTAATGAGTCTGGGGTAATCATACTGGGGTAGTAGGTGAGTGGGGTAGTTATAGTCAGTGGGGTAGTTAGTGAGTCTGGGGTAATCATACTGGGGTAGTAGGTGAGTGGGGTAGTTATAGTCAGTGGGGTAGTTAGTGAGTCTGGGGTAATCATACTGGGGTAGTAGGTGAGTGGGGTAGTTATAGTGAGTTGGATATTAATGGTAAGGAAAGAGTTATAATCATACTGGGGTAGTAGGTGAGTGGGGTAGTTATTGTCAGTGGGGTAGTTAGTGAGTCTGGGGTAATCATACTGGGGTAGTAGGTGAGTGGGGTAGTTATAGTCAGTGGGGTAGTTAGTGAGTCTGGGGTAATCATACTGGGGTAGTTGGTGAGTGGGGTAGTTATAGTCAGTGGGGTAGTTAGTGAGTCTGGGGTAATCATACTGGGGTAGTAGGTGAGTGGGGTAGTTATAGTCAGTGGGGTAGTTAGTGAGTCTGGGGTAATCATACTGGGGTAGTAGGTGAGTGGGCTAGTTAGTGAGTCTGGGGTAATCATACTGGGGTAGTAGGTGAGTGGGGTAGTTATAGTCAGTGGGGTAGTTAGTGAGTCTGGGGTAATCATACTGGGGTAGTAGGTGAGTGGGGTAGTTATAGTCAGTGGGGTAGTTAGTGAGTCTGGGGTAATCATACTGGGGTAGTAGGTGAGTGGGGTAGTTATAGTCAGTGGGGTAGTTAGTGAGTCTGGGGTAATCATACTGGGGTAGTAGGTGAGTGGGGTAGTTAGTGAGTCTGGGGTAATCATACTGGGGTAGTAGGTGAGTGGGGTAGTTAGTGAGTCTGGGGTAATCATACTGGGGTAGTAGGTGAGTGGGGTAGTTAGTGAGTCTTGGGTAATCATACTGGGGTAGTAGGTGAGTGGGGTAGTTATAGTCAGTGGGGTAGTTAGTGAGTCTGGGGTAATCATACTGGGGTAGTAGGTGAGTGGGGTAGTTATAGTCAGTGGGGTAGTTAGTGAGTCTGGGGTAATCATACTGGGGTAGTAGGTGAGTGGGGTAGTTATAGTCAGTGGGGTAGTTAGTGAGTCTGGGGTAATCATACTGGGGTAGTAGGTGAGTGGGGTAGTTATAGTCAGTGGGGTAGTTAGTGAGTCTGGGGTAATCATACTGGGGTAGAAGGTGAGTGGGGTAGTTATAGTCAGTGGGGTAGTTAGTGAGTCTGGGGTAATCATACTGGGGTAGTAGGTGAGTGGGGTAGTTATAGTCAGTGGGGTAGTTAGTGAGTCTGGGGTAATCATACTGGGGTAGTAGGTGAGTGGGGTAGTTATAGGCAGTGGGGTAGTTAGTGAGTCTGGGGTAATCATACTGGGGTACTAGGTGAGTGGGGTAGTTATAGTCAGTGGGGTAGTTAGTGAGTCTGGGGTAATGATACTGCGGTAGTAGGTGAGTGGGGTAGTTATAGTCAGTGGGGTAGTTAGTGAGTCTGGGGTAATCATACTGGGGTAGTAGGTGAGTGGGGTAGTTATAGTCAGTGGGGTAGTTAGTGAGTCTGGGGTAATCATACTGGGGTAGTAGGTGAGTGGGGTAGTTATAGTCAGTGGGGTAGTTAGTGAGTCTGGGGTAATCATACTGGGGTAGTAGGTGAGTGGGGTAGTTATAGTCAGTGGGGTAGTTAATGAGTCTGGGGTAATCATACTGGGGTAGTAGGTGAGTGGGGTAGTTATAATGAGTTGAATAGTAATGGTAAGGAAAGAGTTAAAATTACATGGTAATGAAAGGCTTAACATGTAGTGAGGGAAGTCACGTTAATTGCCATTGGTCAACGAATATGAATAATTAAAAATTCTACCAATGTGTATAGTGCAGTGAGTGCTGATGACATCATAATAGCTGTGGCAGAGGTCTAATGGAATGTTGGTCTTTTGAAAATGTTAAACTGTCAAAAAGTGACATAAAAATGAAGAAACTTAAACTGCTGTGGTTTAAAAAGTATAGCAGATATTTGAAGTCTGTAAAAGAGGTCTTTTAATATAGGTTGTCCACCCTACTCTAAAGTTTGAATGGTGTCTCTAGCTTAAACGGTCTAGGAGGAGCAGCTTCCAGAAAAAAAGTGGAAATAAGTTGGAAAAAGTTGAATTTCAATGGAAGTCTATGGGGAAAAAATGTCTCTTTAAACACCTGTAGTTTAAAAAGTATAACAAATATTAAAAATCTGTGGAGAAGCAACTTAATTCATGCGGTCCTACACATTTTAAAGTTTGAATGGTGTTTCTAGCTTAAACGGTGTAGGAGGAGTTGACGTGTGAAAAACGGCGGAAACCTATGACTATAATAATAATAATAAAAATAATAATAATAACTATGCAAGAGAACAGTAGTGTGTTGCTGAAGCATCACACTAATAATAATAACTATGCAAGAGAACAGTAGTGTGTTGCTGAAGCATCACACTAATAAGAACTAGAATGTAAAGTTTATGAATAAACTTTGGTGTGATTGCTTCAGTTGTATGGATTGTAATCATACTGGGGTAGTAGGTGAGTGGGATAGTTAGTGAGTCTGGGGTAACCATACTGGGGTAGTAGGTGAGTGGGGTAGTTATAGTCAGTGGGGTAGTTAGTGAGTCTGGGGTAATACTGGGGTAGTAGGTGAGTGGGGTAGTTATAGTCAGTGGGGTAGTTAGTGAGTCTGGGGTAATCATACTGGGGTAGTAGGTGAGTGGGGTAGTTATAGTCAGTGGGGTAGTTAGTGAGTCTGGGGTAATCATACTGGGGTAGTAGGTGAGTGGGGTAGTTATAGTCAGTGGGGTAGTTAGTGAGTCTGGGGTAATCATACTGGGGTAGTAGGTGAGTGGGGTAGTTATAGTCAGTGGGGTAGTTAGTGAGTCTGGGGTAATCATACTGGGGTAGTAGGTTTGGGGTAGTTATAGTCAGTGGGGTAGTTAGTGAGTCTGGGGTAATCATACTGGGGTAGTAGGTGAGTGGGGTAGTTATAGTCAGTGGGGTAGTTAATGAATCTGGGGTAATCATACTGGGGTAGTAGGTGAGTGGCGTAGTTATAGTCAGTGGGGTAGTTAGTGAGTCTGGGGTAATCATACTGGGGTAGTAGGTGAGTGGGGTAGTTATAGTCAGTGGGTTAGTGAGTCTGGGGTAATCATACTGGGGTAGTAGGTGAGTGGGGTAGTTATAGTCAGTGGGGTAGTTAGTGAGTCTGGGGTAATCATACTGGGGTAGTAGGTGAGTGGGGTAGTTATTGTCAGTGGGGTAGTTAGTGAGTCTGGGGTAATCATACTGGGGTAGTAGGTGAGTGGGGTAGTTAGTGAGTCTGGGGTAATCATACTGGGGTAGTAGGTGAGTGGGGGTAGTTATAGTCAGTGGGGTAGTTAGTGAGTCTGGGGTAATCATACTGGGGTAGTAGGTGAGTGGGGTAGTTAGTGAGTCTGGGGTAATCATACTGGGGTAGTAGGTGAGTGGGGTAGTTATAGTCAGTGGGGTAGTTGGTGAGTCTGGGGTAGTCATACTGGGTAGTAGGTGAGTGGGGTAGTTATAGTCAGTGGGGTAGTTAGTGAGTCTGGGGTAATCATACTGGGGTAGTAGGTGAGTGGGGTAATTATAGTCAGTGGGGTTGTTTGTGAGTCTGGGGTAATCATACTGGGGTAGTAGGTGAGTGGGGTAGTTAGTGAGTCTGGGGTAATCATACTGGGGTAGTAGGTGAGTGGGGTAGTTAGTGAGTCTGGGGTAATCATACTGGGGTAGTAGGTGAGTGGGGTAGTTAGTGAGTCTGGGGTAATCATACTGGGGTAGTAGGTGAGTGGGGTAGTTAGTGAGTCTGGGGTAATCATACTGGGGTAGTAGGTGAGTGGGGTAGTTATAGTCAGTGGGGTAGTTAGTGAGTCTGGGGTAATCATACTGGGGTAGTAGGTGAGTGGGGTAGTTATAGTCAGTGGGGTAGTTAGTGAGTCTGTGGTAATCATACTGGGGTAGTAGGTGAGTGGGGTAGTTATAGTCAGTGGGGTAGTTAGTGAGTCTGGGGTAATCATACTGGGGTAGTAGGTGAGTGGGGTAGTTATTGTCAGTGGGGTAGTTAGTGAGTCTGGGGTAATCATACTGGGGTAGTAGGTGAGTGGGGTAGTTAGTGAGTCTGAGGTAATCATACTGGGGTAGTAGGTGAGTGGGGTGGTTATAGTGAGTTGAATAGTAATGGTAAGGAAAGAGTTAAAATCACATGGTAATGAAAGGCTTAACATGTAGTGAGGGAAGTCACGTTAATTGCCATTGGTCAACGAATATGAATAATTAAAAATTCTACCAATGAAAAGCCAATGTGTATAGTGCAGTGAGTGCTGATGACATCATAATAGCTGTGGCAGAGGGCTAATGGAATGTTGGTCTTTTGAAAATGTTAAACTGTCAAAAAATGAAGAAACTTAAACTGCTGTGGTTTAAAAAGTATAGCAGATATTTGAAGTCTGTAAAAGAGGTCTTTTAATATAGGTTGTCCACCCTACTCTAAAGTTTGAATGGTGTCTCTAGCTTAAACGGTCTAGGAGGAGCAGCTTCCAGAAAAAAAGTGGAAATAAGTTGGAAAAAGTTGAATTTCAATGGAAGTCTATGGGGGAAAAATGTCTCTTTAAACACCTGTAGTTTAAAAAGTATAACAAATATTAAAAATCTGTATAGAAGCAACTTAATTCATGCTGCCCTACACATTTTAAAGTTTGAATGGTGTTTCTAGCTTAAACGGTGTAGGAGGAGTTGATGTGTGAAAAACGGCGGAAACCTACTACTATAATAAGAACTAGAATGTAAAGTTTATGAATAAACTTTGGTGTGATTGCTTCAGTTGTATGGATTGTAATCATACTGGGGTAGTAGGTGAGTGGGATAGTTAGTGAGTCTGGGGTAACCATACTGGGGTAGTAGGTGAGTGGGGTAGTTATAGTCAGTGGGGTAGTTAGTGAGTCTGGGGTAATACTGGGGTAGTAGGTGAGTGGGGGTAGTTATAGTCAGTGGGGTAGTTAGTGAGTCTGGGGTAATCATACTGGGGTAGTAGGTGAGTGGGGTAGTTATAGTCAGTGGGGTAGTTAGTGAGTCTGGGGTAATCATACTGGGGTAGTAGGTGAGTGGGGTAGTTATAGTCAGTGGGGTAGTTAGTGAGTCTGGGGTAATCATACTGGGGTAGTAGGTGAGTGGGGTAGTTATAGTCAGTGGGGTAGTTAGTGAGTCTGGGGTAATCATACTGGGGTAGTAGGTTTGGGGTAGTTATAGTCAGTGGGGTAGTTAGTGAGTCTGGGGTAATCATACTGGGGTAGTAGGTGAGTGGGGTAGTTATAGTCAGTGGGGTAGTTAATGAATCTGGGGTAATCATACTGGGGTAGTAGGTGAGTGGCGTAGTTATAGTCAGTGGGGTAGTTAGTGAGTCTGGGGTAATCATACTGGGGTAGTAGGTGAGTGGGGTAGTTATAGTCAGTGGGTTAGTGAGTCTGGGGTAATCATACTGGGGTAGTAGGTGAGTGGGGTAGTTATAGTCAGTGGGGTAGTTAGTGAGTCTGGGGTAATCATACTGGGGTAGTAGGTGAGTGGGGTAGTTATTGTCAGTGGGGTAGTTAGTGAGTCTGGGGTAATCATACTGGGGTAGTAGGTGAGTGGGGTAGTTAGTGAGTCTGGGGTAATCATACTGGGGTAGTAGGTGAGTGGGGTAGTTATAGTCAGTGGGGTAGTTAGTGAGTCTGGGGTAATCATACTGGGGTAGTAGGTGAGTGGGGTAGTTATAGTCAGTGGGGTAGTTAGTGAGTCTGGGGTAATCATACTGGGGTAGTAGGTGAGTGGGGTAGTTATAGTCAGTGGGGTAGTTAGTGAGTCTGGGGTAATCATACTGGGGTAGTAGGTGAGTGGGGTAGTTAGTGAGTCTGGGGTAATCATACTGGGGTAGTAGGTGAGTGGGGTAGTTAGTGAGTCTGGGGTAATCATACTGGGGTAGTAGGTGAGTGGGGTAGTTATAGTCAGTGGGGTAGTTAGTGAGTCTGGGGTAATCATACTGGGGTAGTAGGTGAGTGGGGTAGTTATAGTCAGTGGGGTAGTTAGTGAGTCTGGGGTAATCATACTGGGGTAGTAGGTGAGTGGGGTAGTTAGTGAGTCTGGGGTAATCATACTGGGGTAGTAGGTGAGTGGGGTAGTTATAGTCAGTGGGGTAGTTAGTCAGTCTGGGGTAATCATACTGGGGTAGTAGGTGAGTGGGGTAGTTATAGTCAGTGGGGTACTTAGTGAGTCTGGGGTAATCATACTGGGGTAGTAGGTGAGTGGGGTAGTTATAGTCAATGGGGTAGTTAGTGAGTCTGGGGTAATACTGGGGTAGTAGGTGAGTGGGGTTGTTAGTGAGTCTGGGGTAATCATACTGGGGTAGTTGGTGAGTGGGGTAATCATACTGGGGTAGTAGATGAGTGGGGTAGTTATAGTCAGTGGGGTAGTTAGTGAGTCTGGGGTAATCATACTGGGGTAGTAGGTGAGTGGGGTAGTTATAGTCAGTGGGGTAGATAGTGAGTCTGGGGTAATCATACTGGGGTAGTAGGTGAGTGGGGTAGTTATAGTCAGTGGGGTAGTTAGTGAGTCTGGGGTAATCATACTGGGGTAGTAGGTGAGTGGGGTAGTTATAGTCAGTGGGGTAGTTAGTGAGTCTGGGGTAATCATACTGGGGTAGTAGGTGAGTGGGGTAGTTAGTGAGTCTGGGGTAATCATACTGGGGTAGTAGGTGAGTGGGGTAGTTATAGTCAGTGGGGTAGTTAGTGAGTCTGGGGTAATCATACTGGGGTAGTAGGTGAGTGGGGTAGTTATAGTCAGTGGGGTAGTTAGTGAGTCTGGGGTAATCATACTGGGGTAGTAGGTGAGTGGGGTAGTTATAGTCAGTGGGGTAGTTAGTGAGTCTGGGGTAATCATACTGGGGTAGTAGGTGAGTGGGGTAGTTATAGTCAGTGGGGTAGTTAGTGAGTCTGGGGTAATCATACTGGGGTAGTAGGTGAGTGGGGTAGTTATAGTCAGTGGGGTAGTTAGTGAGTCTGGGGTATTCATACTGGGGTAGTAGGTGAGTGGGGTAGTTATAGTCAGTGGGGTAGTTAGTGAGTCTGGGGTAATCATACTGGGGTAGTAGGTGAGTGGGGTAGTTATAGTCAGTGGGGTAGT
Source organism: Synaphobranchus kaupii (assembly GCA_029718625.1). Taxonomy (NCBI): domain Eukaryota; kingdom Metazoa; phylum Chordata; class Actinopteri; order Anguilliformes; family Synaphobranchidae; genus Synaphobranchus; species Synaphobranchus kaupii. The sequence continues at coordinate 70,177,463 of CM056379.1, forward strand.
TAGTGAGTCTGGGGTAATCATACTGGGGTAATAGGTGAGTGGGGTAGTTATAGTCAGTGGGGTAGTTAGTGAGTCTGGGTAATCATACTGGGGTAGTAGGTGAGTGGGGTAGTTATAGTCAGTGGGGTAGTTAGTGAGTCTGGGGTAATCATACTCGGGTAGTAGGTGAGTGGGGTAGTTATAGTCAGTGTGGTAGTTAGTGAGTCTGGGGTAATCATACTGGGGTAGTAGGTGAGTGGGGTAATTATAGTCAGTGGGGTAGTTAGTGAGTCTGGGGTAATCATACTGGGGTAGTAGGTGAGTGGGGTAGTTATTGTCAGTGGGGTAGTTAGTGAGTCTGGGGTAATCATACTGGGGTAGTAGGTGAGTGGGGTAGTTATAGTCAGTGGGGTAGTTAGTGAGTCTGGGGTAATCATACTGGGGTAGTAGGTGAGTGGGGTAGTTATAGTCAGTGGGGTAGTTAGTGAGTCTGGGGTAATCATACTGGGGTAGTAGGTGAGTGGGGTAGTTATAGTCAGTGGGGTAGTTAGTGAGTCTGGGGTAATCATACTGGGGTAGTAGGTGAGTTGGGTAGTTATAGTCAGTGTGGTAGTTATTGAGTCTGGGGTAATCCTACTGGGGTAGTAGCCTTTCCTAGTTATAGTCAGTGGGGTAGTTAGTGAGTCTGGGGTAATCATACTGGGGTAGTAGGTGAGTGGGGTAGTTATAGTCAGTGGGGTAGTTAGTGAGTCTGGGGTAATCATACTGGGGTAGTAGGTGAGTGGGGTAGTTATAGTCAGTGGGGTAGTTAGTGAGTCTGGGGTAATCATACTGGAGTAGGTGAGTGGGGTAGTTAGTGAGTCTGGGGTAATCATACTGGGGTAGTAGGTGAGTGGGGTAGTTATAATCAGTGGGGTAGTTACTGAGTCTGGGGTAATCAGACTGGGGTAGTAGGTGAGTGGGGTAGTTATTGTCAGTGGGGTAGTTAGTGAGTCTGGGGTAATCATACTGGGGTAGTAGGTGAGTGGGGTAGTTAGTGAGTCTGAGGTAATCATACTGGGGTAGTAGGTGAGTGGGGTGGTTATAGTGAGTTGAATAGTAATGGTAAGGAAAGAGTTAAAATCACATGGTAATGAAATGCTTAACATGTAGTGAGGGAAGTCACGTTAATTGCCATTGGTCAACGAATATGAATAATTAAAAATTCTACCAATGAAAAGCCAATGTGTATAGTGCAGTGAGTGCTGATGACATCATAATAGCTGTGGCAGAGGGCTAATGGAATGTTGGTCTTTTGAAAATGTTAAACTGTCAAAAAATGAAGAAACTTAAACTGCTGTGGTTTAAAAAGTATAGCAGATATTTGAAGTCTGTAAAAGAGGTCTTTTAATATAGGTTGTCCACCCTACTCTAAAGTTTGAATGGTGTCTCTAGCTTAAACGGTCTAGGAGGAGCAGCTTCCAGAAAAAAAGTGGAAATAAGTTGGAAAAAGTTGAATTTCAATGGAAGTCTATGGGGGAAAAATGTCTCTTTAAACACCTGTAGTTTAAAAAGTATAACAAATATTAAAAATCTGTATAGAAGCAACTTAATTCATGCTGCCCTACACATTTTAAAGTTTGAATGGTGTTTCTAGCTTAAACGGTGTAGGAGGAGTTGATGTGTGAAAAACGGCGGAAACCTACTACTATAATAAGAACTAGAATGTAAAGTTTATGAATAAACTTTGGTGTGATTGCTTCAGTTGTATGGATTGTAATCATACTGGGGTAGTAGGTGAGTGGGATAGTTAGTGAGTCTGGGGTAACCATACTGGGGTAGTAGGTGAGTGGGGTAGTTATAGTCAGTGGGGTAGTTAGTGAGTCTGGGGTAATACTGGGGGTAGTAGGTGAGTGGGGTAGTTATAGTCAGTGGGGTAGTTAGTGAGTCTGGGGTAATCATACTGGGGTAGTAGGTGAGTGGGGTAGTTATAGTCAGTGGGGTAGTTAGTGAGTCTGGGGTAATCATACTGGGGTAGTAGGTGAGTGGGGTAGTTATAGTCAGTGGGGTAGTTAGTGAGTCTGGGGTAATCATACTGGGGTAGTAGGTGAGTGGGGTAGTTATAGTCAGTGGGGTAGTTAGTGAGTCTGGGGTAATCATACTGGGGTAGTAGGTGAGTGGGGTAATTATAGTCAGTGGGGTTGTTTGTGAGTCTGGGGTAATCATACTGGGGTAGTAGGTGAGTGGGGTAGTTAGTGAGTCTGGGGTAATCATACTTGGGTAGTTGGTGAGTGGGGTAGTTAGTGAGTCTGGGGTAATCATACTGGGGTAGTAGGTGAGTGGGGTAGTTAAAGTCAGTGGGGTAGTTAGTGAGTCTGGGGTAATCATACTGGGGTAGTAGGTGAGTGGGGTAGTTATAGTCAGTGGGGTTGTTAATGAGTCTGGGGTAATCATACTGGGGTAGTAGGTGAGTGGGGTAGTTATAGTCAGTGGGGTAGTTAGTGAGTCTGGGGTAATCATACTGGGGTAGTAGGTGAGTGGGGTAGTTATAGTCAGTGGGGTAGTTAGTGAGTCTGGGGTAATCATACTGGGGTAGTAGGTGAGTGGGGTATATAGTCAGTGGGGTAGTTAATGAGTCTGGGGTAATCATACTGGGGTAGTAGGTGAGTGGCGTAGTTATAGTCAGTGGTAATCATACTGGGGTAGTAGGTGAGTGGGGTAGTTAGTGAGTCTGGGGTAATCATACTGGGGTAGTAGGTGAGTGGGGTAGTTATAGTCAGTGGGGTAGTTAGTGAGTCTGGGGTAATCATACTGGGGTAGTAGGTGAGTGGGGTAGTTATAGTCAGTGGGGTAGTTAGTGAGTCTGGGGTAATCATACTGGGGTAGTAGGTGAGTGGAGTAGTGAGTCTGGGGTAATCATACTGGGGTAGTAGGTGAGTGGGGTCGTTAGTGAGTCTGGGGTAATCATACTGGGGTAGTAGGTGAGTGGGGTAGTTATAGTCAGTGGGGTAGTTAGTGAGTCTGGGGTAATCATACTGGGGTAGTAGGTGAGTGGGGTAGTTATAGTCAGTGGGGTAGTTAGTGAGTCTGTGGTAATCATACTGGGGTAGTAGGTGAGTGGGGTAGTTATAGTCAGTGGGGTAGTTAGTGAGTCTGGGGTAATCATACTGGGGTAGTAGGTGAGTGGGGTAGTTATAGTCAGTGGGGTAGTTAGTGAGTCTGTGGTAATCATACTGGGGTAGTAGGTGAGTGGGGTAGTTATAGTCAGTGGGGTAGTTAGTGAGTCTGGGGTAATCATACTGGGGTAGTAGGTGAGTGGGGTAGTTAGTGAGTGAGGTAATCATACTGGGGTAGTAGGTGAGTGGGGTGGTTCTAGTGAGTTGAATAGTAATGGTAAGGAAGGAGTTAAAATCACATGGTAATGAAATGCTTAACATGTAGTGAGGGAAGTCACGTTAATTGCCATTGGTCAACGAATATGAATAATTAAACATTCTACCAATGAAAAGCCAATGTGTATAGTGCAGTGAGTGCTGATGACATCATAATAGCTGTGGCAGAGGGCTAATGGAATGTTGGTCTTTTAAAAATGTTAAACTGTCAAAAAATGAAGAAACTTAAACTGCTGTGGTTTAAAAAGTATAGCAGATATTTGAAGTCTGTAAAAGAGGTATTTTAAAATAGGTTGTCCTCCCTACTCTAAAGTTTGAAGGGTGTCTCTAGCTTAAACGGTCTAGGAGGAGCAGCTTCCAGAAAAAAAGTGGAAATAAGTTGGAAAAAGTTGAATTTCAATGGAAGTCTATGGGGGAAAAATGTCTCTTTAAACACCTGTAGTTTAAAAAGTATAACAAATATTAAAAATCTGTATAGAAGCAACTTAATTCATGCTGTCCTACACATTTTAAAGTTTGAATGGTGTTTCTAGCTTAAACGGTGTAGGAGGAGTTGATGTGTGAAAAACGGTGGAAACCTACTACTGTAATAAGAACTAGAATGTAAAGTTTATGAATAAACTTTGGTGTGATTGCTTCAGTTGTATGGATTGTAATCATACTGGGGTAGTAGGTGAGTGGGATAGTTAGTGAGTCTGGGGTAACCATACTGGGGTAGTAGGTGAGTGGGGTAGTTATAGTCAGTGGGGTAGTTAGTGAGTCTGGGGTAATCATAGTGGGGTAGTTAGTGAGTCTGGGATAATCATACTGGGGTAGTAGGTCAGTGGGGTAGTTAGTGAGTCTGGGGTAATCATACTGGAGTAGTAGGTGAGTGGGGTAGTTATAGTCAGTGGGGTAGTTAGTGAGTCTGGGGTAATCATACTGGGGTAGTAGGTGAGTGGGGTAGTTATAGTCAGTGGGGTAGTTAGTGAGTCTGGGGTAATCATACTGGGGTAGTAGGTGAGTGGGGTAGTTATAGTCAGTGGGGTAGTTAGTGAGTCTGGGGTAATCATACTGGGGTAGTAGGTGAGTGGGGTAGTTATAGTCAGTGGGGTAGTTAGTGAGTCTGGGGTAATCATACTGGGGTAGTAGGTGAGTGGGGTAATTATAGTCAGTGGGGTTGTTTGTGAGTCTGGGGTAATCATACTGGGGTAGTAGGTGAGTGGGGTAGTTAGTGAGTCAGGGGTAATCATACTGGGGTAGTAGGTGAGTGGGGTAGTTAGTGAGTCTGGGGTAATCATACTGGGGTAGTAGGTGAGTGGGGTAGTTAGTGAGTCTGGGGTAATCATACTGGGGTAGTAGGTGAGTGGGGTAGTTAGTGAGTCTGGGGTAATCATACTGGGGTAGTAGGTGAGTGGGGTAGTTATAGTCAGTGGGGTAGTTAGTGAGTCTGGGGTAATCATACTGGGGTAGTAGGTGAGTGGGGTAGTTATAGTCAGTGGGGTAGTTAGTGAGTCTGTGGTAATCATACTGGGGTAGTAGGTGAGTGGGGTAGTTATAGTCAGTGGGGTAGTTAGTGAGTCTGGGGTAATCATACTGGGGTAGTAGGTGAGTGGGGTAGTTATTGTCAGTGGGGTAGTTAGTGAGTCTGGGGTAATCATACTGGGGTAGTAGGTGAGTGGGGTAGTTAGTGAGTCTGAGGTAATCATACTGGGGTAGTAGGTGAGTGGGGTGGTTATAGTGAGTTGAATAGTAATGGTAAGGAAAGAGTTAAAATCACATGGTAATGAAAGGCTTAACATGTAGTGAGGGAAGTCACGTTAATTGCCATTGGTCAACGAATATGAATAATTAAAAATTCTACCAATGAAAAGCCAATGTGTATAGTGCAGTGAGTGCTGATGACATCATAATAGCTGTGGCAGAGGGCTAATGGAATGTTGGTCTTTTGAAAATGTTAAACTGTCAAAAAATGAAGAAACTTAAACTGCTGTGGTTTAAAAAGTATAGCAGATATTTGAAGTCTGTAAAAGAGGTCTTTTAATATAGGTTGTCCACCCTACTCTAAAGTTTGAATGGTGTCTCTAGCTTAAACGGTCTAGGAGGAGCAGCTTCCAGAAAAAAAGTGGAAATAAGTTGGAAAAAGTTGAATTTCAATGGAAGTCTATGGGGGAAAAATGTCTCTTTAAACACCTGTAGTTTAAAAAGTATAACAAATATTAAAAATCTGTATAGAAGCAACTTAATTCATGCTGCCCTACACATTTTAAAGTTTGAATGGTGTTTCTAGCTTAAACGGTGTAGGAGGAGTTGATGTGTGAAAAACGGCGGAAACCTACTACTATAATAAGAACTAGAATGTAAAGTTTATGAATAAACTTTGGTGTGATTGCTTCAGTTGTATGGATTGTAATCATACTGGGGTAGTAGGTGAGTGGGATAGTTAGTGAGTCTGGGGTAATCATACTGGGGTAGTAGGTGAGTGGGGTAGTTAGTGAGTCTGGGGTAATCATACTGGGGTAGTAGGTGAGTGGGGTAGTTATAGTCAGTGGGGTAGTTAGTGAGTCTGGGGTAATCATACTGGGGTAGTAGGTGAGTGGGGTAGTTATAGTCAGTGGGGTAGTTAGTGAGTCTGGGGTAATCATACTGGGGTAGTAGGTGAGTGGGGTAGTTAGTGAGTCTGGGGTAATCATACTGGGGTAGTAGGTGAGTGGGGTAGTTATAGTCAGTGGGGTAGTTAGTCAGTCTGGGGTAATCATACTGGGGTAGTAGGTGAGTGGGGTAGTTATAGTCAGTGGGGTACTTAGTGAGTCTGGGGTAATCATACTGGGGTAGTAGGTGAGTGGGGTAGTTATAGTCAATGGGGTAGTTAGTGAGTCTGGGGTAATACTGGGGTAGTAGGTGAGTGGGGTTGTTAGTGAGTCTGGGGTAATCATACTGGGGTAGTTGGTGAGTGGGGTAATCATACTGGGGTAGTAGATGAGTGGGGTAGTTATAGTCAGTGGGGTAGTTAGTGAGTCTGGGGTAATCATACTGGGGTAGTAGGTGAGTGGGGTAGTTATAGTCAGTGGGGTAGATAGTGAGTCTGGGGTAATCATACTGGGGTAGTAGGTGAGTGGGGTAGTTATAGTCAGTGGGGTAGTTAGTGAGTCTGGGGTAATCATACTGGGGTAGTAGGTGAGTGGGGTAGTTATAGTCAGTGGGGTAGTTAGTGAGTCTGGGGTAATCATACTGGGGTAGTAGGTGAGTGGGGTAGTTAGTGAGTCTGGGGTAATCATACTGGGGTAGTAGGTGAGTGGGGTAGTTATAGTCAGTGGGGTAGTTAGTGAGTCTGGGGTAATCATACTGGGGTAGTAGGTGAGTGGGGTAGTTATAGTCAGTGGGGTAGTTAGTGAGTCTGGGGTAATCATACTGGGGTAGTAGGTGAGTGGGGTAGTTATAGTCAGTGGGGTAGTTAGTGAGTCTGGGGTAATCATACTGGGGTAGTAGGTGAGTGGGGTAGTTATAGTCAGTGGGGTAGTTAGTGAGTCTGGGGTAATCATACTGGGGTAGTAGGTGAGTGGGGTAGTTATAGTCAGTGGGGTAGTTAGTGAGTCTGGGGTAATCATACTGGGGTAGTAGGTGAGTGGGGTAGTTATAGTCAGTGGGGTAGTTAGTGAGTCTGGGGTAATCATACTGGGGTAGTAGGTGAGTGGGGTAGTTATAGTCAGTGGGGTAGTTAGTGAGTCTGGGGTAATCATACTGGGGTAATAGGTGAGTGGGGTAGTTATAGTCAGTGGGGTAGTTAGTGAGTCTGGGTAATCATACTGGGGTAGTAGGTGAGTGGGGTAGTTATAGTCAGTGGGGTAGTTAGTGAGTCTGGGGTAATCATACTCGGGTAGTAGGTGAGTGGGGTAGTTATAGTCAGTGTGGTAGTTAGTGAGTCTGGGGTAATCATACTGGGGTAGTAGGTGAGTGGGGTAATTATAGTCAGTGGGGTAGTTAGTGAGTCTGGGGTAATCATACTGGGGTAGTAGGTGAGTGGGGTAGTTATTGTCAGTGGGGTAGTTAGTGAGTCTGGGGTAATCATACTGGGGTAGTAGGTGAGTGGGGTAGTTATAGTCAGTGGGGTAGTTAGTGAGTCTGGGGTAATCATACTGGGGTAGTAGGTGAGTGGGGTAGTTATAGTCAGTGGGGTAGTTAGTGAGTCTGGGGTAATCATACTGGGGTAGTAGGTGAGTGGGGTAGTTATAGTCAGTGGGGTAGTTAGTGAGTCTGGGGTAATCATACTGGGGTAGTAGGTGAGTTGGGTAGTTATAGTCAGTGTGGTAGTTATTGAGTCTGGGGTAATCCTACTGGGGTAGTAGCCTTTCCTAGTTATAGTCAGTGGGGTAGTTAGTGAGTCTGGGGTAATCATACTGGGGTAGTAGGTGAGTGGGGTAGTTATAGTCAGTGGGGTAGTTAGTGAGTCTGGGGTAATCATACTGGGGTAGTAGGTGAGTGGGGTAGTTATAGTCAGTGGGGTAGTTAGTGAGTCTGGGGTAATCATACTGGAGTAGGTGAGTGGGGTAGTTAGTGAGTCTGGGGTAATCATACTGGGGTAGTAGGTGAGTGGGGTAGTTATAATCAGTGGGGTAGTTACTGAGTCTGGGGTAATCAGACTGGGGTAGTAGGTGAGTGGGGTAGTTATTGTCAGTGGGGTAGTTAGTGAGTCTGGGGTAATCATACTGGGGTAGTAGGTGAGTGGGGTAGTTAGTGAGTCTGAGGTAATCATACTGGGGTAGTAGGTGAGTGGGGTGGTTATAGTGAGTTGAATAGTAATGGTAAGGAAAGAGTTAAAATCACATGGTAATGAAATGCTTAACATGTAGTGAGGGAAGTCACGTTAATTGCCATTGGTCAACGAATATGAATAATTAAAAATTCTACCAATGAAAAGCCAATGTGTATAGTGCAGTGAGTGCTGATGACATCATAATAGCTGTGGCAGAGGGCTAATGGAATGTTGGTCTTTTGAAAATGTTAAACTGTCAAAAAATGAAGAAACTTAAACTGCTGTGGTTTAAAAAGTATAGCAGATATTTGAAGTCTGTAAAAGAGGTCTTTTAATATAGGTTGTCCACCCTACTCTAAAGTTTGAATGGTGTCTCTAGCTTAAACGGTCTAGGAGGAGCAGCTTCCAGAAAAAAAGTGGAAATAAGTTGGAAAAAGTTGAATTTCAATGGAAGTCTATGGGGGAAAAATGTCTCTTTAAACACCTGTAGTTTAAAAAGTATAACAAATATTAAAAATCTGTATAGAAGCAACTTAATTCATGCTGCCCTACACATTTTAAAGTTTGAATGGTGTTTCTAGCTTAAACGGTGTAGGAGGAGTTGATGTGTGAAAAACGGCGGAAACCTACTACTATAATAAGAACTAGAATGTAAAGTTTATGAATAAACTTTGGTGTGATTGCTTCAGTTGTATGGATTGTAATCATACTGGGGTAGTAGGTGAGTGGGATAGTTAGTGAGTCTGGGGTAACCATACTGGGGTAGTAGGTGAGTGGGGTAGTTATAGTCAGTGGGGTAGTTAGTGAGTCTGGGGTAATACTGGGGTAGTAGGTGAGTGGGGTAGTTATAGTCAGTGGGGTAGTTAGTGAGTCTGGGGTAATCATACTGGGGTAGTAGGTGAGTGGGGTAGTTATAGTCAGTGGGGTAGTTAGTGAGTCTGGGGTAATCATACTGGGGTAGTAGGTGAGTGGGGTAGTTATAGTCAGTGGGGTAGTTAGTGAGTCTGGGGTAATCATACTGGGGTAGTAGGTGAGTGGGGTAGTTATAGTCAGTGGGGTAGTTAGTGAGTCTGGGGTAATCATACTGGGGTAGTAGGTGAGTGGGGTAATTATAGTCAGTGGGGTTGTTTGTGAGTCTGGGGTAATCATACTGGGGTAGTAGGTGAGTGGGGTAGTTAGTGAGTCTGGGGTAATCATACTTGGGTAGTTGGTGAGTGGGGTAGTTAGTGAGTCTGGGGTAATCATACTGGGGTAGTAGGTGAGTGGGGTAGTTAAAGTCAGTGGGGTAGTTAGTGAGTCTGGGGTAATCATACTGGGGTAGTAGGTGAGTGGGGTAGTTATAGTCAGTGGGGTTGTTAATGAGTCTGGGGTAATCATACTGGGGTAGTAGGTGAGTGGGGTAGTTATAGTCAGTGGGGTAGTTAGTGAGTCTGGGGTAATCATACTGGGGTAGTAGGTGAGTGGGGTAGTTATAGTCAGTGGGGTAGTTAGTGAGTCTGGGGTAATCATACTGGGGTAGTAGGTGAGTGGGGTATATAGTCAGTGGGGTAGTTAATGAGTCTGGGGTAATCATACTGGGGTAGTAGGTGAGTGGCGTAGTTATAGTCAGTGGTAATCATACTGGGGTAGTAGGTGAGTGGGGTAGTTAGTGAGTCTGGGGTAATCATACTGGGGTAGTAGGTGAGTGGGGTAGTTATAGTCAGTGGGGTAGTTAGTGAGTCTGGGGTAATCATACTGGGGTAGTAGGTGAGTGGGGTAGTTATAGTCAGTGGGGTAGTTAGTGAGTCTGGGGTAATCATACTGGGGTAGTAGGTGAGTGGAGTAGTGAGTCTGGGGTAATCATACTGGGGTAGTAGGTGAGTGGGGTCGTTAGTGAGTCTGGGGTAATCATACTGGGGTAGTAGGTGAGTGGGGTAGTTATAGTCAGTGGGGTAGTTAGTGAGTCTGGGGTAATCATACTGGGGTAGTAGGTGAGTGGGGTAGTTATAGTCAGTGGGGTAGTTAGTGAGTCTGTGGTAATCATACTGGGGTAGTAGGTGAGTGGGGTAGTTATAGTCAGTGGGGTAGTTAGTGAGTCTGGGGTAATCATACTGGGGTAGTAGGTGAGTGGGGTAGTTATAGTCAGTGGGGTAGTTAGTGAGTCTGTGGTAATCATACTGGGGTAGTAGGTGAGTGGGGTAGTTATAGTCAGTGGGGTAGTTAGTGAGTCTGGGGTAATCATACTGGGGTAGTAGGTGAGTGGGGTAGTTAGTGAGTGAGGTAATCATACTGGGGTAGTAGGTGAGTGGGGTGGTTCTAGTGAGTTGAATAGTAATGGTAAGGAAGGAGTTAAAATCACATGGTAATGAAATGCTTAACATGTAGTGAGGGAAGTCACGTTAATTGCCATTGGTCAACGAATATGAATAATTAAACATTCTACCAATGAAAAGCCAATGTGTATAGTGCAGTGAGTGCTGATGACATCATAATAGCTGTGGCAGAGGGCTAATGGAATGTTGGTCTTTTAAAAATGTTAAACTGTCAAAAAATGAAGAAACTTAAACTGCTGTGGTTTAAAAAGTATAGCAGATATTTGAAGTCTGTAAAAGAGGTATTTTAAAATAGGTTGTCCTCCCTACTCTAAAGTTTGAAGGGTGTCTCTAGCTTAAACGGTCTAGGAGGAGCAGCTTCCAGAAAAAAAGTGGAAATAAGTTGGAAAAAGTTGAATTTCAATGGAAGTCTATGGGGGAAAAATGTCTCTTTAAACACCTGTAGTTTAAAAAGTATAACAAATATTAAAAATCTGTATAGAAGCAACTTAATTCATGCTGTCCTACACATTTTAAAGTTTGAATGGTGTTTCTAGCTTAAACGGTGTAGGAGGAGTTGATGTGTGAAAAACGGCGGAAACCTACTACTGTAATAAGAACTAGAATGTAAAGTTTATGAATAAACTTTGGTGTGATTGCTTCAGTTGTATGGATTGTAATCATACTGGGGTAGTAGGTGAGTGGGATAGTTAGTGAGTCTGGGGTAACCATACTGGGGTAGTAGGTGAGTGGGGTAGTTATAGTCAGTGGGGTAGTTAGTGAGTCTGGGGTAATCATAGTGGGGTAGTTAGTGAGTCTGGGATAATCATACTGGGGTAGTAGGTCAGTGGGGTAGTTAGTGAGTCTGGGGTAATCATACTGGAGTAGTAGGTGAGTGGGGTAGTTATAGTCAGTGGGGTAGTTAGTGAGTCTGGGGTAATCATACTGGGGTAGTAGGTGAGTGGGGTAGTTATAGTCAGTGGGGTAGTTAGTGAGTCTGGGGTAATCATACTGGGGTAGTAGGTGAGTGGGGTAGTTATAGTCAGTGGGGTAGTTAGTGAGTCTGGGGTAATCATACTGGGGTAGTAGGTGAGTGGGGTAGTTATAGTCAGTGGGGTAGTTAGTGAGTCTGGGGTAATCATACTGGGGTAGTAGGTGAGTGGGGTAATTATAGTCAGTGGGGTTGTTTGTGAGTCTGGGGTAATCATACTGGGGTAGTAGGTGAGTGGGGTAGTTAGTGAGTCTGGGGTAATCATACTGGGGTAGTAGGTGAGTGGGGTAGTTAGTGAGTCTGGGGTAATCATACTGGGGTAGTAGGTGAGTGGGGTAGTTAGTGAGTCTGGGGTAATCATACTGGGGTAGTAGGTGAGTGGGGTAGTTAGTGAGTCTGGGGTAATCATACTGGGGTAGTAGGTGAGTGGGGTAGTTATAGTCAGTGGGGTAGTTAGTGAGTCTGGGGTAATCATACTGGGGTAGTAGGTGAGTGGGGTAGTTATAGTCAGTGGGGTAGTTAGTGAGTCTGTGGTAATCATACTGGGGTAGTAGGTGAGTGGGGTAGTTATAGTCAGTGGGGTAGTTAGTGAGTCTGGGGTAATCATACTGGGGTAGTAGGTGAGTGGGGTAGTTATTGTCAGTGGGGTAGTTAGTGAGTCTGGGGTAATCATACTGGGGTAGTAGGTGAGTGGGGTAGTTAGTGAGTCTGAGGTAATCATACTGGGGTAGTAGGTGAGTGGGGTGGTTATAGTGAGTTGAATAGTAATGGTAAGGAAAGAGTTAAAATCACATGGTAATGAAAGGCTTAACATGTAGTGAGGGAAGTCACGTTAATTGCCATTGGTCAACGAATATGAATAATTAAAAATTCTACCAATGAAAAGCCAATGTGTATAGTGCAGTGAGTGCTGATGACATCATAATAGCTGTGGCAGAGGGCTAATGGAATGTTGGTCTTTTGAAAATGTTAAACTGTCAAAAAATGAAGAAACTTAAACTGCTGTGGTTTAAAAAGTATAGCAGATATTTGAAGTCTGTAAAAGAGGTCTTTTAATATAGGTTGTCCACCCTACTCTAAAGTTTGAATGGTGTCTCTAGCTTAAACGGTCTAGGAGGAGCAGCTTCCAGAAAAAAAGTGGAAATAAGTTGGAAAAAGTTGAATTTCAATGGAAGTCTATGGGGGAAAAATGTCTCTTTAAACACCTGTAGTTTAAAAAGTATAACAAATATTAAAAATCTGTATAGAAGCAACTTAATTCATGCTGCCCTACACATTTTAAAGTTTGAATGGTGTTTCTAGCTTAAACGGTGTAGGAGGAGTTGATGTGTGAAAAACGGCGGAAACCTACTACTATAATAAGAACTAGAATGTAAAGTTTATGAATAAACTTTGGTGTGATTGCTTCAGTTGTATGGATTGTAATCATACTGGGGTAGTAGGTGAGTGGGATAGTTAGTGAGTCTGGGGTAACCATACTGGGGTAGTAGGTGAGTGGGGTAGTTATAGTCAGTGGGGTAGTTAGTGAGTCTGGGGTAATACTGGGGTAGTAGGTGAGTGGGGTAGTTATAGTCAGTGGGGTAGTTAGTGAGTCTGGGGTAATCATACTGGGGTAGTAGGTGAGTGGGGTAGTTATAGTCAGTGGGGTAGTTAGTGAGTCTGGGGTAATCATACTGGGGTAGTAGGTGAGTGGGGTAGTTATAGTCAGTGGGGTAGTTAGTGAGTCTGGGGTAATCATACTGGGGTAGTAGGTGAGTGGGGTAGTTATAGTCAGTGGGGTAGTTAGTGAGTCTGGGGTAATCATACTGGGGTAGTAGGTTTGGGGTAGTTATAGTCAGTGGGGTAGTTAGTGAGTCTGGGGTAATCATACTGGGGTAGTAGGTGAGTGGGGTAGTTATAGTCAGTGGGGTAGTTAATGAGTCTGGGGTAATCATACTGGGGTAGTAGGTGAGTGGCGTAGTTATAGTCAGTGGGGTAGTTAGTGAGTCTGGGGTAATCATACTGGGGTAGTAGGTGAGTGGGGTAGTTATAGTCAGTGGGTTAGTGAGTCTGGGGTAATCATACTGGGGTAGTAGGTGAGTGGGGTAGTTATAGTCAGTGGGGTAGTTAGTGAGTCTGGGGTAATCATACTGGGGTAGTAGGTGAGTGGGGTAGTTATTGTCAGTGGGGTAGTTAGTGAGTCTGGGGTAATCATACTGGGGTAGTAGGTGAGTGGGGTAGTTAGTGAGTCTGGGGTAATCATACTGGGGTAGTAGGTGAGTGGGGTAGTTATAGTCAGTGGGGTAGTTAGTGAGTCTGGGGTAATCATACTGGGGTAGTAGGTGAGTGGGGTAGTTAGTGAGTCTGGGGTAATCATACTGGGGTAGTAGGTGAGTGGGGTAGTTATAGTCAGTGGGGTAGTTGGTGAGTCTGGGGTAGTCATACTGGGTAGTAGGTGAGTGGGGTAGTTATAGTCAGTGGGGTAGTTAGTGAGTCTGGGGTAATCATACTGGGGTAGTAGGTGAGTGGGGTAATTATAGTCAGTGGGGTTGTTTGTGAGTCTGGGGTAATCATACTGGGGTAGTAGGTGAGTGGGGTAGTTAGTGAGTCTGGGGTAATCATACTGGGGTAGTAGGTGAGTGGGGTAGTTAGTGAGTCTGGGGTAATCATACTGGGGTAGTAGGTGAGTGGGGTAGTTAGTGAGTCTGGGGTAATCATACTGGGGTAGTAGGTGAGTGGGGTAGTTAGTGAGTCTGGGGTAATCATACTGGGGTAGTAGGTGAGTGGGGTAGTTATAGTCAGTGGGGTAGTTAGTGAGTCTGGGGTAATCATACTGGGGTAGTAGGTGAGTGGGGTAGTTATAGTCAGTGGGGTAGTTAGTGAGTCTGTGGTAATCATACTGGGGTAGTAGGTGAGTGGGGTAGTTATAGTCAGTGGGGTAGTTAGTGAGTCTGGGGTAATCATACTGGGGTAGTAGGTGAGTGGGGTAGTTATTGTCAGTGGGGTAGTTAGTGAGTCTGGGGTAATCATACTGGGGTAGTAGGTGAGTGGGGTAGTTAGTGAGTCTGAGGTAATCATACTGGGGTAGTAGGTGAGTGGGGTGGTTATAGTGAGTTGAATAGTAATGGTAAGGAAAGAGTTAAAATCACATGGTAATGAAAGGCTTAACATGTAGTGAGGGAAGTCACGTTAATTGCCATTGGTCAACGAATATGAATAATTAAAAATTCTACCAATGAAAAGCCAATGTGTATAGTGCAGTGAGTGCTGATGACATCATAATAGCTGTGGCAGAGGGCTAATGGAATGTTGGTCTTTTGAAAATGTTAAACTGTCAAAAAATGAAGAAACTTAAACTGCTGTGGTTTAAAAAGTATAGCAGATATTTGAAGTCTGTAAAAGAGGTCTTTTAATATAGGTTGTCCACCCTACTCTAAAGTTTGAATGGTGTCTCTAGCTTAAACGGTCTAGGAGGAGCAGCTTCCAGAAAAAAAGTGGAAATAAGTTGGAAAAAGTTGAATTTCAATGGAAGTCTATGGGGGAAAAATGTCTCTTTAAACACCTGTAGTTTAAAAAGTATAACAAATATTAAAAATCTGTATAGAAGCAACTTAATTCATGCTGCCCTACACATTTTAAAGTTTGAATGGTGTTTCTAGCTTAAACGGTGTAGGAGGAGTTGATGTGTGAAAAACGGCGGAAACCTACTACTATAATAAGAACTAGAATGTAAAGTTTATGAATAAACTTTGGTGTGATTGCTTCAGTTGTATGGATTGTAATCATACTGGGGTAGTAGGTGAGTGGGATAGTTAGTGAGTCTGGGGTAACCATACTGGGGTAGTAGGTGAGTGGGGTAGTTATAGTCAGTGGGGTAGTTAGTGAGTCTGGGGTAATACTGGGGTAGTAGGTGAGTGGGGTAGTTATAGTCAGTGGGGTAGTTAGTGAGTCTGGGGTAATCATACTGGGGTAGTAGGTGAGTGGGGTAGTTATAGTCAGTGGGGTAGTTAGTGAGTCTGGGGTAATCATACTGGGGTAGTAGGTGAGTGGGGTAGTTATAGTCAGTGGGGTAGTTAGTGAGTCTGGGGTAATCATACTGGGGTAGTAGGTGAGTGGGGTAGTTATAGTCAGTGGGGTAGTTAGTGAGTCTGGGGTAATCATACTGGGGTAGTAGGTTTGGGGTAGTTATAGTCAGTGGGGTAGTTAGTGAGTCTGGGGTAATCATACTGGGGTAGTAGGTGAGTGGGGTAGTTATAGTCAGTGGGGTAGTTAATGAGTCTGGGGTAATCATACTGGGGTAGTAGGTGAGTGGCGTAGTTATAGTCAGTGGGGTAGTTAGTGAGTCTGGGGTAATCATACTGGGGTAGTAGGTGAGTGGGGTAGTTATAGTCAGTGGGTTAGTGAGTCTGGGGTAATCATACTGGGGTAGTAGGTGAGTGGGGTAGTTATAGTCAGTGGGGTAGTTAGTGAGTCTGGGGTAATCATACTGGGGTAGTAGGTGAGTGGGGTAGTTATTGTCAGTGGGGTAGTTAGTGAGTCTGGGGTAATCATACTGGGGTAGTAGGTGAGTGGGGTAGTTAGTGAGTCTGGGGTAATCATACTGGGGTAGTAGGTGAGTGGGGTAGTTATAGTCAGTGGGGTAGTTAGTGAGTCTGGGGTAATCATACTGGGGTAGTAGGTGAGTGGGGTAGTTAGTGAGTCTGGGGTAATCATACTGGGGTAGTAGGTGAGTGGGGTAGTTATAGTCAGTGGGGTAGTTGGTGAGTCTGGGGTAGTCATACTGGGTAGTAGGTGAGTGGGGTAGTTATAGTCAGTGGGGTAGTTAGTGAGTCTGGGGTAATCATACTGGGGTAGTAGGTGAGTGGGGTAATTATAGTCAGTGGGGTTGTTTGTGAGTCTGGGGTAATCATACTGGGGTAGTAGGTGAGTGGGGTAGTTAGTGAGTCTGGGGTAATCATACTGGGGTAGTAGGTGAGTGGGGTAGTTAGTGAGTCTGGGGTAATCATACTGGAGTAGTAGGTGAGTGGGGTAGTTAGTGAGTCTGGGGTAATCATACTGGGGTAGTAGGTGAGTGGGGTAGTTAGTGAGTCTGGGGTAATCATACTGGGGTAGTAGGTGAGTGGGGTAGTTATAGTCAGTGGGGTAGTTAGTGAGTCTGGGGTAATCATACTGGGGTAGTAGGTGAGTGGGGTAGTTATAGTCAGTGGGGTAGTTAGTGAGTCTGTGGTAATCATACTGGGGTAGTAGGTGAGTGGGGTAGTTATAGTCAGTGGGGTAGTTAGTGAGTCTGGGGTAATCATACTGGGGTAGTAGGTGAGTGGGGTAGTTATTGTCAGTGGGGTAGTTAGTGAGTCTGGGGTAATCATACTGGGGTAGTAGGTGAGTGGGGTAGTTAGTGAGTCTGAGGTAATCATACTGGGGTAGTAGGTGAGTGGGGTGGTTATAGTGAGTTGAATAGTAATGGTAAGGAAAGAGTTAAAATCACATGGTAATGAAAGGCTTAACATGTAGTGAGCGAAGTCACGTTAATTGCCATTGGTCAACGAATATGAATAATTAAAAATTCTACCAATGAAAAGCCAATGTGTATAGTGCAGTGAGTGCTGATGACATCATAATAGCTGTGGCAGAGGGCTAATGGAATGTTGGTCTTTTGAAAATGTTAAACTGTCAAAAAATGAAGAAACTTAAACTGCTGTGGTTTAAAAAGTATAGCAGATATTTGAAGTCTGTAAAAGAGGTCTTTTAATATAGGTTGTCCACCCTACTCTAAAGTTTGAATGGTGTCTCTAGCTTAAACGGTCTAGGAGGAGCAGCTTCCAGAAAAAAAGTGGAAATAAGTTGGAAAAAGTTGAATTTCAATGGAAGTCTATGGGGGAAAAATGTCTCTTTAAACACCTGTAGTTTAAAAAGTATAACAAATATTAAAAATCTGTATAGAAGCAACTTAATTCATGCTGCCCTACACATTTTAAAGTTTGAATGGTGTTTCTAGCTTAAACGGTGTAGGAGGAGTTGATGTGTGAAAAACGGCGGAAACCTACTACTATAATAAGAACTAGAATGTAAAGTTTATGAATAAACTTTGGTGTGATTGCTTCAGTTGTATGGATTGTAATCATACTGGGGTAGTAGGTGAGTGGGATAGTTAGTGAGTCTGGGGTAACCATACTGGGGTAGTAGGTGAGTGGGGTAGTTATAGTCAGTGGGGTAGTTAGTGAGTCTGGGGTAATACTGGGGTAGTAGGTGAGTGGGGTAGTTATAGTCAGTGGGGTAGTTAGTGAGTCTGGGGTAATCATACTGGGGTAGTAGGTGAGTGGGGTAGTTATAGTCAGTGGGGTAGTTAGTGAGTCTGGGGTAATCATACTGGGGTAGTAGGTGAGTGGGGTAGTTATAGTCAGTGGGGTAGTTAGTGAGTCTGGGGTAATCATACTGGGGTAGTAGGTGAGTGGGGTAGTTATAGTCAGTGGGGTAGTTAGTGAGTCTGGGGTAATCATACTGGGGTAGTAGGTTTGGGGTAGTTATAGTCAGTGGGGTAGTTAGTGAGTCTGGGGTAATCATACTGGGGTAGTAGGTGAGTGGGGTAGTTATAGTCAGTGGGGTAGTTAATGAGTCTGGGGTAATCATACTGGGGTAGTAGGTGAGTGGCGTAGTTATAGTCAGTGGGGTAGTTAGTGAGTCTGGGGTAATCATACTGGGGTAGTAGGTGAGTGGGGTAGTTATAGTCAGTGGGTTAGTGAGTCTGGGGTAATCATACTGGGGTAGTAGGTGAGTGGGGTAGTTATAGTCAGTGGGGTAGTTAGTGAGTCTGGGGTAATCATACTGGGGTAGTAGGTGAGTGGGGTAGTTATTGTCAGTGGGGTAGTTAGTGAGTCTGGGGTAATCATACTGGGGTAGTAGGTGAGTGGGGTAGTTAGTGAGTCTGGGGTAATCATACTGGGGTAGTAGGTGAGTGGGGTAGTTATAGTCAGTGGGGTAGTTAGTGAGTCTGGGGTAATCATACTGGGGTAGTAGGTGAGTGGGGTAGTTAGTGAGTCTGGGGTAATCATACTGGGGTAGTAGGTGAGTGGGGTAGTTATAGTCAGTGGGGTAGTTGGTGAGTCTGGGGTAGTCATACTGGGTAGTAGGTGAGTGGGGTAGTTATAGTCAGTGGGGTAGTTAGTGAGTCTGGGGTAATCATACTGGGGTAGTAGGTGAGTGGGGTAATTATAGTCAGTGGGGTTGTTTGTGAGTCTGGGGTAATCATACTGGGGTAGTAGGTGAGTGGGGTAGTTAGTGAGTCTGGGGTAATCATACTGGGGTAGTAGGTGAGTGGGGTAGTTAGTGAGTCTGGGGTAATCATACTGGGGTAGTAGGTGAGTGGGGTAGTTAGTGAGTCTGGGGTAATCATACTGGGGTAGTAGGTGAGTGGGGTAGTTAGTGAGTCTGGGGTAATCATACTGGGGTAGTAGGTGAGTGGGGTAGTTATAGTCAGTGGGGTAGTTAGTGAGTCTGGGGTAATCATACTGGGGTAGTAGGTGAGTGGGGTAGTTATAGTCAGTGGGGTAGTTAGTGAGTCTGTGGTAATCATACTGGGGTAGTAGGTGAGTGGGGTAGTTATAGTCAGTGGGGTAGTTAGTGAGTCTGGGGTAATCATACTGGGGTAGTAGGTGAGTGGGGTAGTTATTGTCAGTGGGGTAGTTAGTGAGTCTGGGGTAATCATACTGGGGTAGTAGGTGAGTGGGGTAGTTAGTGAGTCTGAGGTAATCATACTGGGGTAGTAGGTGAGTGGGGTGGTTATAGTGAGTTGAATAGTAATGGTAAGGAAAGAGTTAAAATCACATGGTAATGAAAGGCTTAACATGTAGTGAGCGAAGTCACGTTAATTGCCATTGGTCAACGAATATGAATAATTAAAAATTCTACCAATGAAAAGCCAATGTGTATAGTGCAGTGAGTGCTGATGACATCATAATAGCTGTGGCAGAGGGCTAATGGAATGTTGGTCTTTTGAAAATGTTAAACTGTCAAAAAATGAAGAAACTTAAACTGCTGTGGTTTAAAAAGTATAGCAGATATTTGAAGTCTGTAAAAGAGGTCTTTTAATATAGGTTGTCCACCCTACTCTAAAGTTTGAATGGTGTCTCTAGCTTAAACGGTCTAGGAGGAGCAGCTTCCAGAAAAAAAGTGGAAATAAGTTGGAAAAAGTTGAATTTCAATGGAAGTCTATGGGGGAAAAATGTCTCTTTAAACACCTGTAGTTTAAAAAGTATAACAAATATTAAAAATCTGTATAGAAGCAACTTAATTCATGCTGCCCTACACATTTTAAAGTTTGAATGGTGTTTCAAGCTTAAACGGTGTAGGAGGAGTTGATGTGTGAAAAACGGCGGAAACCTACTACTATAATAAGAACTAGAATGTAAAGTTTATGAATAAACTTTGGTGTGATTGCTTCAGTTGTATGGATTGTAATCATACTGGGGTAGTAGGTGAGTGGGATAGTTAGTGAGTCTGGGGTAACCATACTGGGGTAGTAGGTGAGTGGGGTAGTTATAGTCAGTGGGGTAGTTAGTGAGTCTGGGGTAATACTGGGGTAGTAGGTGAGTGGGGTAGTTATAGTCAGTGGGGTAGTTAGTGAGTCTGGGGTAATCATACTGGGGTAGTAGGTGAGTGGGGTAGTTATAGTCAGTGGGGTAGTTAGTGAGTCTGGGGAAATCATACTGGGGTAGTAGGTGAGTGGGGTAGTTATAGTCAGTGGGGTAGTTAGTGAGTCTGGGGTAATCATACTGGGGTAGTAGGTGAGTGGGGTAGTTATAGTCAGTGGGGTAGTTAGTGAGTCTGGGGTAATCATACTGGGGTAGTAGGTTTGGGGTAGTTATAGTCAGTGGGGTAGTTAGTGAGTCTGGGGTAATCATACTGGGGTAGTAGGTGAGTGGGGTAGTTATAGTCAGTGGGGTAGTTAATGAGTCTGGGGTAATCATACTGGGGTAGTAGGTGAGTGGCGTAGTTATAGTCAGTGGGGTAGTTAGTGAGTCTGGGGTAATCATACTGGGGTAGTAGGTGAGTGGGGTAGTTATAGTCAGTGGGTTAGTGAGTCTGGGGTAATCATACTGGGGTAGTAGGTGAGTGGGGTAGTTATAGTCAGTGGGGTAGTTAGTGAGTCTGGGGTAATCATACTGGGGTAGTAGGTGAGTGGGGTAGTTATTGTCAGTGGGGTAGTTAGTGAGTCTGGGGTAATCATACTGGGGTAGTAGGTGAGTGGGGTAGTTAGTGAGTCTGGGGTAATCATACTGGGGTAGTAGGTGAGTGGGGTAGTTATAGTCAGTGGGGTAGTTAGTGAGTCTGGGGTAATCATACTGGGGTAGTAGGTGAGTGGGGTAGTTAGTGAGTCTGGGGTAATCATACTGGGGTAGTAGGTGAGTGGGGTAGTTATAGTCAGTGGGGTAGTTGGTGAGTCTGGGGTAATCATACTGGGGTAGTAGGTGAGTGGGGTAGTTATAGTCAGTGGGGTAGTTAATGAGTCTGGGGTAGTCATACTGGGGTAGTAGGTGAGTGGGGTAGTTATAGTCAGTGGGGTAGTTAGTGAGTCTGGGGTAATCATACTGGGGTAGTTGGTGAGTGGGGTAGTTAGTGAGTCTGGGGTAATCATACTGGGGTAGTAGGTGAGTGGGGTAGTTATAGTCAGTGGGGTAGTTAGTGAGTCTGGGGTAATCATACTGGGGTAGTAGGTGAGTGGGGTAGTTAGTGAGTCTGGGGTAATCATACTGGGGTAGTAGGTGAGTGGGGTAGTTATAGTCAGTGGGGTAGTTAGTGAGTCTGGGGTAATCATACTGGGGTAGTAGGTGAGTGGGGTAGTTATAGTCAGTGGGGTAGTTAGTGAGTCTGGGGTAATCATACTGGGGTAGTAGGTGAGTGGGGTAGTTAGTGAGTCTGGGGTAATCATACTGGGGTAGTAGGTGAGTGGGGTAGTTAGTGAGTCTGAGGTAATCATACTGGGGTAGTAGGTGAGTGGGGTGGTTATAGTGAGTTGAATAGTAATGGTAAGGAAAGAGTTAAAATCACATGGTAATGAAAGGCTTAACATGTAGTGAGGGAAGTCACGTTAATTGCCATTGGTCAACGAATATGAATAATTAAAAATTCTACCAATGAAAAGCCAATGTGTATAGTGCAGTGAGTGCTGATGACATCACAATAGTTGTGGCAGAGGGCTAATGGAATGTTGGTCTTTTGAAAATGTTAAACTGTCAAAAAATGAAGAAACTTAAACTGCTGTGGTTTAAAAAGTATAGCAGATATTTGAAGTCTGTAAAAGAGGTCTTTTAATATAGGTTGTCCACCCTACTCTAAAGTTTGAATGGTGTCTCTAGCTTAAACGGTCTAGGAGGAGCAGCTTCCAGAAAAAAAGTGGAAATAAGTTGGAAAAAGTTGAATTTCAATGGAAGTCTATGGGGGAAAAATGTCTCTTTAAACACATGTAGTTTAAAAAGTATAACAAATATTAAAAATCTGTATACAAGCAACTTAATTCATGCTGCCCTACACATTTTAAAGTTTGAATGGTGTTTCTAGCTTAAACGGTGTAGGAGGAGTTGATGTGTGAAAAACGGCGGAAACCTATGACTATAATAACTAGAATGTAAAGTTTATGAATAAACTTTGGTGTGATTGCTTCAGCTGTATGGATTTTTAAAGTTGCTGTATCCAGATTAAAAAGTTAAAGAGCTGTAGCATCTTAAAACTCATTAAAGTCTTAAATTAGTCAGGAGGAATGGATTATAATGTTCAGTTAGGGCTTTAGAATGTTCACTTACGGTTCGGGGGCAGTTATAGTCAGTGGGGTAGTTAGTGAGTATGGGGTAATCATACTGGGGTAGTAGGTGAGTGGGGTAGTTATAGTCAGTGTGGTAGTGAGTCTGGGGTAATCATACTGGGGTAGTAGGTGAGTGGGGTAGTTATAGTGAGTGGGGTAGTTAATGAGTCTGGGGTAATCATACTGGGGTAGTAGGTGAGTGGGGTAGTTATAGTCAGTGGGGTTGTTAGTGAGTCTGGGGTAATCATACTGGGGTAGTAGGTGAGTGGGGTAGTTAGTGAGTCTGGGGTAATCATACTTGGGTAGTTGGTGAGTGGGGTAGTTAGTGAGTCTGGGGTAATCATACTGGGGTAGTAGGTGAGTGGGGTAGTTAAAGTCAGTGGGGTAGTTAGTGAGTCTGGGGTAATCATACTGGGGTAGTAGGTGAGTGGGGTAGTTATAGTCAGTGGGGTTGTTAATGAGTCTGGGGTAATCATACTGGGGTAGTAGGTGAGTGGGGTAGTTATAGTCAGTGGGGTAGTTAGTGAGTCTGGGGTAATCATACTGGGGTAGTAGGTGAGTGGGGTAGTTATAGTCAGTGGGGTAGTTAGTGAGTCTGGGGTAATCATACTGGGGTAGTAGGTGAGTGGGGTATATAGTCAGTGGGGTAGTTAATGAGTCTGGGGTAATCATACTGGGGTAGTAGGTGAGTGGCGTAGTTATAGTCAGTGGTAATCATACTGGGGTAGTAGGTGAGTGGGGTAGTTAGTGAGTCTGGGGTAATCATACTGGGGTAGTAGGTGAGTGGGGTAGTTATAGTCAGTGGGGTAGTTAGTGAGTCTGGGGTAATCATACTGGGGTAGTAGGTGAGTGGGGTAGTTATAGTCAGTGGGGTAGTTAGTGAGTCTGGGGTAATCATACTGGGGTAGTAGGTGAGTGGAGTAGTGAGTCTGGGGTAATCATACTGGGGTAGTAGGTGAGTGGGGTCGTTAGTGAGTCTGGGGTAATCATACTGGGGTAGTAGGTGAGTGGGGTAGTTATAGTCAGTGGGGTAGTTAGTGAGTCTGGGGTAATCATACTGGGGTAGTAGGTGAGTGGGGTAGTTATAGTCAGTGGGGTAGTTAGTGAGTCTGTGGTAATCATACTGGGGTAGTAGGTGAGTGGGGTAGTTATAGTCAGTGGGGTAGTTAGTGAGTCTGGGGTAATCATACTGGGGTAGTAGGTGAGTGGGGTAGTTATAGTCAGTGGGGTAGTTAGTGAGTCTGTGGTAATCATACTGGGGTAGTAGGTGAGTGGGGTAGTTATAGTCAGTGGGGTAGTTAGTGAGTCTGGGGTAATCATACTGGGGTAGTAGGTGAGTGGGGTAGTTAGTGAGTGAGGTAATCATACTGGGGTAGTAGGTGAGTGGGGTGGTTCTAGTGAGTTGAATAGTAATGGTAAGGAAGGAGTTAAAATCACATGGTAATGAAATGCTTAACATGTAGTGAGGGAAGTCACGTTAATTGCCATTGGTCAACGAATATGAATAATTAAACATTCTACCAATGAAAAGCCAATGTGTATAGTGCAGTGAGTGCTGATGACATCATAATAGCTGTGGCAGAGGGCTAATGGAATGTTGGTCTTTTAAAAATGTTAAACTGTCAAAAAATGAAGAAACTTAAACTGCTGTGGTTTAAAAAGTATAGCAGATATTTGAAGTCTGTAAAAGAGGTATTTTAAAATAGGTTGTCCTCCCTACTCTAAAGTTTGAAGGGTGTCTCTAGCTTAAACGGTCTAGGAGGAGCAGCTTCCAGAAAAAAAGTGGAAATAAGTTGGAAAAAGTTGAATTTCAATGGAAGTCTATGGGGGAAAAATGTCTCTTTAAACACCTGTAGTTTAAAAAGTATAACAAATATTAAAAATCTGTATAGAAGCAACTTAATTCATGCTGTCCTACACATTTTAAAGTTTGAATGGTGTTTCTAGCTTAAACGGTGTAGGAGGAGTTGATGTGTGAAAAACGGCGGAAACCTACTACTGTAATAAGAACTAGAATGTAAAGTTTATGAATAAACTTTGGTGTGATTGCTTCAGTTGTATGGATTGTAATCATACTGGGGTAGTAGGTGAGTGGGATAGTTAGTGAGTCTGGGGTAACCATACTGGGGTAGTAGGTGAGTGGGGTAGTTATAGTCAGTGGGGTAGTTAGTGAGTCTGGGGTAATCATAGTGGGGTAGTTAGTGAGTCTGGGATAATCATACTGGGGTAGTAGGTCAGTGGGGTAGTTAGTGAGTCTGGGGTAATCATACTGGAGTAGTAGGTGAGTGGGGTAGTTATAGTCAGTGGGGTAGTTAGTGAGTCTGGGGTAATCATACTGGGGTAGTAGGTGAGTGGGGTAGTTATAGTCAGTGGGGTAGTTAGTGAGTCTGGGGTAATCATACTGGGGTAGTAGGTGAGTGGGGTAGTTATAGTCAGTGGGGTAGTTAGTGAGTCTGGGGTAATCATACTGGGGTAGTAGGTGAGTGGGGTAGTTATAGTCAGTGGGGTAGTTAGTGAGTCTGGGGTAATCATACTGGGGTAGTAGGTGAGTGGGGTAATTATAGTCAGTGGGGTTGTTTGTGAGTCTGGGGTAATCATACTGGGGTAGTAGGTGAGTGGGGTAGTTAGTGAGTCTGGGGTAATCATACTGGGGTAGTAGGTGAGTGGGGTAGTTAGTGAGTCTGGGGTAATCATACTGGGGTAGTAGGTGAGTGGGGTAGTTAGTGAGTCTGGGGTAATCATACTGGGGTAGTAGGTGAGTGGGGTAGTTAGTGAGTCTGGGGTAATCATACTGGGGTAGTAGGTGAGTGGGGTAGTTATAGTCAGTGGGGTAGTTAGTGAGTCTGGGGTAATCATACTGGGGTAGTAGGTGAGTGGGGTAGTTATAGTCAGTGGGGTAGTTAGTGAGTCTGTGGTAATCATACTGGGGTAGTAGGTGAGTGGGGTAGTTATAGTCAGTGGGGTAGTTAGTGAGTCTGGGGTAATCATACTGGGGTAGTAGGTGAGTGGGGTAGTTATTGTCAGTGGGGTAGTTAGTGAGTCTGGGGTAATCATACTGGGGTAGTAGGTGAGTGGGGTGGTTATAGTGAGTTGAATAGTAATGGTAAGGAAAGAGTTAAAATCACATGGTAATGAAAGGCTTAACATGTAGTGAGGGAAGTCACGTTAATTGCCATTGGTCAACGAATATGAATAATTAAAAATTCTACCAATGAAAAGCCAATGTGTATAGTGCAGTGAGTGCTGATGACATCATAATAGCTGTGGCAGAGGGCTAATGGAATGTTGGTCTTTTGAAAATGTTAAACTGTCAAAAAATGAAGAAACTTAAACTGCTGTGGTTTAAAAAGTATAGCAGATATTTGAAGTCTGTAAAAGAGGTCTTTTAATATAGGTTGTCCACCCTACTCTAAAGTTTGAATGGTGTCTCTAGCTTAAACGGTCTAGGAGGAGCAGCTTCCAGAAAAAAAGTGGAAATAAGTTGGAAAAAGTTGAATTTCAATGGAAGTCTATGGGGGAAAAATGTCTCTTTAAACACCTGTAGTTTAAAAAGTATAACAAATATTAAAAATCTGTATAGAAGCAACTTAATTCATGCTGCCCTACACATTTTAAAGTTTGAATGGTGTTTCAAGCTTAAACGGTGTAGGAGGAGTTGATGTGTGAAAAACGGCGGAAACCTACTACTATAATAAGAACTAGAATGTAAAGTTTATGAATAAACTTTGGTGTGATTGCTTCAGTTGTATGGATTGTAATCATACTGGGGTAGTAGGTGAGTGGGATAGTTAGTGAGTCTGGGGTAACCATACTGGGGTAGTAGGTGAGTGGGGTAGTTATAGTCAGTGGGGTAGTTAGTGAGTCTGGGGTAATCATAGTGGGGTAGTTAGTGAGTCTGGGATAATCATACTGGGGTAGTAGGTCAGTGGGGTAGTTAGTGAGTCTGGGGTAATCATACTGGAGTAGTAGGTGAGTGGGGTAGTTATAGTCAGTGGGGTAGTTAGTGAGTCTGGGGTAATCATACTGGGGTAGTAGGTGAGTGGGGTAGTTATAGTCAGTGGGGTAGTTAGTGAGTCTGGGGTAATCATACTGGGGTAGTAGGTGAGTGGGGTAGTTATAGTCAGTGGGGTAGTTAGTGAGTCTGGGGTAATCATACTGGGGTAGTAGGTGAGTGGGGTAGTTATAGTCAGTGGGGTAGTTAGTGAGTCTGGGGTAATCATACTGGGGTAGTAGGTGAGTGGGGTAATTATAGTCAGTGGGGTTGTTTGTGAGTCTGGGGTAATCATACTGGGGTAGTAGGTGAGTGGGGTAGTTAGTGAGTCTGGGGTAATCATACTGGGGTAGTAGGTGAGTGGGGTAGTTAGTGAGTCTGGGGTAATCATACTGGGGTAGTAGGTGAGTGGGGTAGTTAGTGAGTCTGGGGTAATCATACTGGGGTAGTAGGTGAGTGGGGTAGTTAGTGAGTCTGGGGTAATCATACTGGGGTAGTAGGTGAGTGGGGTAGTTATAGTCAGTGGGGTAGTTAGTGAGTCTGGGGTAATCATACTGGGGTAGTAGGTGAGTGGGGTAGTTATAGTCAGTGGGGTAGTTAGTGAGTCTGTGGTAATCATACTGGGGTAGTAGGTGAGTGGGGTAGTTATAGTCAGTGGGGTAGTTAGTGAGTCTGGGGTAATCATACTGGGGTAGTAGGTGAGTGGGGTAGTTATTGTCAGTGGGGTAGTTAGTGAGTCTGGGGTAATCATACTGGGGTAGTAGGTGAGTGGGGTAGTTAGTGAGTCTGAGGTAATCATACTGGGGTAGTAGGTGAGTGGGGTGGTTATAGTGAGTTGAATAGTAATGGTAAGGAAAGAGTTAAAATCACATGGTAATGAAAGGCTTAACATGTAGTGAGGGAAGTCACGTTAATTGCCATTGGTCAACGAATATGAATAATTAAAAATTCTACCAATGAAAAGCCAATGTGTATAGTGCAGTGAGTGCTGATGACATCATAATAGCTGTGGCAGAGGGCTAATGGAATGTTGGTCTTTTGAAAATGTTAAACTGTCAAAAAATGAAGAAACTTAAACTGCTGTGGTTTAAAAAGTATAGCAGATATTTGAAGTCTGTAAAAGAGGTCTTTTAATATAGGTTGTCCACCCTACTCTAAAGTTTGAATGGTGTCTCTAGCTTAAACGGTCTAGGAGGAGCAGCTTCCAGAAAAAAAGTGGAAATAAGTTGGAAAAAGTTCAATTTCAATGGAAGTCTATGGGGGGGAAATGTCTCTTTAAACACCTGTAGTTTAAAAAGTATAACAAATATTAAAAATCTGTATAGAAGCAACTTAATTCATGCTGTCCTACACATTTTAAAGTTTGAATGGTGTTTCTAGCTTAAACGGTGTAGGAGGAGTTGATGTGTGAAAAACGGCGGAAACCTACTACTATAATAAGAACTAGAATGTAAAGTTTATGAATAAACTTTGGTGTGATTGCTTCAGTTGTATGGATTGTAATCATACTGGGGTAGTAGGTGAGTGGGATAGTTAGTGAGTCTGGGGTAACCATACTGGGGTAGTAGGTGAGTGGGGTAGTTATAGTCAGTGGGGTAGTTAGTAAGTCTGGGGTAATACTGGGGTAGTAGGTGAGTAGGGTAGTTATAGTCAGTGGGGTAGTTAGTGAGTCTGGGGTAATCATAGTGGGGTAGTTAGTGAGTCTGGGATAATCATACTGGGGTAGTAGGTCAGTGGGGTAGTTAGTGAGTCTGGGGTAATCATACTGGAGTAGTAGGTGAGTGGGGTAGTTATAGTCAGTGGGGTAGTTAGTGAGTCTGGGGTAATCATACTGGGGTAGTAGGTGAGTGGGGTAGTTATAGTCAGTGGGGTAGTTAGTGAGTCTGGGGTAATCATACTGGGGTAGTAGGTGAGTGGGGTAGTTATAGTCAGTGGGGTAGTTAGTGAGTCTGGGGTAATCATACTGGGGTAGTAGGTGAGTGGGGTAGTTATAGTCAGTGGGGTAGTTAGTGAGTCTGGGGTAATCATACTGGGGTAGTAGGTGAGTGGGGTAATTATAGTCAGTGGGGTTGTTTGTGAGTCTGGGGTAATCATACTGGGGTAGTAGGTGAGTGGGGTAGTTAGTGAGTCTGGGGTAATCATACTGGGGTAGTAGGTGAGTGGGGTAGTTAGTGAGTCTGGGGTAATCATACTGGGGTAGTAGGTGAGTGGGGTAGTTAGTGAGTCTGGGGTAATCATACTGGGGTAGTAGGTGAGTGGGGTAGTTAGTGAGTCTGGGGTAATCATACTGGGGTAGTAGGTGAGTGGGGTAGTTATAGTCAGTGGGGTAGTTAGTGAGTCTGGGGTAATCATACTGGGGTAGTAGGTGAGTGGGGTAGTTATAGTCAGTGGGGTAGTTAGTGAGTCTGTGGTAATCATACTGGGGTAGTAGGTGAGTGGGGTAGTTATAGTCAGTGGGGTAGTTAGTGAGTCTGGGGTAATCATACTGGGGTAGTAGGTGAGTGGGGTAGTTATTGTCAGTGGGGTAGTTAGTGAGTCTGGGGTAATCATACTGGGGTAGTAGGTGAGTGGGGTAGTTAGTGAGTCTGAGGTAATCATACTGGGGTAGTAGGTGAGTGGGGTGGTTATAGTGAGTTGAATAGTAATGGTAAGGAAAGAGTTAAAATCACATGGTAATGAAAGGCTTAACATGTAGTGAGGGAAGTCACGTTAATTGCCATTGGTCAACGAATATGAATAATTAAAAATTCTACCAATGAAAAGCCAATGTGTATAGTGCAGTGAGTGCTGATGACATCATAATAGCTGTGGCAGAGGGCTAATGGAATGTTGGTCTTTTGAAAATGTTAAACTGTCAAAAAATGAAGAAACTTAAACTGCTGTGGTTTAAAAAGTATAGCAGATATTTGAAGTCTGTAAAAGAGGTCTTTTAATATAGGTTGACCACCCTACTCTAAAGTTTGAATGGTGTCTCTAGCTTAAACGGTCTAGGAGGAGCAGCTTCCAGAAAAAAAGTGGAAATAAGTTGGAAAAAGTTGAATTTCAATGGAAGTCTATGGGGGGAAAATGTCTCTTTAAACACCTGTAGTTTAAAAAGTATAACAAATATTAAAAATCTGTATAGAAGCAACTTAATTCATGCGGTCCTACACATTTTAAAGTTTGAATGGTGTTTCTAGCTTAAACGGTGTAGGAGGAGTTGAGGTGTGAAAAACGGCGGAAACCCACTATAATAAAAATAACTATGCAAGAGAACAGTAGTGTGTTGCTGAAGCATCGAACTAATAACTATGCAAGAGAACAGTAGTGTGTTGCTGAAGCATCACACTAATAACTAGAATGTAAAGTTTATGAATAAACTTTGGTGTGATTGCTTCAGTTGTATGGATTGTAATCATACTGGGGTAGTAGGTGAGTGGGGTAGTTAGTGAGTCTGGGGTAATCATACTGGGGTAGTAGGTGAGTGGGGTAGTTATAGTCAGTGTGGTAGTTAGTGAGTCTGGGGTAATCATACTGGGGTAGTAGGTGAGTGGGGTAGTTAGTGAGTCTGGGGTAATCATACTGGGGTAGTAGGTGAGTGGGGTAGTTATAGTCAGTGGGGTAGTTAGTGAGTCTGGGGTAATCATACTGGGGTAGTAGGTGAGTGGGGTAGTTATAGTCAGTGGGGTAGTTAGTGAGTCTGGGGTAATCATACTGGGGTAGTAGGTGAGTGGGGTAGTTAGTGAGTCTGGGGTAATCATACTGGGGTAGTAGGTGAGTGGGGTAATTATAGTCAGTGGGGTTGTTAGTGAGTGGGGTAATCATACTGGGGTAGTTGGTGAGTGGGGTAGTTAGTGAGTCTAGGGTAATCATACTGGGGTAGTAGGTGAGTGGGGTAGTTAGTGAGTCTGGGGTAATCATACTGGGGTAGTAGGTGAGTGGGGTAGTTATAGTCAGTGGGGTAGTTAGTGAGTCTGGGGTAATCATACTGGGGTAGTAGGCGAGTGGGGTAGTTATAGTCAGTGGGGTAGTTAGTGAGTCTGGGGTAATCATACTGGGGTAGTAGGCGAGTGGGGTAGTTATAGTCAGTGGGGTAGTTAGTGAGTCTGGGGTAATCATACTGGGGTAGTAGGTGAGTGGGGTAGTTATAGTCAGTGGGGTAGTTAGTGAGTCTGGGGTAATCATACTGGGGTAGTTGGTGAGTGGGGTAGTTAGTGAGTCTGGGGTAATCATACTGGGGTAGTAGGTGAGTGGGGTAGTTAGTGAGTCTGGGGTAATCATACTGGGGTAGTAGGTGAGTGGGGTAGTTATAGTCAGTGGGGTAGTTAGTGAGTCTGGGGTAATCATACTGGGGTAGTAGGCGAGTGGGGTAGTTATAGTCAGTGGGGTAGTTAGTGAGTCTGGGGTAATCATACTGGGGTAGTAGGCGAGTGGGGTAGTTATAGTCAATGGGGTAGTTAGTGAGTCTGGGGTAATCATACTGGGGTAGTAGGTGAGTGGGGTAGTTATAGTCAGTGGGGTAGTTAGTGAGTCTGGGGTAATCATACTGGGGTAGTAGGTGAGTGGGGTAGTTATAGTCAGTGGGGTAGTTAGTGAGTCTGGGGTAATCATACTGGGGTAGTAGGTGAGTGGAGTAGTGAGTCTGGGGTAATCATACTGGGGTAGTAGGTGAGTGGGGTAGTTAGTGAGTCTGGGGTAATCATACTGGGGTAGTAGGTGAGTGGGGTAGTTATAGTCAGTGGGGTAGTTAGTGAGTCTGTGGTAATCATACTGGGGTAGTAGGTGAGTGGGGTAGTTATAGTCAGTGGGGTAGTTAGTGAGTCTGGGGTAATCATACTGGGGTAGTAGGTGAGTGGGGTAGTTATTGTCAGTGGGGTAGTTAGTGAGTCTGGGGTAATCATACTGGGGTAGTAGGTGAGTGGGGTAGTTAGTGAGTCTGAGGTAATCATACTGGGGTAGTAGGTGAGTGGGGTGGTTATAGTGAGTTGAATAGTAATGGTAAGGAAAGAGTTAAAATCACATGGTAATGAAAGGCTTAACATGTAGTGAGGGAAGTCACGTTAATTGCCATTGGTCAACGAATATGAATAATTAAAAATTCTACCAATGAAAAGCCAATGTGTATAGTGCAGTGAGTGCTGATGACATCATAATAGCTGTGGCAGAGGGCTAATGGAATGTTGGTCTTTTGAAAATGTTAAACTGTCAAAAAATGAAGAAACTTAAACTGCTGTGGTTTAAAAAGTATAGCAGATATTTGAAGTCTGTAAAAGAGGTCTTTTAATATAGGTTGTCCACCCTACTCTAAAGTTTGAATGGTGTCTCTAGCTTAAACGGTCTAGGAGGAGCAGCTTCCAGAAAAAAAGTGGAAATAAGTTGGAAAAAGTTGAATTTCAATGGAAGTCTATGGGGGAAAAATGTCTCTTTAAACACCTGTAGTTTAAAAAGTATAACAAATATTAAAAATCTGTATAGAAGCAACTT
This sequence comes from Synaphobranchus kaupii, assembly GCA_029718625.1. Lineage (NCBI taxonomy): Eukaryota > Metazoa > Chordata > Actinopteri > Anguilliformes > Synaphobranchidae > Synaphobranchus > Synaphobranchus kaupii. The sequence goes on from CM056379.1 coordinate 70,209,055, forward strand.
AATTCATGCTGCCCTACACATTTTAAAGTTTGAATGGTGTTTCAAGCTTAAACGGTGTAGGAGGAGTTGATGTGTGAAAAACGGCGGAAACCTACTACTATAATAAGAACTAGAATGTAAAGTTTATGAATAAACTTTGGTGTGATTGCTTCAGTTGTATGGATTGTAATCATACTGGGGTAGTAGGTGAGTGGGATAGTTAGTGAGTCTGGGGTAACCATACTGGGGTAGTAGGTGAGTGGGGTAGTTATAGTCAGTGGGGTAGTTAGTGAGTCTGGGGTAATCATAGTGGGGTAGTTAGTGAGTCTGGAATAATCATACTGGGGTAGTAGGTCAGTGGGGTAGTTAGTGAGTCTGGGGTAATCATACTGGAGTAGTAGGTGAGTGGGGTAGTTATAGTCAGTGGGGTAGTTAGTGAGTCTGGGGTAATCATACTGGGGTAGTAGGTGAGTGGGGTAGTTATAGTCAGTGGGGTAGTTAGTGAGTCTGGGGTAATCATACTGGGGTAGTAGGTGAGTGGGGTAGTTATAGTCAGTGGGGTAGTTAGTGAGTCTGGGGTAATCATACTGGGGTAGTAGGTGAGTGGGGTAATTATAGTCAGTGGGGTTGTTTGTGAGTCTGGGGTAATCATACTGGGGTAGTAGGTGAGTGGGGTAGTTAGTGAGTCTGGGGTAATCATACTGGGGTAGTAGGTGAGTGGGGTAGTTAGTGAGTCTGGGGTAATCATACTGGGGTAGTAGGTGAGTGGGGTAGTTAGTGAGTCTGGGGTAATCATACTGGGGTAGTAGGTGAGTGGGGTAGTTATAGTCAGTGGGGTAGTTAGTGAGTCTGGGGTAATCATACTGGGGTAGTAGGTGAGTGGGGTAGTTATAGTCAGTGGGGTAGTTAGTGAGTCTGTGGTAATCATACTGGGGTAGTAGGTGAGTGGGGTAGTTATAGTCAGTGGGGTAGTTAGTGAGTCTGGGGTAATCATACTGGGGTAGTAGGTGAGTGGGGTAGTTATTGTCAGTGGGGTAGTTAGTGAGTCTGGGGTAATCATACTGGGGTAGTAGGTGAGTGGGGTAGTTAGTGAGTCTGAGGTAATCATACTGGGGTAGTAGGTGAGTGGGGTGGTTATAGTGAGTTGAATAGTAATGGTAAGGAAAGAGTTAAAATCACATGGTAATGAAAGGCTTAACATGTAGTGAGGGAAGTCACGTTAATTGCCATTGGTCAACGAATATGAATAATTAAAAATTCTACCAATGAAAAGCCAATGTGTATAGTGCAGTGAGTGCTGATGACATCATAATAGCTGTGGCAGAGGGCTAATGGAATGTTGGTCTTTTGAAAATGTTAAACTGTCAAAAAATGAAGAAACTTAAACTGCTGTGGTTTAAAAAGTATAGCAGATATTTGAAGTCTGTAAAAGAGGTCTTTTAATATAGGTTGACCACCCTACTCTAAAGTTTGAATGGTGTCTCTAGCTTAAACGGTCTAGGAGGAGCAGCTTCCAGAAAAAAAGTGGAAATAAGTTGGAAAAAGTTGAATTTCAATGGAAGTCTATGGGGGGAAAATGTCTCTTTAAACACCTGTAGTTTAAAAAGTATAACAAATATTAAAAATCTGTATAGAAGCAACTTAATTCATGCGGTCCTACACATTTTAAAGTTTGAATGGTGTTTCTAGCTTAAACGGTGTAGGAGGAGTTGAGGTGTGAAAAACGGCGGAAACCCACTATAATAAAAATAACTATGCAAGAGAACAGTAGTGTGTTGCTGAAGCATCGAACTAATAACTATGCAAGAGAACAGTAGTGTGTTGCTGAAGCATCACACTAATAACTAGAATGTAAAGTTTATGAATAAACTTTGGTGTGATTGCTTCAGTTGTATGGATTGTAATCATACTGGGGTAGTAGGTGAGTGGGGTAGTTAGTGAGTCTGGGGTAATCATACTGGGGTAGTAGGTGAGTGGGGTAGTTATAGTCAGTGTGGTAGTTAGTGAGTCTGGGGTAATCATACTGGGGTAGTAGGTGAGTGGGGTAGTTAGTGAGTCTGGGGTAATCATACTGGGGTAGTAGGTGAGTGGGGTAGTTATAGTCAGTGGGGTAGTTAGTGAGTCTGGGGTAATCATACTGGGGTAGTAGGTGAGTGGGGTAGTTATAGTCAGTGGGGTAGTTAGTGAGTCTGGGGTAATCATACTGGGGTAGTAGGTGAGTGGGGTAGTTAGTGAGTCTGGGGTAATCATACTGGGGTAGTAGGTGAGTGGGGTAATTATAGTCAGTGGGGTTGTTAGTGAGTGGGGTAATCATACTGGGGTAGTTGGTGAGTGGGGTAGTTAGTGAGTCTAGGGTAATCATACTGGGGTAGTAGGTGAGTGGGGTAGTTAGTGAGTCTGGGGTAATCATACTGGGGTAGTAGGTGAGTGGGGTAGTTATAGTCAGTGGGGTAGTTAGTGAGTCTGGGGTAATCATACTGGGGTAGTAGGCGAGTGGGGTAGTTATAGTCAGTGGGGTAGTTAGTGAGTCTGGGGTAATCATACTGGGGTAGTAGGCGAGTGGGGTAGTTATAGTCAGTGGGGTAGTTAGTGAGTCTGGGGTAATCATACTGGGGTAGTAGGTGAGTGGGGTAGTTATAGTCAGTGGGGTAGTTAGTGAGTCTGGGGTAATCATACTGGGGTAGTTGGTGAGTGGGGTAGTTAGTGAGTCTGGGGTAATCATACTGGGGTAGTAGGTGAGTGGGGTAGTTAGTGAGTCTGGGGTAATCATACTGGGGTAGTAGGTGAGTGGGGTAGTTATAGTCAGTGGGGTAGTTAGTGAGTCTGGGGTAATCATACTGGGGTAGTAGGCGAGTGGGGTAGTTATAGTCAGTGGGGTAGTTAGTGAGTCTGGGGTAATCATACTGGGGTAGTAGGCGAGTGGGGTAGTTATAGTCAATGGGGTAGTTAGTGAGTCTGGGGTAATCATACTGGGGTAGTAGGTGAGTGGGGTAGTTATAGTCAGTGGGGTAGTTAGTGAGTCTGGGGTAATCATACTGGGGTAGTAGGTGAGTGGGGTAGTTATAGTCAGTGGGGTAGTTAGTGAGTCTGGGGTAATCATACTGGGGTAGTAGGTGAGTGGAGTAGTGAGTCTGGGGTAATCATACTGGGGTAGTAGGTGAGTGGGGTAGTTAGTGAGTCTGGGGTAATCATACTGGGGTAGTAGGTGAGTGGGGTAGTTATAGTCAGTGGGGTAGTTAGTGAGTCTGTGGTAATCATACTGGGGTAGTAGGTGAGTGGGGTAGTTATAGTCAGTGGGGTAGTTAGTGAGTCTGGGGTAATCATACTGGGGTAGTAGGTGAGTGGGGTAGTTATTGTCAGTGGGGTAGTTAGTGAGTCTGGGGTAATCATACTGGGGTAGTAGGTGAGTGGGGTAGTTAGTGAGTCTGAGGTAATCATACTGGGGTAGTAGGTGAGTGGGGTGGTTATAGTGAGTTGAATAGTAATGGTAAGGAAAGAGTTAAAATCACATGGTAATGAAAGGCTTAACATGTAGTGAGGGAAGTCACGTTAATTGCCATTGGTCAACGAATATGAATAATTAAAAATTCTACCAATGAAAAGCCAATGTGTATAGTGCAGTGAGTGCTGATGACATCATAATAGCTGTGGCAGAGGGCTAATGGAATGTTGGTCTTTTGAAAATGTTAAACTGTCAAAAAATGAAGAAACTTAAACTGCTGTGGTTTAAAAAGTATAGCAGATATTTGAAGTCTGTAAAAGAGGTCTTTTAATATAGGTTGTCCACCCTACTCTAAAGTTTGAATGGTGTCTCTAGCTTAAACGGTCTAGGAGGAGCAGCTTCCAGAAAAAAAGTGGAAATAAGTTGGAAAAAGTTCAATTTCAATGGAAGTCTATGGGGGGGAAATGTCTCTTTAAACAGCTGTAGTTTAAAAAGTATAACAAATATTAAAAATCTGTATAGAAGCAACTTAATTCATGCTGTCCTACACATTTTAAAGTTTGAATGGTGTTTCTAGCTTAAACGGTGTAGGAGGAGTTGATGTGTGAAAAACGGCGGAAACCTACTACTATAATAAGAACTAGAATGTAAAGTTTATGAATAAACTTTGGTGTGATTGCTTCAGTTGTATGGATTGTAATCATACTGGGGTAGTAGGTGAGTGGGATAGTTAGTGAGTCTGGGGTAACCATACTGGGGTAGTAGGTGAGTGGGGTAGTTATAGTCAGTGGGGTAGTTAGTAAGTCTGGGGTAATACTGGGGTAGTAGGTGAGTAGGGTAGTTATAGTCAGTGGGGTAGTTAGTGAGTCTGGGGTAATCATAGTGGGGTAGTTAGTGAGTCTGGGATAATCATACTGGGGTAGTAGGTCAGTGGGGTAGTTAGTGAGTCTGGGGTAATCATACTGGAGTAGTAGGTGAGTGGGGTAGTTATAGTCAGTGGGGTAGTTAGTGAGTCTGGGGTAATCATACTGGGGTAGTAGGTGAGTGGGGTAGTTATAGTCAGTGGGGTAGTTAGTGAGTCTGGGGTAATCATACTGGGGTAGTAGGTGAGTGGGGTAGTTATAGTCAGTGGGGTAGTTAGTGAGTCTGGGGTAATCATACTGGGGTAGTAGGTGAGTGGGGTAGTTATAGTCAGTGGGGTAGTTAGTGAGTCTGGGGTAATCATACTGGGGTAGTAGGTGAGTGGGGTAATTATAGTCAGTGGGGTTGTTTGTGAGTCTGGGGTAATCATACTGGGGTAGTAGGTGAGTGGGGTAGTTAGTGAGTCTGGGGTAATCATACTGGGGTAGTAGGTGAGTGGGGTAGTTAGTGAGTCTGGGGTAATCATACTGGGGTAGTAGGTGAGTGGGGTAGTTAGTGAGTCTGGGGTAATCATACTGGGGTAGTAGGTGAGTGGGGTAGTTAGTGAGTCTGGGGTAATCATACTGGGGTAGTAGGTGAGTGGGGTAGTTATAGTCAGTGGGGTAGTTAGTGAGTCTGGGGTAATCATACTGGGGTAGTAGGTGAGTGGGGTAGTTATAGTCAGTGGGGTAGTTAGTGAGTCTGTGGTAATCATACTGGGGTAGTAGGTGAGTGGGGTAGTTATAGTCAGTGGGGTAGTTAGTGAGTCTGGGGTAATCATACTGGGGTAGTAGGTGAGTGGGGTAGTTATTGTCAGTGGGGTAGTTAGTGAGTCTGGGGTAATCATACTGGGGTAGTAGGTGAGTGGGGTAGTTAGTGAGTCTGAGGTAATCATACTGGGGTAGTAGGTGAGTGGGGTGGTTATAGTGAGTTGAATAGTAATGGTAAGGAAAGAGTTAAAATCACATGGTAATGAAAGGCTTAACATGTAGTGAGGGAAGTCACGTTAATTGCCATTGGTCAACGAATATGAATAATTAAAAATTCTACCAATGAAAAGCCAATGTGTATAGTGCAGTGAGTGCTGATGACATCATAATAGCTGTGGCAGAGGGCTAATGGAATGTTGGTCTTTTGAAAATGTTAAACTGTCAAAAAATGAAGAAACTTAAACTGCTGTGGTTTAAAAAGTATAGCAGATATTTGAAGTCTGTAAAAGAGGTCTTTTAATATAGGTTGACCACCCTACTCTAAAGTTTGAATGGTGTCTCTAACTTAAACGGTCTAGGAGGAGCAGCTTCCAGAAAAAAAGTGGAAATAAGTTGGAAAAAGTTGAATTTCAATGGAAGTCTATGGGGGGAAAATGTCTCTTTAAACACCTGTAGTTTAAAAAGTATAACAAATATTAAAAATCTGTATAGAAGCAACTTAATTCATGCGGTCCTACACATTTTAAAGTTTGAATGGTGTTTCTAGCTTAAACGGTGTAGGAGGAGTTGAGGTGTGAAAAACGGCGGAAACCCACTATAATAAAAATAACTATGCAAGAGAACAGTAGTGTGTTGCTGAAGCATCGAACTAATAACTATGCAAGAGAACAGTAGTGTGTTGCTGAAGCATCACACTAATAACTAGAATGTAAAGTTTATGAATAAACTTTGGTGTGATTGCTTCAGTTGTATGGATTGTAATCATACTGGGGTAGTAGGTGAGTGGGGTAGTTAGTGAGTCTGGGGTAATCATACTGGGGTAGTAGGTGAGTGGGGTAGTTATAGTCAGTGTGGTAGTTAGTGAGTCTGGGGTAATCATACTGGGGTAGTAGGTGAGTGGGGTAGTTAGTGAGTCTGGGGTAATCATACTGGGGTAGTAGGTGAGTGGGGTAGTTATAGTCAGTGGGGTAGTTAGTGAGTCTGGGGTAATCATACTGGGGTAGTAGGTGAGTGGGGTAGTTATAGTCAGTGGGGTAGTTAGTGAGTCTGGGGTAATCATACTGGGGTAGTAGGTGAGTGGGGTAGTTAGTGAGTCTGGGGTAATCATACTGGGGTAGTAGGTGAGTGGGGTAATTATAGTCAGTGGGGTTGTTAGTGAGTGGGGTAATCATACTGGGGTAGTTGGTGAGTGGGGTAGTTAGTGAGTCTAGGGTAATCATACTGGGGTAGTAGGTGAGTGGGGTAGTTAGTGAGTCTGGGGTAATCATACTGGGGTAGTAGGTGAGTGGGGTAGTTATAGTCAGTGGGGTAGTTAGTGAGTCTGGGGTAATCATACTGGGGTAGTAGGCGAGTGGGGTAGTTATAGTCAGTGGGGTAGTTAGTGAGTCTGGGGTAATCATACTGGGGTAGTAGGCGAGTGGGGTAGTTATAGTCAGTGGGGTAGTTAGTGAGTCTGGGGTAATCATACTGGGGTAGTAGGTGAGTGGGGTAGTTATAGTCAGTGGGGTAGTTAGTGAGTCTGGGGTAATCATACTGGGGTAGTTGGTGAGTGGGGTAGTTAGTGAGTCTGGGGTAATCATACTGGGGTAGTAGGTGAGTGGGGTAGTTAGTGAGTCTGGGGTAATCATACTGGGGTAGTAGGTGAGTGGGGTAGTTATAGTCAGTGGGGTAGTTAGTGAGTCTGGGGTAATCATACTGGGGTAGTAGGCGAGTGGGGTAGTTATAGTCAGTGGGGTAGTTAGTGAGTCTGGGGTAATCATACTGGGGTAGTAGGCGAGTGGGGTAGTTATAGTCAATGGGGTAGTTAGTGAGTCTGGGGTAATCATACTGGGGTAGTAGGTGAGTGGGGTAGTTATAGTCAGTGGGGTAGTTAGTGAGTCTGGGGTAATCATACTGGGGTAGTAGGTGAGTGGGGTAGTTATAGTCAGTGGGGTAGTTAGTGAGTCTGGGGTAATCATACTGGGGTAGTAGGTGAGTGGAGTAGTGAGTCTGGGGTAATCATACTGGGGTAGTAGGTGAGTGGGGTAGTTAGTGAGTCTGGGGTAATCATACTGGGGTAGTAGGTGAGTGGGGTAGTTATAGTCAGTGGGGTAGTTAGTGAGTCTGTGGTAATCATACTGGGGTAGTAGGTGAGTGGGGTAGTTATAGTCAGTGGGGTAGTTAGTGAGTCTGGGGTAATCATACTGGGGTAGTAGGTGAGTGGGGTAGTTATTGTCAGTGGGGTAGTTAGTGAGTCTGGGGTAATCATACTGGGGTAGTAGGTGAGTGGGGTAGTTAGTGAGTCTGAGGTAATCATACTGGGGTAGTAGGTGAGTGGGGTGGTTATAGTGAGTTGAATAGTAATGGTAAGGAAAGAGTTAAAATCACATGGTAATGAAAGGCTTAACATGTAGTGAGGGAAGTCACGTTAATTGCCATTGGTCAACGAATATGAATAATTAAAAATTCTACCAATGAAAAGCCAATGTGTATAGTGCAGTGAGTGCTGATGACATCATAATAGCTGTGGCAGAGGGCTAATGGAATGTTGGTCTTTTGAAAATGTTAAACTGTCAAAAAATGAAGAAACTTAAACTGCTGTGGTTTAAAAAGTATAGCAGATATTTGAAGTCTGTAAAAGAGGTCTTTTAATATAGGTTGTCCACCCTACTCTAAAGTTTGAATGGTGTCTCTAGCTTAAACGGTCTAGGAGGAGCAGCTTCCAGAAAAAAAGTGGAAATAAGTTGGAAAAAGTTCAATTTCAATGGAAGTCTATGGGGGGGAAATGTCTCTTTAAACACCTGTAGTTTAAAAAGTATAACAAATATTAAAAATCTGTATAGAAGCAACTTAATTCATGCTGTCCTACACATTTTAAAGTTTGAATGGTGTTTCTAGCTTAAACGGTGTAGGAGGAGTTGATGTGTGAAAAACGGCGGAAACCTACTACTATAATAAGAACTAGAATGTAAAGTTTATGAATAAACTTTGGTGTGATTGCTTCAGTTGTATGGATTGTAATCATACTGGGGTAGTAGGTGAGTGGGATAGTTAGTGAGTCTGGGGTAACCATACTGGGGTAGTAGGTGAGTGGGGTAGTTATAGTCAGTGGGGTAGTTAGTAAGTCTGGGGTAATACTGGGGTAGTAGGTGAGTAGGGTAGTTATAGTCAGTGGGGTAGTTAGTGAGTCTGGGGTAATCATAGTGGGGTAGTTAGTGAGTCTGGGATAATCATACTGGGGTAGTAGGTCAGTGGGGTAGTTAGTGAGTCTGGGGTAATCATACTGGAGTAGTAGGTGAGTGGGGTAGTTATAGTCAGTGGGGTAGTTAGTGAGTCTGGGGTAATCATACTGGGGTAGTAGGTGAGTGGGGTAGTTATAGTCAGTGGGGTAGTTAGTGAGTCTGGGGTAATCATACTGGGGTAGTAGGTGAGTGGGGTAGTTATAGTCAGTGGGGTAGTTAGTGAGTCTGGGGTAATCATACTGGGGTAGTAGGTGAGTGGGGTAGTTATAGTCAGTGGGGTAGTTAGTGAGTCTGGGGTAATCATACTGGGGTAGTAGGTGAGTGGGGTAATTATAGTCAGTGGGGTTGTTTGTGAGTCTGGGGTAATCATACTGGGGTAGTAGGTGAGTGGGGTAGTTAGTGAGTCTGGGGTAATCATACTGGGGTAGTAGGTGAGTGGGGTAGTTAGTGAGTCTGGGGTAATCATACTGGGGTAGTAGGTGAGTGGGGTAGTTAGTGAGTCTGGGGTAATCATACTGGGGTAGTAGGTGAGTGGGGTAGTTAGTGAGTCTGGGGTAATCATACTGGGGTAGTAGGTGAGTGGGGTAGTTATAGTCAGTGGGGTAGTTAGTGAGTCTGGGGTAATCATACTGGGGTAGTAGGTGAGTGGGGTAGTTATAGTCAGTGGGGTAGTTAGTGAGTCTGTGGTAATCATACTGGGGTAGTAGGTGAGTGGGGTAGTTATAGTCAGTGGGGTAGTTAGTGAGTCTGGGGTAATCATACTGGGGTAGTAGGTGAGTGGGGTAGTTATTGTCAGTGGGGTAGTTAGTGAGTCTGGGGTAATCATACTGGGGTAGTAGGTGAGTGGGGTAGTTAGTGAGTCTGAGGTAATCATACTGGGGTAGTAGGTGAGTGGGGTGGTTATAGTGAGTTGAATAGTAATGGTAAGGAAAGAGTTAAAATCACATGGTAATGAAAGGCTTAACATGTAGTGAGGGAAGTCACGTTAATTGCCATTGGTCAACGAATATGAATAATTAAAAATTCTACCAATGAAAAGCCAATGTGTATAGTGCAGTGAGTGCTGATGACATCATAATAGCTGTGGCAGAGGGCTAATGGAATGTTGGTCTTTTGAAAATGTTAAACTGTCAAAAAATGAAGAAACTTAAACTGCTGTGGTTTAAAAAGTATAGCAGATATTTGAAGTCTGTAAAAGAGGTCTTTTAATATAGGTTGACCACCCTACTCTAAAGTTTGAATGGTGTCTCTAGCTTAAACGGTCTAGGAGGAGCAGCTTCCAGAAAAAAAGTGGAAATAAGTTGGAAAAAGTTGAATTTCAATGGAAGTCTATGGGGGGAAAATGTCTCTTTAAACACCTGTAGTTTAAAAAGTATAACAAATATTAAAAATCTGTATAGAAGCAACTTAATTCATGCGGTCCTACACATTTTAAAGTTTGAATGGTGTTTCTAGCTTAAACGGTGTAGGAGGAGTTGAGGTGTGAAAAACGGCGGAAACCCACTATAATAAAAATAACTATGCAAGAGAACAGTAGTGTGTTGCTGAAGCATCGAACTAATAACTATGCAAGAGAACAGTAGTGTGTTGCTGAAGCATCACACTAATAACTAGAATGTAAAGTTTATGAATAAACTTTGGTGTGATTGCTTCAGTTGTATGGATTGTAATCATACTGGGGTAGTAGGTGAGTGGGGTAGTTAGTGAGTCTGTGGTAATCATACTGGGGTAGTAGGTGAGTGGGGTAGTTATAGTCAGTGGGGTAGTTAGTGAGTCTGGGGTAATCATACTGGGGTAGTAGGTGAGTGGGGTAGTTATTGTCAGTGGGGTAGTTAGTGAGTCTGGGGTAATCATACTGGGGTAGTAGGTGAGTGGGGTAGTTAGTGAGTCTGAGGTAATCATACTGGGGTAGTAGGTGAGTGGGGTGGTTATAGTGAGTTGAATAGTAATGGTAAGGAAAGAGTTAAAATCACATGGTAATGAAAGGCTTAACATGTAGTGAGGGAAGTCACGTTAATTGCCATTGGTCAACGAATATGAATAATTAAAAATTCTACCAATGAAAAGCCAATGTGTATAGTGCAGTGAGTGCTGATGACATCATAATAGCTGTGGCAGAGGGCTAATGGAATGTTGGTCTTTTGAAAATGTTAAACTGTCAAAAAATGAAGAAACTTAAACTGCTGTGGTTTAAAAAGTATAGCAGATATTTGAAGTCTGTAAAAGAGGTCTTTTAATATAGGTTGTCCACCCTACTCTAAAGTTTGAATGGTGTCTCTAGCTTAAACGGTCTAGGAGGAGCAGCTTCCAGAAAAAAAGTGGAAATAAGTTGGAAAAAGTTCAATTTCAATGGAAGTCTATGGGGGGGAAATGTCTCTTTAAACACCTGTAGTTTAAAAAGTATAACAAATATTAAAAATCTGTATAGAAGCAACTTAATTCATGCTGTCCTACACATTTTAAAGTTTGAATGGTGTTTCTAGCTTAAACGGTGTAGGAGGAGTTGATGTGTGAAAAACGGCGGAAACCTACTACTATAATAAGAACTAGAATGTAAAGTTTATGAATAAACTTTGGTGTGATTGCTTCAGTTGTATGGATTGTAATCATACTGGGGTAGTAGGTGAGTGGGATAGTTAGTGAGTCTGGGGTAACCATACTGGGGTAGTAGGTGAGTGGGGTAGTTATAGTCAGTGGGGTAGTTAGTAAGTCTGGGGTAATACTGGGGTAGTAGGTGAGTAGGGTAGTTATAGTCAGTGGGGTAGTTAGTGAGTCTGGGGTAATCATAGTGGGGTAGTTAGTGAGTCTGGGATAATCATACTGGGGTAGTAGGTCAGTGGGGTAGTTAGTGAGTCTGGGGTAATCATACTGGAGTAGTAGGTGAGTGGGGTAGTTATAGTCAGTGGGGTAGTTAGTGAGTCTGGGGTAATCATACTGGGGTAGTAGGTGAGTGGGGTAGTTATAGTCAGTGGGGTAGTTAGTGAGTCTGGGGTAATCATACTGGGGTAGTAGGTGAGTGGGGTAGTTATAGTCAGTGGGGTAGTTAGTGAGTCTGGGGTAATCATACTGGGGTAGTAGGTGAGTGGGGTAGTTATAGTCAGTGGGGTAGTTAGTGAGTCTGGGGTAATCATACTGGGGTAGTAGGTGAGTGGGGTAATTATAGTCAGTGGGGTTGTTTGTGAGTCTGGGGTAATCATACTGGGGTAGTAGGTGAGTGGGGTAGTTAGTGAGTCTGGGGTAATCATACTGGGGTAGTAGGTGAGTGGGGTAGTTAGTGAGTCTGGGGTAATCATACTGGGGTAGTAGGTGAGTGGGGTAGTTAGTGAGTCTGGGGTAATCATACTGGGGTAGTAGGTGAGTGGGGTAGTTAGTGAGTCTGGGGTAATCATACTGGGGTAGTAGGTGAGTGGGGTAGTTATAGTCAGTGGGGTAGTTAGTGAGTCTGGGGTAATCATACTGGGGTAGTAGGTGAGTGGGGTAGTTATAGTCAGTGGGGTAGTTAGTGAGTCTGTGGTAATCATACTGGGGTAGTAGGTGAGTGGGGTAGTTATAGTCAGTGGGGTAGTTAGTGAGTCTGGGGTAATCATACTGGGGTAGTAGGTGAGTGGGGTAGTTATTGTCAGTGGGGTAGTTAGTGAGTCTGGGGTAATCATACTGGGGTAGTAGGTGAGTGGGGTAGTTAGTGAGTCTGAGGTAATCATACTGGGGTAGTAGGTGAGTGGGGTGGTTATAGTGAGTTGAATAGTAATGGTAAGGAAAGAGTTAAAATCACATGGTAATGAAAGGCTTAACATGTAGTGAGGGAAGTCACGTTAATTGCCATTGGTCAACGAATATGAATAATTAAAAATTCTACCAATGAAAAGCCAATGTGTATAGTGCAGTGAGTGCTGATGACATCATAATAGCTGTGGCAGAGGGCTAATGGAATGTTGGTCTTTTGAAAATGTTAAACTGTCAAAAAATGAAGAAACTTAAACTGCTGTGGTTTAAAAAGTATAGCAGATATTTGAAGTCTGTAAAAGAGGTCTTTTAATATAGGTTGACCACCCTACTCTAAAGTTTGAATGGTGTCTCTAGCTTAAACGGTCTAGGAGGAGCAGCTTCCAGAAAAAAAGTGGAAATAAGTTGGAAAAAGTTGAATTTCAATGGAAGTCTATGGGGGGAAAATGTCTCTTTAAACACCTGTAGTTTAAAAAGTATAACAAATATTAAAAATCTGTATAGAAGCAACTTAATTCATGCGGTCCTACACATTTTAAAGTTTGAATGGTGTTTCTAGCTTAAACGGTGTAGGAGGAGTTGAGGTGTGAAAAACGGCGGAAACCCACTATAATAAAAATAACTATGCAAGAGAACAGTAGTGTGTTGCTGAAGCATCGAACTAATAACTATGCAAGAGAACAGTAGTGTGTTGCTGAAGCATCACACTAATAACTAGAATGTAAAGTTTATGAATAAACTTTGGTGTGATTGCTTCAGTTGTATGGATTGTAATCATACTGGGGTAGTAGGTGAGTGGGGTAGTTAGTGAGTCTGGGGTAATCATACTGGGGTAGTAGGTGAGTGGGGTAGTTATAGTCAGTGTGGTAGTTAGTGAGTCTGGGGTAATCATACTGGGGTAGTAGGTGAGTGGGGTAGTTAGTGAGTCTGGGGTAATCATACTGGGGTAGTAGGTGAGTGGGGTAGTTATAGTCAGTGGGGTAGTTAGTGAGTCTGGGGTAATCATACTGGGGTAGTAGGTGAGTGGGGTAGTTATAGTCAGTGGGGTAGTTAGTGAGTCTGGGGTAATCATACTGGGGTAGTAGGTGAGTGGGGTAGTTAGTGAGTCTGGGGTAATCATACTGGGGTAGTAGGTGAGTGGGGTAATTATAGTCAGTGGGGTTGTTAGTGAGTGGGGTAATCATACTGGGGTAGTTGGTGAGTGGGGTAGTTAGTGAGTCTAGGGTAATCATACTGGGGTAGTAGGTGAGTGGGGTAGTTAGTGAGTCTGGGGTAATCATACTGGGGTAGTAGGTGAGTGGGGTAGTTATAGTCAGTGGGGTAGTTAGTGAGTCTGGGGTAATCATACTGGGGTAGTAGGCGAGTGGGGTAGTTATAGTCAGTGGGGTAGTTAGTGAGTCTGGGGTAATCATACTGGGGTAGTAGGCGAGTGGGGTAGTTATAGTCAGTGGGGTAGTTAGTGAGTCTGGGGTAATCATACTGGGGTAGTAGGTGAGTGGGGTAGTTATAGTCAGTGGGGTAGTTAGTGAGTCTGGGGTAATCATACTGGGGTAGTTGGTGAGTGGGGTAGTTAGTGAGTCTGGGGTAATCATACTGGGGTAGTAGGTGAGTGGGGTAGTTAGTGAGTCTGGGGTAATCATACTGGGGTAGTAGGTGAGTGGGGTAGTTATAGTCAGTGGGGTAGTTAGTGAGTCTGGGGTAATCATACTGGGGTAGTAGGCGAGTGGGGTAGTTATAGTCAGTGGGGTAGTTAGTGAGTCTGGGGTAATCATACTGGGGTAGTAGGCGAGTGGGGTAGTTATAGTCAATGGGGTAGTTAGTGAGTCTGGGGTAATCATACTGGGGTAGTAGGTGAGTGGGGTAGTTATAGTCAGTGGGGTAGTTAGTGAGTCTGGGGTAATCATACTGGGGTAGTAGGTGAGTGGGGTAGTTATAGTCAGTGGGGTAGTTAGTGAGTCTGGGGTAATCATACTGGGGTAGTAGGTGAGTGGAGTAGTGAGTCTGGGGTAATCATACTGGGGTAGTAGGTGAGTGGGGTAGTTAGTGAGTCTGGGGTAATCATACTGGGGTAGTAGGTGAGTGGGGTAGTTATAGTCAGTGGGGTAGTTAGTGAGTCTGTGGTAATCATACTGGGGTAGTAGGTGAGTGGGGTAGTTATAGTCAGTGGGGTAGTTAGTGAGTCTGGGGTAATCATACTGGGGTAGTAGGTGAGTGGGGTAGTTATTGTCAGTGGGGTAGTTAGTGAGTCTGGGGTAATCATACTGGGGTAGTAGGTGAGTGGGGTAGTTAGTGAGTCTGAGGTAATCATACTGGGGTAGTAGGTGAGTGAGGTGGTTATAGTGAGTTGAATAGTAATGGTAAGGAAAGAGTTAAAATCACATGGTAATGAAAGGCTTAACATGTAGTGAGGGAAGTCACGTTAATTGCCATTGGTCAACGAATATGAATAATTAAAAATTCTACCAATGAAAAGCCAATGTGTATAGTGCAGTGAGTGCTGATGACATCATAATAGCTGTGGCAGAGGGCTAATGGAATGTTGGTCTTTTGAAAATGTTAAACTGTCAAAAAATGAAGAAACTTAAACTGCTGTGGTTTAAAAAGTTTAGGAGATATTTGAAGTCTGTAAAAGAGGTCTTTTAAAATAGGTTGTCCACCCTACTCTAAAGTTTGAATGGTGTCTCTAGCTTAAACGGTCTAGGAGGAGTAGCTTCCAGAAAAAAAGTGGAAATAAGTTGGGAAAAGTTGAATTTCAATGGAAGTCTATGGGGGAAAAATGTCTCTTTAAACACCTGTAGTTTAAAAAGTATAACAAATATTAAAAATCTGTATAGAAGCAACTTAATTCATGCTGCCCTACACATTTTAAAGTTTGAATGGTGTTTCTAGCTTAAACGGTGTAGGAGGAGTTGATGTGTGAAAAACGGCGGAAACCTACTACTATAATAAGAATAACTATGCAAGAGAACAGTAGTGTGTTGCTGAAGCATCACACTAATAACTATGCAAGAGAACAGTAGTGTGTTGCTGAAGCATCACACTAATAACTATGCAAGAGAACAGTAGTGTGTTGCTGAAGCATCACACTAATAAAAATAACTATGCAAGAGAACAGTAGTGTGTTGCTGAAGCATCACACTAATAAAAATAACTATGCAAGAGAACAGTAGTGTGTTGTTGAAGCATCACACTAATAATAAAAACTAGAATGTAAAGTTTATGAATAAACTTTGGTGTGATTGCTTCAGTTGTATGGGTTGTAATCATACTGGGGTAGTAGGTGAGTGGGATAGTTAGTGAGTCTGGGGTAATCATACTGGGGTAGTAGGTGAGTGGGGTAGTTATAGTCAGTGGGGTAGTTAGTGAGTCTGGGGTAATCATACTGGGGTAGTAGGTGAGTGGGGTAGTTATAGTCAGTGGGGTAGTTAGTGAGTCTGGGGTAATCATACTGGGGTAGTAGGTGAGTGGGGTAGTTATAGTCAGTGGGGTAGTTAATGAGTCTGGGGTAATCATACTGGGGTAGTAGGTGAGTGGCGTAGTTATAGTCAGTGGTAATCATACTGGGGTAGTAGGTGAGTGGGGTAGTTAGTGAGTCTGGGGTAATCATACTGGGGTAGTAGGTGAGTGGGGTAGTTATAGTCAGTGGGGTAGTTAGTGAGTCTGTGGTAATCATACTGGGGTAGTTAGAGTCAGTGGGGTAGTTAGTGAGTCTGGGGTAATCATACTGGGGTAGTAGGTGAGTGGGGTAGTTATTGTCAGTGGGGTAGTTAGTGAGTCTGTGGTAATCATACTGGGGTAGTAGGTGAGTGGGGTAGTTATAGTCAGTGGGGTAGTTAGTGAGTCTGGGGTAATCATACTGGGGTAGTAGGTGAGTGGGGTAGTTATTGTCAGTGGGGTAGTTAGTGAGTCTGGGGTAATCATACTGGGGTAGTAGGTGAGTGGGGTAGTTAGTGAGTCTGAGGTAATCATACTGGGGTAGTAGGTGAGTGGGGTGGTTATAGTGAGTTGAATAGTAATGGTAAGGAAAGAGTTAAAATCACATGGTAATGAAAGGCTTAACATGTAGTGAGGGAAGTCACGTTAATTGCCATTGGTCAACGAATATGAATAATTAAAAATTCTACCAATGAAAAGCCAATGTGTATAGTGCAGTGAGTGCTGATGACATCACAATAGCTGTGGCAGAGGGCTAATGGAATGTTGGTCTTTTGAAAATGTTAAACTGTCAAAAAATGAAGAAACTTAAACTGCTGTGGTTTAAAAAAGTATAGCAGATATTTGAAGTCTGTAAAAGAGGTCTTTTAATATAGGTTGTCCACCCTACTCTAAAGTTTGAATGGTGTCTCTAGCTTAAACGGTCTAGGAGGAGCAGCTTCCAGAAAAAAAGTGGAAATAAGTTGGAAAAAGTTGAATTTCAATGGAAGTCTATGGGGAAAAAATGTCTCTTTAAACACCTGTAGTTTAAAAAGTATAACAAATATTAAAAATCTGTGTAGAAGCAACTTAATTCATGCTGTCCTACACATTTTAAAGTTTGAATGGTGTTTCTAGCTTAAACGGTGTAGGAGTAGTTGATGTGTGAAAAACGGCGGAAAGAGACAATAATAATAACTAGAATGTAAAGTTTATGAATAAACTTTGGTGTGATTGCTTCAGCTGTATGGATTTTTAAAGTCGCTGTATCCAGATTAAAAAGTTAAAGAGCTGTAGCATCTTAAAACTCATTAAAATCTTAAATTAGTCAGGAGGAATGGATTATAATGTCCAGTTAGGGCTTTAGAATGTAACATAATGTTCAGTTAGGATTTTAGAATGTTCACTTACGGCTGGGGGGCAGTTATAGTCAGTGGGGTAGTTAATGAGTCTGGGGTAATCATACTGGGGTAGTAGGTGAGTGGGGTAGTTATAGTCAGTGGGGTAGTTAGTGAGTCTGGGGTAATCATACTGGGGTAGTAGGTGAGTGGGGTAGTTATAGTCAGTGGGGTAGTTAGTGAGTCTGGGGTAATCATACTGGGGTAGTAGGTGAGTGGGGTAGTTATAGTGAGTGGGGTAGTTAGTGAGTCTGGGGTAATCATACTGGTGTAGTAGGTGAGTGGAGTAGTTATAGTCAGTGGGGTAGTTAGTGAGTCTGGGGTAATCATACTGGGGTAGTAGGTGAGTGGGGTAGTTATAGTCCGTGGGGTAGTTAATGAGTCTGGGGTAATCATACTGGGGTAGTAGGTGATTGGGGTAGTTATTGACAGTGGGGTAGTTAGTGAGTCTGGGGTAATCATACTGGGGTAGTAGGTGAGTGGGGTAGTTATAGTCAGTGGGGTAGTTAGTGAGTCTGGGGTAATCATACTGGGGTAGTAGGTGAGTGGGTTAGTTATAGTCAGTGGGGTAGTTAGTGAGTCTGGGGTAATCATACTGGGGTAGCAGGTGAGTGGGGTAGTTAGTGAGACTGGGGTAATCATACTGGGGTAGTAGGTGAGTGGGGTAGTTATAGTCAGTGGGGTAGTTAGTGAGTCTGGGGTAATCATACTGGGGTAGTAGGTGAGTGGGGTAGTTATAGTCAGTGGGGTAGTTAGTGAGTCTGGGGTAATCATACTGGGGTAGTAGGTGAGTGGGGTAGTTATAGTCAGTGGGGTAGTTAGTGAGTCTGGGGTAATCATACTGGGGTAGTAGGTGAGTGGGGTAGTTATAGTCAGTGGGGTAGTTAGTGAGTCTGGGGTAATCATACTGGGGTAGTAGGTGATTGGGGTAGTTATAGTCAGTGGGGTAGTTAGTGAGTCTGGGGTAATCATACTGGGGTAGTAGGTGAGTGGGGTAGTTAGTGAGACTGGGGTAATCATACTGGGGTAGTAGGTGAGTGGGGTAGTTATAGTCAGTGGGGTAGTTAGTGAATCTGGGGTAATCATACTGGGGTAGTAGGTGAGTGGGGTAGTTATAGTCAGTGGGGTAGTTAGTGAGTCTGGGGTAATCATACTGGGGTAGTAGGTGAGTGGGGTAGTTATAGTCAGTGGGGTAGTTAGTGAGTCTGGGGTAATCATAATGGGGTAGTAGGTGAGTGGGGTAGTTATAGTCAGTGGGGTAGTTAGTGAGTCTGGGGTAATCATACTGGGGTAGTAGGTGAGTGGGGTAGTTATAGTCAGTGGGGTAGTTAGTGAGTCTGGGGTAATCATACTGGGGTAGTAGGTGAGTGGGCTAGTTATAGTCAGTGGGGTAGTTAGTGAGTCTGGGTAATCATACTGGGGTAGTAGGTGAGTGGGGTAGTTATAGTCAGTGGGGTAGTTAGTGAGTCTGGGGTAATCATACTGGGGTAGTAGGTGAGTGGGGTAGTTATAGTCAGTGGGGTAGTTAATGAGTCTGGGGTAATCATACTGAGGTAGTAGGTGATTGGGGTAGTTATAGTCAGTGGGGTAGTTAGTGAGTCTGGGGTAATCATACTGGGGTAGTACGTGAGTGGGGTTGTTATAGTCAGTGGGGTAGTTAGTGAGTCTGGGGTAATCATACTGGGGTAGTAGGTGAGTGGGGTAGTTATAGTCAGTGGGGTAGTTAGTGAGTCTGGGGTAATCATACTGGGGTAGTAGGTGAGTGGGGTAGTTATAGTCAGTGGGGTAGTTAGTGAGTCTGGGGTAATCATACTGGGGTAGTAGGTGAGTGGAGTAGTGAGTCTGGGGTAATCATACTGGGGTAGTAGGTGAGTGGGGTAGTTAGTGAGTCTGGGGTAATCATACTGGGGTAGTAGGTGAGTGGGGTAGTTATAGTCAGTGGGGTAGTTAGTGAGTCTGGGGTAATCATACTGGGGTAGTAGGTGAGTGGGGTAGTTATAGTCAGTGGGGTAGTTAGTGAGTCTGTGGTAATCATACTGGGGTAGTAGGTGAGTGGGGTAGTTATAGTCAGTGGGGTAGTTAGTGAGTCTGGGGTAATCATACTGGGGTAGTAGGTGAGTGGGGTAGTTATTGTCAGTGGGGTAGTTAGTGAGTCTGGGGTAATCATACTGGGGTAGTAGGTGAGTGGGGTAGTTAGTGAGTCTGAGGTAATCATACTGGGGTAGTAGGTGAGTGTGGTGGTTATAGTGAGTTGAATAGTAAAGGGCTCTGCATGGTTGTGCGAAACTTGTGCAACTTCTTCATGTTCGCGCAATGCAACAATGTTGCAAGCACTCTGCAATTTATACTTCTGCAAAAGCTACGCGCAGCCTATGCAACATTGTATCCCGTATGTAGCTAGCTTCCCCCTAGCAACATTGTATTCCGTATGTAGCTAGCTCCCCCTAGCAACGTAACTGATTTCAACGTAACTAATTTCCCTGCTCAAACAACCCATCAATTACATGCCGTCTTTTTGTTTGTTTGTTGCTCGTGTTCTTGTATATAGTGTAATATAGTTATAGTTAGTTAAGTTAGTTAAGCTAATTAGTAAAGTTAGTAAAGTTAGTTAAGTTAGTTAGTTAAGTTAGTGAAGTTAGTTCGTTAGTTTATTTTTTACTAGGTTTCATTTTAACGCTAACTAACGTTACCTAAATAAATTGGTGGTAGCCACGCTAGCTAGCAGCAGCAGGGATGGACGTTGTTATACAAATGCAGATGCAGCTACAGGCACTAAATGATGAGGAGGAAGAGCTGCTGCTTTTAATCGGCAGGAGAGATAGAGTGCGCCGAAGCCGCCGAAGATGGAGTGTGAGACCGCTCAACATGTCAAGGCCAGAGGAGGGAGAATTCAATTTGCTCATACAACAGATGAGGCGGATGGACCAGGAGAAGCATTTCCAGTACTTTCGAATGACGAAGGACCGGTTCGATCACCTGGTGCATCGTCTGGGTCCGTTCGTCAAACACCAGCGAACCACCAATGCCCCCATCGATGTTGCTCAGCGGCTAGCAGTCACCCTGCGACTCCTTGCCTCCGGGGGAACCCAGCAGTCTGTGGCAGCAAACTATAAGTTGGGGGACACCACTGTGTCCAGCATTGTGTCGGAGGTATGCCAGGCACTATGGTTGGCACTGAAGACCGATTTTGTGTGCCAACCAGCAGCTTCACAATTGGCAGTCATTGCAGAAGATTACTGGAGGCTGTGGGATTTTCCCAACTGCATTGGCAGTGTGGATGGGAAGCATGTAATCATCAAAGCTCCCCCAAATGCAGGCAGTGACTACTTTAACTACAAGCATCAGCACTCCATTGTGCTCATGGCTGTTTGCGACGCCCGCTACCGTTTTACAATGGTTGACGTGGGGGCATATGGCCGGGACAGCGACGGAGGGGTCTTCCAGGACAGCCGGTTTGGAGGCAACTTGCTCCAGGGGAAGCTGGATCTACCCCCTCCTGCCAACCTACTGGGAACTGGAGTCACTGTCCCGCATGTGATTGTCGGCGATGCTGCGTTCCCCCTGCACATCAATCTGATGCGTCCCTTTCCAGGTGAGCTAATATTATAACAATGATTACTAAACCACGCTCAATAATGGTTTAAAAAACGGTGCGTCGGCTTCCAAAAATATTATGTAAGGATGAAAGACGGGAGCCCATACTCAAAATATGAGCCATGTTTATACTGGTATTTGTATAAAACATGATCTCTAATGACCTGCATTTGTACAATGCAGGTACCAACCTTGACCACGGCAGAAAGGTTTACAACTACCGCCATTCTCGGGCCAGGCGTGTGATCGAGAACAGCTTTGGGATTTTGGTTGCCAGGTGGAGGATCCTAGGACAACCTCTGGAGTTCAGACCGGACAAGGCTGTTGATGTGGTAAAAGCATGCATTGCTCTGCACAACTTCCTGGCATACACAGATGCTGCCAACAAACCCAACGCCAGGTACATCCCACCAAATTTCACCGACTCCCTATCTGCCGGTGAGCCTCAACCAGGGGAGTGGAGAAGACAGGTGGCAGGTGACAGAAACCTGCTCGCGACAGGGCGCCTGTCTGCTGGCGGTACCAGAGCCACGCGTGCTGCCTTTGCGGTCCGGAATGACCTGATGGCATTCTTCCAGTCCCCACAGGGACTTGTGCCATGGCAGGATGCGACAGTCAGGAGAGGCCTACTGCACTATTGAATATCGGAACAGCTGTGCTGCAGTCGTAGGCACAAGAGCGCAGCTCGAACTACCTGTTGTATTAAAATAATTGAATGATGGTTAACTTGTCCCTGTCCAGTTCTTTCATCTAGCCTAGCTAGTAGCAGTGAATAACTAATTATTTAATTAATTAATACATATATTTGTATATGTAGTATGTACATTGTAATTGACAATCAATTAGCTTGTTATATACATATCCGTTTTTATTGTAAGACAAACTGATTTGCCACTACTGAGTTGGGGACGCCACTTCATGTGCACCCCAGATTTGAGAGTGATACAAATTGTACATAGTAGCCTTTACTAGATGATACTTTGATGTTACTTTGTTTTTAAACAGTGCAGATAAAGAGTTCTTTATAAGGTGCAAAACAGAAGAAGTCACAACTGTGCAATTTAACAGTTCTTTAATTTAATCAGTTCTTTAAAAAGGTCGGGAACGTTACATTGACCTCTGTTAAAAAGGCAAGTAAAAAAAGCACAAAAAAACTTTATATTAAAATGGAGAGACACAAAAGAGATGCACACCAGTGTCTGGAACATTGACCTGTGTGTGTGTGTGTGTGTGTGTGTGTGTGTGTGTGTGTGTGTGTGTGTGTGTGTGTGTGTGTGTGTGTGTGTGTGTTGGAGCTACAGTGAGGCATGATGTAGCTGGACAGACTCATACACCATTTGGTGTATCTTTGCTTGTAACGTTAACAGTTCCTTTTCCGGCAACAATCTCAGCAAGCCACCAATTGATTTCAGAAATTGGCCGACCAGATCATTGTCTGTCTCCGAACGTTTTTGCAAGTCAGCAAGCAGCTGCTCCCTTTGCTCCCGGTCTTTGTTCAGCTGTTCCAGGCGTTTGGTGAAGGGGTCGTCCTCCTCTTTGCCCTTCCTGGATCTCTTTGGCTTTGGGGTTGAGATCGCAGAAATGCCTGGGAGGCTGTCCAGCTCTTCTATATTATTTATGGCTGCAGCAGTAGACTGCGCTGAGCCAGGGTCTTCTGGTGTATCTGGTGTGTCTGGGCCTGCTGTTGAGATGTCTGGGGATGTTTGGCTGTCTTCCTGTAATGACAATAATGTATAATCTGTGGAGTATGCCTTTATGAAGTTAAGCTAAAAAGCATGTTTCTACATGTGGGGATTTCATTTAGTTCATTAAAGGCTACAGATCCACCCTGTGTGCCATCTTAATCAAGTGTTTGTGACACATGATTTCAGGTATGTTGTTTGTTCAATATTATTTGTAAGAAAAACGAACTAGTTGTTACTATGGTAGAAATAAGCACACTAGTGTGTGTCACATGGTGTAGTAATTTATGCCGCCACACGAGGTCAGAAGTGTTCCGTTCATTGTAAAAAATTGTATTACTGTGTTGTAGCTATGTTAATCAATTCTGAATGGCATTAACGTTAGTTGGGTATGTTAGCTAGCGTGATAGTTAACGTTAACCAGACAAACAAAGCTATTTAGTTAGCTTGCTAGCTAACGTTAACGTTAGTAAACAAAGGCTGTCTGTGTTTACCTCAGGATAATTGGACTCTGTCTCCCGGTGTTTAATAAACACTTCTAGCCAGGACAGCATGATGTAGAAGGTAGGCTTGTTTTGACTTCCACCTGCAGCTCCACTTTTCTTGCTCAAGACTCTCTTCATTCGGACAAACTTGTCACGGATTTTCTTCCATTCCTTGATACAGTCAACCCAGTCCATCCCAATACTCTCGCCGATCTCTTTCCATGAGTTCATGGTCATTTGACTGTCTTTGTAATCACTACAAGAATAGTCATATAAATGTTTGTATTTTCTCACTTCTTCTGATAATCGTTCTTGTAACTGGTTCATGATTTAACAAATGTAACTATCTATTTTTATATATCGATAACGTAAACGGCTTTATTTTATTTTGGACCTCGATCGCTAATTTTAGATATTTTGGACCTCGATCGCTAATTTTAGATATTTTGGACCTCGATCGCTAATTTTAGATATTTTGGACCTCGATCGCTAATTTTAGATATCGTTAGCAACCAGCAACACTTAGTAACCAATATTATATGACAGCCCCGCCTCCATTCGCTAACCAACCAATCAATGATGCGCAACATCTACGCGAACGGTTGCTTTGCTGTCGCTAGTTTGATTTTTGTGCTAGGTACGCGACATCCTCTGCAACACCCTCTGCGAAGGTCGCAGATGTTGCGTTGATGTTGCAGAGCCCATGTTGTGTTGCTGTCGCGTTGTTGTCGATCGAGCATGCAGAGCCCTTAATGGTAAGGAAAGAGTTAAAATCACATGGTAATGAAAGGCTTAACATGTAGTGAGGGAAGTCACGTTAATTGCCATTGGTCACCGAATATGAATAATTAAAAATTTTACCAATGAGTGAGAGCTGATGACATCATAATAGCTGTGGCAGAGCGGTGATGGAATGTTGGTCTTTTTGACAGTTGAACATTTTCAAAAGTGACATAAAAATGAAGAAACTTAAACTGCTGTGGTTTAAAAAGTATAGCAGATATTTGAAGTCTGTAAAAGAGGTCTTTTAAGATAGGTTGTCCACCCTACTCTAAAGTTTGAATGGTGTCTCTAGCTTAAACGGTCTAGGAGGAGCAGCTTCCAGAAAAAAAGTGGAAATAAGTTGGAAAAAGTTGAATTTCAATGGAAGTCTATGGGGGAAAAATGTCTCTTTAAACACCTG
Source organism: Synaphobranchus kaupii (assembly GCA_029718625.1). Lineage (NCBI taxonomy): Eukaryota > Metazoa > Chordata > Actinopteri > Anguilliformes > Synaphobranchidae > Synaphobranchus > Synaphobranchus kaupii. The sequence continues at coordinate 70,233,004 of CM056379.1, forward strand.
TAGTTTAAAAAGTATAACAAATATTAAAAATCTGTATACAAGCAACTTAAATCATGCTGTCCTACACATTTTAAAGTTTGAATGGTGTTTCTAGCTTAAACGGTGTAGGAGTAGTTGATGTGTGAAAAACGGCGGAAAGAGACAATAATAATAATAAAAATAAAAATAACTATGCAAGAGAACAGTAGTGTGTTGCTGAAGCATCACACTAATAAAAATAAAAATAACTATGCAAGAGAACAGTAGTGTGTTGCTGAAGCATCACACTAATAACTATGCAAGAGAACAGTAGTGTGTTGCTGAAGCATCACACTAACTATGCAAGAGAACAGTAGTGTGTTGCTGAAGCATCACACTAATAACTATGCAAGAGAACAGTAGTGTGTTGCTGAAGCATCACACTAACTAGAATGTAAAGTTTATGAATAAACTTTGGTGTGATTGCTTCAGCTGTATGGATTTTTAAAGTTGCTGTATCCAGATTAAAAAGTTAAAGAGCTGTAGCATCTTAAAACTCATTAAAGTCTTAAATTAGTCAGGAGGAATGGATTATAATGTCCAGTTAGGGCTTTAGAATGTAACAGAATGTTCAGTTAGGATTTTAGAATGTTCACTTACGGTTCGGGGGCAGTTATAGTCAGTGGGGTAGTTAGTGAGTATGGGGTAATCATACTGGGGTAGTAGGTGAGTGGGGTAGTTATAGTCAGTGTGGTAGTTAGTGAGTCTGGGGTAATCATACTGGGGTAGTAGGTGAGTGGGGTAGTTATAGTCAGTGGGGTAGTTAGTGAGTCTGGGTTAATCATACTGGGGTAGTAGGTGAGTGGGGTAGTTATAGTGAGTGGGGTAGTTAATGAGTCTGGGGTAATCATACTGGGGTAGTAGGTGAGTGGTGTAGTTATAGTCAGTGGTAATCATACTGGGGTAGTAGGTGAGTGGGGTAGTTAGTGAGTCTGTGGTAATCATACTGGGGTAGTAGGTGAGTGGGGTAGTTATAGTCAGTGGGGTAGTTAGTGAGTCTGGGGTAATCATACTGGGGTAGTAGGTGAGTGGGGTAGTTATAGTGAGTGGGGTAGTTAATGAGTCTGGGGTAATCATACTGGGGTAGTAGGTGAGTGGAGTAGTTATAGTCAGTGGTAATCATACTGGGGTAGTAGGTGAGTGGGGTAGTTAGTGAGTCTGTGGTAATCATACTGGGGTAGTAGGTGAGTGGGGTAGTTATAGTCAGTGGGGTAGTTAGTGAGTCTGGGGTAATCATACTGGGGTAGTAGGTGAGTGGGGTAGTTATTGTCAGTGGGGTAGTTAGTGAGTCTGGGGTAATCATACTGGGGTAGTAGGTGAGTGGGGTATTAGTGAGTCTGAGGTAATCATACTGGGGTAGTAGGTGAGTGGGGTGGTTATAGTGAGTTGAATAGTAATGGTAAGGAAAGAGTTAAAATCACATGGTAATGAAATGCTTAACATGTAGTGAGGGAAGTCACGTTAATTGCCATTGGTCAACGAATATGAATAATTAAAAATTCTACCAATGAAAAGCCAATGTGTATAGTGCAGTGAGTGCTGATGACATCATAATAGCTGTGGCAGAGGGCTAATGGAATGTTGGTCTTTTGAAAATGTTAAACTGTCAAAAAATGAAGATACTTAAACTGCTGTGGTTTAAAAAGTATAGCAGATATTTGAAGTCTGTAAAAGAGGTCATTTAAAATAGGTTGTCCACCCTAGTCTAAAGTTTGAATGGTGTCTCTAGCTTAAACGGTCTAGGAGGAGCAGCTTCCAGAAAAAAAGTGGAAATAAGTTGGAAAAAGTTGAATTTCAATGGAAGTCTATGGGGGAAAAATGTCTCTTTAAACACCTGTAGTTTAAAAAGTATAACAAATATTAAAAATCTGTATAGAAGCAACTTAATTCATGCTGCCCTACACATTTTAAAGTTTGAATGGTGTTTCTAGCTTAAACGGTGTAGGAGGAGTTGATGTGTGAAAAACGGCGGAAACCTATGACTATAATAAAAACTAGAATGTAAAGTTTATGAATAAACTTTGGTGTGATTGCTTCAGCTGTATGGATTTGAAATGAAAATGACTGGGGTAGTTATAGTCAGTGGGGTAGTTAGTGAGTCTGGGGTAATCATACTGGGGTAGTAGGTGAGTGGGGTAGTTATAGTCAGTGGGGTAGTTAGTGAGTCTGGGGTAATCATACTGGGGTAGTAGGTGAGTGGGGTAGTTATAGTCAGTGGGGTAGTTAGTGAGTCTGGGGTAATCATACTGGGGTAGTTGGTGAGTGGGGTAGTTAGTGAGTCTGGGGTAATCATACTGGGGTAGTAGGTGAGTGGGGTAGTTAGTGAGTCTGGGGTAATCATACTGGGGTAGTAGGTGAGTCTGGGCTAATCATACTGGGGTAGTAGGTGAGTGGGGTAGTTATAGTCAGTGGGGTAGTTAGTGAGTCTGGGGTAATCATACTGGGCTAGTAGGTGAGTGGGGTAGTTATAGTCAGTGGGGTAGTTAGTGAGTCTGGGGTAATCATACTGGGGTAGTAGGTGAGTGGGGTAGTTATAGTCAGTGGGGTAGTTAGTGAGTCTGGGGTAATCATACTGGGGTAGTAGGTGAGTGGGGTAGTTAGTGAGTCTGGGGTAATCATACTGGGGTAGTAGGTGAGTGGGGTAGTTATAGTCAGTGGGGTAGTTAGTGAGTCTGGGGTAATCATACTGGGGTAGTAGGTGAGTGGGGTAGTTAGTGAGTCTGGGGTAATCATACTGGGGTAGTAGGTGAGTGGGGTAGTTATAGTCAGTGGGGTAGTTAGTGAGTCTGGGGTAATCATACTGGGGTAGTAGGTGAGTGGGGTAGTTAGTGAGTCTGGGGTAATCATACTGGGGTAGTAGGTGAGTGGGGTAGTTATAGTCAGTGGGGTAGTTAGTGAGTCTGGGGTAATCATACTGGGGTAGTAGGTGAGTGGGGTAGTTATAGTCAGTGGGGTAGTTAGTGAGTCTGGGGTAATCATACTGGGGTAGGTGAGTGGGGTAGTTATAGTCAGTGGGGTAGTTAGTGAGTCTGGGGTAATCATACTGGGGTAGTAGGTGAGTGGGGTAGTTATAGTCAGTGGGGTAGTTAGTGAGTCTGGGGTAATCATACTGGGGTAGTAGGTGAGTGGGGTAGTTATAGTCAGTGGGGTAGTTTGTGAGTCTGGGGTAATCATACAGGGGTAGTAGGTGAGTGGAGTAGTGAGTCTGGGGTAATCATACTGGGGTAGTAGGTGAGTGGGTGTAGTTAGTGAGTCTGGGGTAATCATACTGGGGTAGTAGGTGAGTGGGGTAGTTAGTGAGTCTGGGGTAATCATACTGGGGTAGTAGGTGAGTGGGGTAGTTATAGTCAGTGGGGTAGTTGGTGAGTCTGGGATAATCATACTGGGGTAGTAGGTGAGTGGGGTAGTTATAGTCAGTAGGGTAGTTAGTGAGTCTGGGGTAATCATACTGGGGTAGTAGGTGAGTGGGGTAGTTATTGTCAGTGGGGTAGTTAGTGAGTCTGGGGTAATCATACTGGGGTAGTAGGTGAGTGGGGTAGTTATAGTCAGTGGGGTAGTTAGTGAGTCAGGGGTAATGATACTGCGGTAGTAGGTAAGTGGGGTAGTTATAGTCAGTGGGGTAGTTAGTGAGTCTGGGGTAATCATACTGGGGTAGTAGGTGAGTGGGGTAGTTATAGTCAGTGTGGTAGTTATTGAGTCTGGGGTAATCCTACTGGGGTAGTAGGTGAGTGGGGTAGTTATAGTCAGTGGGGTAGTTAGTGAGTCTGGGGTAATCATACTGGGGTAGTAGGTGAGTGGGGTAGTTATAGTCAGTGGGGTAGTTAGTGAGTCTGGGGTAATCATACTGGGGTAGTAGGTGAGTGGGGTAGTTATTGTCAGTGGGGTAGTTAGTGAGTCTGGGGTAATCATACTGGGGTAGTAGGTGAGTGGGGTAGTTATAGTCAGTGGGGTAGTTAGTGAGTCTGGTAATCATACTGGGGTAGTAGGTGAGTGGGGTAGTTATAGTCAGTGGAGTAGTTAGTGAGTCTGGGGTAATCATACTGGGGTAGTAGGTGAGTGGGGTAGTTATTGTCAGTGGGGTAGTTAGTGAGTCTGGGGTAATCATACTGGGGTAGTAGGTGAGTGGGGTAGTTATAGTCAGTGGGGTAGTTAGTGAGTCTGGGGTAATCATACTGGGGTAGTAGGTGAGTGGGGTAGTTATAGTCAGTGGGGTAGTTAGTGAGTCTGGGGTAATCATACTGGGGTAGTTGGTGAGTGGGGTAGTTAGTGAGTCTGGGGTAATCATACTGGGGTAGTAGGTGAGTGGGGTAGTTAGTGAGTCTGGTAATCATACTGGGGTAGTAGGTGAGTGGGGTAGTTATAGTCAGTGGAGTAGTTAGTGAGTCTGGGGTAATCATACTGGGGTAGTAGGTGAGTGGGGTAGTTATTGTCAGTGGGGTAGTTAGTGAGTCTGGGGTAATCATACTGGGGTAGTAGGTGAGTGGGGTAGTTATAGTCAGTGGGGTAGTTAGTGAGTCAGGTAATCATATTGGGGTAGTAGGTGAGTGGGGTAGTTATAGTCAGTGGGGTAGTTAGTGAGTCTGGGGTAATCATACTGGGGTAGTAGGTGAGTGGGGTAGTTATAGTCAGTGGGGTAGTTAGTGAGTCTGGGGTAATCATACTGGGCTAGTAGGTGAGTGGGGTAGTTATAGTCAGTGGGGTAGTTAGTGAGTCTGGGGTAATCATACTGGGGTAGTAGGTGAGTGGGGTAGTTATAGTCAGTGGGGTAGTTAGTGAGTCTGGGGTAATCATACTGGGGTAGTAGGTGAGTGGGGTAGTTAGTGAGTCTGGGGTAATCATACTGGGGTAGTAGGTGAGTGGGGTAGTTATAGTCAGTGGGGTAGTTAGTGAGTCTGGGGTAATCATACTGGGGTAGTAGGTGAGTGGGGTAGTTAGTGAGTCTGGGGTAATCATACTGGGGTAGTAGGTGAGTGGGGTAGTTATAGTCAGTGGGGTAGTTAGTGAGTCTGGGGTAATACTGCGGTAGTAGGTGAGTGGGGTAGTTAGTGAGTCTGGGGTAATCATACTGGGGTAGTAGGTGAGTGGGGTAGTTATAGTCAGTGGGGTAGTTAGTGAGTCTGGGGTAATCATACTGGGGTAGTAGGTGAGTGGGGTAGTTATAGTCAGTGGGGTAGTTAGTGAGTCTGGGGTAATCATACTGGGGTAGGTGAGTGGGGTAGTTATAGTCAGTGGGGTAGTTAGTGAGTCTGGGGTAATCATACTGGGGTAGTAGGTGAGTGGGGTAGTTATAGTCAGTGGGGTAGTTAGTGAGTCTGGGGTAATCATACTGGGGTAGTAGGTGAGTGGGGTAGTTATAGTCAGTGGGGTAGTTAGTGAGTCTGGGGTAATCATACTGGGGTAGTAGGTGAGTGGAGTAGTGAGTCTGGGGTAATCATACTGGGGTAGTAGGTGAGTGGGGTAGTTAGTGAGTCTGGGGTAATCATACTGGGGTAGTAGGTGAGTGGGGTAGTTAGTGAGTCTGGGGTAATCATACTGGGGTAGTAGGTGAGTGGGGTAGTTATAGTCAGTGGGGTAGTTAGTGAGTCTGGGGTAATCATACTGGGGTAGTAGGTGAGTGGGGTAGTTATAGTCAGTAGGGTAGTTAGTGAGTCTGGGGTAATCATACTGGGGTAGTAGGTGAGTGGGGTAGTTATTGTCAGTGGGGTAGTTAGTGAGTCTGGGGTAATCATACTGGGGTAGTAGGTGAGTGGGGTAGTTATAGTCAGTGGGGTAGTTAGTGAGTCAGGGGTAATGATACTGGGGTAGTAGGTAAGTGGGGTAGTTATAGTCAGTGGGGTAGTTAGTGAGTCTGGGGTAATCATACTGGGGTAGTAGGTGAGTGGGGTAGTTATAGTCAGTGTGGTAGTTATTGAGTGGGGTAATCCTACTGGGGTAGTAGGTGAGTGGGGTAGTTATAGTCAGTGGGGTAGTTAGTGAGTCTGGGGTAATCATACTGGGGTAGTAGGTGAGTGGGGTAGTTATAGTCAGTGGGGTAGTTAGTGAGTCTGGGGTAATCATACTGGGGTAGTAGGTGAGTGGGGTAGTTATTGTCAGTGGGGTAGTTAGTGAGTCTGGGGTAATCATACTGGGGTAGTAGGTGAGTGGGGTAGTTATAGTCAGTGGGGTAGTTAGTGAGTCTGTGGTAATCATACTGGGGTAGTAGGTGAGTGGGGTAGTTATAGTCAGTGGGGTAGTTAGTGAGTCTGGGGTAATCATACTGGGGTAGTAGGTGAGTGGGGTAGTTATTGTCAGTGGGGTAGTTAGTGAGTCTGGGGTAATCATACTGGGGTAGTAGGTGAGTGGGGTAGTTAGTGAGTCTGAGGTAATCATACTGGGGTAGTAGGTGAGTGGGGTGGTTATAGTGAGTTGAATAGTAATGGTAAGGAAAGAGTTAAAATCACATGGTAATGAAAGGCTGAACATGTAGTGAGGGAAGTCACGTTAATTGCCATTGGTCAACGAATATGAATAATTAAAAATTCTACCAATGAAAAGCCAATGTGTATAGTGCAGTGAGTGCTGATGACATCATAATAGCTGTGGCAGAGGGCTAATGGAATGTTGGTCTTTTGAAAATGTTAAACTGTCAAAAAATGAAGAAACTTAAACTGCTGTGGTTTAAAAAGTATAGCAGATATTTGAAGTCTGTAAAAGAGGTCTTTTAAGATAGGTTGTCCACCCTACTCTAAAGTTTGAATGGTGTCTCTAGCTTAAACGGTCTAGGAGGAGCAGCTTCCAGAAAAAAAGTGGAAATAAGTTGGAAAAAGTTGAATTTCAATGGAAGTCTATGGGGGAAAAATGTCTCTTTAAACACCTGTAGTTTAAAAAGTATAACAAATATTAAAAATCTGTATAGAAGCAACTTAATTCATGCTGCCCTACACATTTTAAAGTTTGAATGGTGTTTCTAGCTTAAACGGTGTAGGAGGAGTTGATGTGTGAAAAACGGCGGAAACCTATGACTATAATAAAAACTAGAATGTAAAGTTTATGAATAAACTTTGGTGTGATTGCTTCAGCTGTATGGATTTGAAATGAAAATGACTGGGGTAGTTATAGTCAGTGGGGTAGTTAGTGAGTCTGGGGTAATCATACTGGGGTAGTAGGTGAGTGGGGTAGTTATAGTCAGTGGGGTAGTTAGTGAGTCTGGGGTAATCATACTGGGGTAGTAGGTGAGTGGGGTAGTTATAGTCAGTGGGGTAGTTAGTGAGTCTGGGGTAATCATACTGGGGTAGTTGGTGAGTGGGGTAGTTAGTGAGTCTGGGGTAATCATACTGGGGTAGTAGGTGAGTGGGGTAGTTAGTGAGTCTGGGGTAATCATACTGGGGTAGTAGGTGAGTCTGGGCTAATCATACTGGGGTAGTAGGTGAGTGGGGTAGTTATAGTCAGTGGGGTAGTTAGTGAGTCAGGTAATCATACTGGGGTAGTAGGTGAGTGGGGTAGTTATAGTCAGTGGGGTAGTTAGTGAGTCTGGGGTAATCATACTGGGGTAGTAGGTGAGTGGGGTAGTTATAGTCAGTGGGGTAGTTAGTGAGTCTGGGGTAATCATACTGGGCTAGTAGGTGAGTGGGGTAGTTATAGTCAGTGGGGTAGTTAGTGAGTCTGGGGTAATCATACTGGGGTAGTAGGTGAGTGGGGTAGTTATAGTCAGTGGGGTAGTTAGTGAGTCTGGGGTAATCATACTGGGGTAGTAGGTGAGTGGGGTAGTTAGTGAGTCTGGGGTAATCATACTGGGGTAGTAGGTGAGTGGGGTAGTTATAGTCAGTGGGGTAGTTAGTGAGTCTGGGGTAATCATACTGGGGTAGTAGGTGAGTGGGGTAGTTAGTGAGTCTGGGGTAATCATACTGGGGTAGTAGGTGAGTGGGGTAGTTATAGTCAGTGGGGTAGTTAGTGAGTCTGGGGTAATCATACTGGGGTAGTAGGTGAGTGGGGTAGTTAGTGAGTCTGGGGTAATCATACTGGGGTAGTAGGTGAGTGGGGTAGTTATAGTCAGTGGGGTAGTTAGTGAGTCTGGGGTAATCATACTGGGGTAGTAGGTGAGTGGGGTAGTTATAGTCAGTGGGGTAGTTAGTGAGTCTGGGGTAATCATACTGGGGTAGGTGAGTGGGGTAGTTATAGTCAGTGGGGTAGTTAGTGAGTCTGGGGTAATCATACTGGGGTAGTAGGTGAGTGGGGTAGTTATAGTCAGTGGGGTAGTTAGTGAGTCTGGGGTAATCATACTGGGGTAGTAGGTGAGTGGGGTAGTTATAGTCAGTGGGGTAGTTAGTGAGTCTGGGGTAATCATACTGGGGTAGTAGGTGAGTGGAGTAGTGAGTCTGGGGTAATCATACTGGGGTAGTAGGTGAGTGGGTGTAGTTAGTGAGTCTGGGGTAATCATACTGGGGTAGTAGGTGAGTGGGGTAGTTAGTGAGTCTGGGGTAATCATACTGGGGTAGTAGGTGAGTGGGGTAGTTATAGTCAGTGAGGTAGTTAGTGAGTCTGGGATAATCATACTGGGGTAGTAGGTGAGTGGGGTAGTTATAGTCAGTAGGGTAGTTAGTGAGTCTGGGGTAATCATACTGGGGTAGTAGGTGAGTGGGGTAGTTATTGTCAGTGGGGTAGTTAGTGAGTCTGGGGTAATCATACTGGGGTAGTAGGTGAGTGGGGTAGTTATAGTCAGTGGGGTAGTTAGTGAGTCAGGGGTAATGATACTGGGGTAGTAGGTAAGTGGGGTAGTTATAGTCAGTGGGGTAGTTAGTGAGTCTGGGGTAATCATACTGGGGTAGTAGGTGAGTGGGGTAGTTATAGTCAGTGTGGTAGTTATTGAGTCTGGGGTAATCCTACTGGGGTAGTAGGTGAGTGGGGTAGTTATAGTCAGTGGGGTAGTTAGTGAGTCTGGGGTAATCATACTGGGGTAGTAGGTGAGTGGGGTAGTTATAGTCAGTGGGGTAGTTAGTGAGTCTGGGGTAATCATACTGGGGTAGTAGGTGAGTGGGGTAGTTATTGTCAGTGGGGTAGTTAGTGAGTCTGGGGTAATCATACTGGGGTAGTAGGTGAGTGGGGTAGTTATAGTCAGTGGGGTAGTTAGTGAGTCTGTGGTAATCATACTGGGGTAGTAGGTGAGTGGGGTAGTTATAGTCAGTGGGGTAGTTAGTGAGTCTGGGGTAATCATACTGGGGTAGTAGGTGAGTGGGGTAGTTATTGTCAGTGGGGTAGTTAGTGAGTCTGGGGTAATCATACTGGGGTAGTAGGTGAGTGGGGTAGTTATAGTCAGTGGGGTAGTTAGTGAGTCTGGGGTAATCATACTGGGGTAGTAGGTGAGTGGGGTAGTTATAGTCAGTGGGGTAGTTAGTGAGTCTGGGGTAATCATACTGGGGTAGTTGGTGAGTGGGGTAGTTAGTGAGTCTGGGGTAATCATACTGGGGTAGTAGGTGAGTGGGGTAGTTAGTGAGTCTGGGGTAATCATACTGGGGTAGTAGGTGAGTCTGGGCTAATCATACTGGGGTAGTAGGTGAGTGGGGTAGTTATAGTCAGTGGGGTAGTTAGTGAGTCAGGTAATCATACTGGGGTAGTAGGTGAGTGGGGTAGTTAGTGAGTCTGGGGTAATCATACTGGGGTAGTAGGTGAGTGGGGTAGTTATAGTCAGTGGGGTAGTTAGTGAGTCTGGGGTAATCATACTGGGCTAGTAGGTGAGTGGGGTAGTTATAGTCAGTGGGGTAGTTAGTGAGTTTGGGGTAATCATACTGGGGTAGTAGGTGAGTGGGGTAGTTATAGTCAGTGGGGTAGTTAGTGAGTCTGGGGTAATCATACTGGGGTAGTAGGTGAGTGGGGTAGTTATAGTCAGTGGGGTAGTTAGTGAGTCTGGGGTAATCATACTGGGGTAGTAGGTGAGTGGGGTAGTTATAGTCAGTGGGGTAGTTAGTGAGTCTGGGGTAATCATACTGGGGTAGTAGGTGAGTGGAGTAGTGAGTCTGGGGTAATCATACTGGGGTAGTAGGTGAGTGGGGTAGTTAGTGAGTCTGGGGTAATCATACTGGGGTAGTTGGTGAGTGGGGTAGTTAGTGAGTCTGGGGTAATCATACTGGGGTAGTTGGTGAGTGGGGTAGTTAGTGAGTCTGGTGTAATCATACTGGGGTAGTTGGTGAGTGGGGTAGTTAGTGAGTGTGGTGTAATCATACTGGGGTAGTAGGTGAGTGAGGTAGTTATAGTGAGTGGAATAGTAATGGTAAGGAAAGAGTTAAAATCACATGGTAATGAAAGGCTTAACATGTAGTGAGGGAAGTCACGTTAATTGCCATTGGTCAACGAATATGAATAATTAAAAATTCTACCAATGAAAAGCCAATGTGTATAGTGCAGTGAGAGCTGATGACATCATAATAGCTGTGGCAGAGGGCTGTTGGAATGTTGGTTTTTGAACTGTCAAAAAGTGACATAAAAATGAAGAAACTTAAGCCGCTGTGGTTTAAAAAGTATAGCAGATATTTGAAGTCTGTAAAAGAGGTCTTTTAATATAGGTTGTCCACCCTACTCTAAAGTTTGAATGGTGTCTCTAGCTTAAACGGTCTAGGAGGAGCAGCTTCCAGAAAAAAAGTGGAAATAAGTTGGAAAAAGTTGAATTTCAATGGAAGTCTATGGGGGAAAAATGTCTCTTTAAACACCTGTAGTTTAAAAAGTATAAAAAATATTAAAAATCTGTATAGAAGCAACTTAATTCATGCGGTCCTACACATGTTAAAGTTTGAATGGTGTTTCTAGCTTAAACGGTGTAGGAGGAGTTGATGTGTGAAAAACGGCGGAAAGTTACGATAATAACTAGAATGTAAAGTTTATGAATAAACTTTGGTGTGATTGCTTCAGCTGTATGGATTTTTAAAGTCGCTGTATCCAGATTAAAAAGTTAAAAAGCTGTAGCATCTTAAAACGCATTAAAATCTTAAATTAGTCAGGAGGAATGGATTATAATGTTCAGTTAGGGCTTTAGAATGTAACAATCTTCAGTTAGGATATTAGAATGTTCACTTATGGCTGGGGGGCAGTTATAGTCAGTGGGGTAGTTAGTGAGTCTGGGGTAATCATACTGGAGTAGTAGGTGAGTGGGGTAGTTATAGTCATTGGGGTAATTAGTGAGTCTGGGGTAATCATACTGGGGTAGTAGGTGAGTGGGGTAGTTATAGTCAGTGGGGTAGTTAGTGAGTCTGGGGTAATCATACTGGGGTAGTAGGTGAGTGGGGTAGTTATAGTCAGTGGGGTAGTTAGTGAGTCTGGGGTAATCATACTGGGGTAGTAGGTGAGTGGGGTAGTTATAGTCAGTGGGGTAGTTAGTGAGTCTGGGGTAATCATACTGGAGTAGTAGGTGAGTGGGGTAGTTATAGTCAGTGGGGTAGTTAGTGAGTCTGGGGTAATCATTCTGGGGTTGTAGGTGAGTGGGGTAGTTATAGTCAGTGGGGTAGTTAGTGAGTCTGGGGTAATCATACTGGGGTAGTAGGTGAATTGGGTAGTTATAGTCAGTGGGGTAGTTAGTGAGTCTGGGGTAATCATACTGGGGTAGTAGGTGAGTGGGGTAGTTATAGTCAGTAGGGTAGTTAGTGAGTCTGGGGTAATCATACTGGGGTAGTAGGTGAGTGGGGTAGTTATAGTCAGTGGGGTAGTTAGTGAGTCTGGGGTAATCATACTGGGGTAGTAGGTGAGTGGGGTAGTTATAGTCAGTGGGGTAGTTAGTGAGTCTGGGGTAATCATACTGGGGTAGTAGGTGAGTGGGGTAGTTATAGTCAGTGGGGTAGTTAGTGAGTCTGGGGTAATCATACTGGGGTAGTAGGTGAGTGGGGTAGTTATAGTCAGTGGGGTAGTTAGTGAGTCTGGGGTAATCATACTGGGGTAGTAGGTGAGTGGGGTAGTTATAGTCAGTGGGGTAGTTAGTGAGTCTGGGGTAATCATACTGGGGTAGTAGGTGAGTGGGGTAGTTATAGTCAGTGGGGTAGTTAGTGAGTCTGGGGTAATCATACTGGGATAGTAGGTGAGTGGGGTAGTTATAGTCAGTGGGGTAGTTAGTGAGTCTGGGGTAATCATACTGGGGTAGTAGGTGAGTGGGGTAGTTATTGTCAGTGGGGTAGTTAGTGAGTCTGGGGTAATCATACTGGGGTAGTAGGTGAGTGGGGTAGTTAGTGAGTCTGAGGTAATCATACTGGGGTAGTAGGTGAGTGTGGTGGTTATAGTGAGTTGAATAGTAATGGTAAGGAAAGAGTTAAAATCACATGGTAATGAAAGGCTTAACTCTATAGGCTTTGGCCCCCTAGTGGTGGGACGCATGCGGTCCAATTTTTTATAGTGTTCATATTTCTCTTAAATTCTAAATTATAACGTTAATAAAACACGGAACTTTCGACGCAAAATTGTTAAAAACAGTCACAGCCTGCGAACACATTCGTTTATATGCTTATCAGCTCTCAGGTTACACTACAGAGCCATAAAGCAGCAGGGTGCTAATAGCCCAACCCACTTTTTTTATTTGTTTACAGCCTTCACCTCGCCGCAATCACAGGCAATAAAATGCGTATCACAAAAGCTCTTGGTACCATTTCAACACGCTGAAAAATCAAGATCCGATTCAGGAACAATTGTATATTATTGAAAAGTTGTATAAATAAACATTAGGTGTTTTTTTCCCGTGCTCACTTCAGTATGCATACAACCGATATACTTCCGGTTTTGTATAAATACATTTTATTTTCTACAAATTCTCTTGATAAACATGTTTAAGCAACCAAATACGATACCTGGTTATGCAGTTATAACCCTTTTCTGAACAATCCTCAACGTTTTTTCGTAACCCATTTATCCATTATCCAGGAAAGTCTCAATTTCCACAGTGTGTACCCTTCGCTTTTGCGTTTGTACTACGTTACTACCGTTGCATAAAAGCATTACTAGACTGCTACAGGAATGATCTAACGTAAAACACGTAGATTATCTTCTACGGGGGTTCCTGCCCTTTCAAACGAAGTAAAATATGTCATATTCAAGCGACTGTGAACGGCGCTGTATCCACGCGTAAAGACAGCCCATAGGGCAATCGGCTGTGCGCTCCTGACTGTCGACAGCATCAGATGACGCCTGTGGCCATTTTGACTGAGTTTATCCTGGAAGGGATGGGCTGGATTGCTGTTACAATTACGTTTTCAGTCTATCCCGATGTATTTAGCAATGTGTAGCTTTTTTTGTGAGCTGAAAAAACGTCACAGACCAGTCTTTCTCTGTACGCAGACACGGGCAGCTGTATGATGCAATTGCGCTGGTGATGTCTTTGCTGCTTCAAAGTTTACGATTATTTTATACATTTATACGCGAACGTGGCAATCAACGGTGGAAAGAAGAACGCTTATTTCACGGTTGCTCAGGTTTTGGAGGTGAAGAAGTGTCCCAGAGGCGAAGAAGTCTGTGTTCTGGCAGAGCAATGACTCTGGCATGGACCCGTGCCTGGACATGTAAGTGTTTTTAAAAATATATAATACAAATTATTATTATTATTATTATTATTGTTATTATTATCATCATAATTATCAACAGTATGGAGCGCTATTATCTAGAGTATTTTTAGTTTGGTGATAAATGGATTCTCGCAGGAGTTCGCTAGTTAGCTTCTATGGCGTCACAGGCTAAGGAGCGCCTGCTCTTTGTTTGTTTTCTAGCGTTCATTCGCAGTTTCTTTGTGCAGCAACCAACACAAGGGCTAGTTGTTGAATTTACGCATGAAACGACATCCATTCTCAGTACTTTATTTCACGGTTCAGTCAAGACATTACAGTATTATAATAATGTAATTTAGTTCGTGCAAGCTGACAAACGAATTCATAAATCCTAGTTAGCTACGATTGCTAATTATGTTGGAGCTAATATCAGACGTACTGTGGATGTAAGATTTTTTAATGTACGTATATATATATAATATATATATATGTGTGTGTGTGTGTGTATATATATATATATATATATTTTTTTTTTTATAAAATACTTTTTTTTTTCCACTTAATTGTAATACTTGCCATATGTCTTTTTGAGATAATTTGTGTTCTCATTTTTTAGTGATTCTACTTAGTAATGTACTTGAATCTGTCTTTTTCAGGGAGGACAGTGAAGACACCCCTCCCCCACCTAACACCTCTGTCGTAGGAGGTGGTAACAGACAGGTTTGCCAAATAGTGATGTATAATTCATTACTTTTGCTGTAAAAAGTCAAGTTGAAGGCTTGTTATAGATAAACCTGTTATTCTGCTGGCTTATGGGGCTCTGGTAAATCTAACTTTGAAGTACAGTGCCATTTTAAATGTAAAGCAGATTGGTTGGATAACATTAGGGTAAGTAATCCTTTTCGGAGAGGTATTTGGGCACTTTTGGGCACGCTTTGTAAGAGAATACCCTCATACACATAAACACAAAACATGTGTAGGTTAATTTTCTTCACATTCTGTATTACAAAAAATGTTTTAAAAGAAAAATAAAGTTTTCTGATGATTGACATGCCTAGACAGAAAGATATGCACATGTTTTATATTTGGCGACGTTTGGAAACGTTTCGGGACACCCGGGCCCCGTTTTGGTAAAAATACCAATGCATAAGGAAAGCCTGTAGATATCTTTACCAAATTCTAAACCCAAGTGGACAACATATCAGTGCACTAGTGTAAGGAAGTCTGGCTTGCTCCAGTACTTTGAAGTTGAAATATTCAGTGCTAAACTGTAAAAACACAAGGCGTTTTGTACTTTTTTTTGTTTTTTTATGTGTATTATGTATAAACTGTATGTGACCATTTTTACATAAATTTATTCTGATGCAAATTTCTGAATGGTACAAGCCTCTTCTTTCATTGAAACTTTCAACCATGGATGTGCAGTGAATCGTTTTTGAGATATTGGCACTTAATTGACACTAGTAAAAACTAGGCGAAAATTGTATAAAATAGGCCAAAGTAAATAGGGTTAACATGTAGTGAGGGAAGTCACGTTAATTGCCATTGGTCAACGAATATGAATAATTAAAAATTCTACCAATGAAAAGCCAATGTGTATAGTGCAGTGAGTGCTGATGACATCATAATAGCTGTGGCAGAGAGCTAATGGAATGTTGGTCTTTTAAAAATGTTAAACTGTCAAACAATGAAGAAACTTAAACCGCTGTGGTTTAAAAAGTATAGCAGATATTTGAAGTCTGTAAAAGAGGTCTTTTAATATAGGTTGTCCACCCTACTCTAAAGTTTGAATGGTGTCTCTAGCTTAAACGGTCTAGGAGGAGCAGCTTCCAGAAAAAAAGTGGAAATAAGTTGGAAAAAGTTGAATTTCAATGGAAGTCTATGGGGGAAAAATGTCTCTTTAAACACCTGTAGTTTAAAAAGTATAACAAATATTAAAAATCTGTATAGAAGCAACTTAATTCATGCTGCCCTACACATTTTAAAGTTTGAATGGTGTTTCTAGCTTAAACGGTGTAGGAGTAGTTGAGGTGTGAAAAACGGCGGAAACCCACTATAATAAAAACTAGAATGTAAAGTTTATGAATAAACTTTGGTGTGATTGCTTCAGTTGTATGGGTAATCATACTGGGGTAGTAGGTGAGTGGGGTAGTTAGTGAGTCTGGGTTAATCATACTGGGGTAGTAGGTGAGTGGGATAGTTAGTGAGTCTGGGGGTAACCATACTGGGGTAGTTGGTGAGTGGGGTAGTTAGTGAGTCTGGGCTAATCATACTGGGGTAGTAGGTGAGTGGGGTAGTTAGTGAGTCTGGGGTAATCATACTGGGGTAGTAGGTGAGTGGGGTAGTTATAGTCAGTGGGGTAGTTAGTGAGTCTGGGGTAATCATACTGGGGTAGTAGGTGAGTGGGGTAGTTAGTGAGTCTGGGGTAATCATACTGGGGTAGTAGGTGAGTGGGGTAGTTAGTGAGTCTGGGGTAATCATACTGGGGTAGTAGGTGAGTGGGGTAGTTATAGTGAGTGGGGTAGTTAGTGAGTCTGGGGTAATCATACTGGGGTAGTAGGTGAGTGGGGTAGTTATAGTCAGTGGGGGTAGTTAGTGAGTCTGGAGTAATCATACTGGGGTAGTAGGTGAGTGTGGTGGTTATAGTGAGTTGAATAGTAATGGTAAGGAAAGAGTTAAAATCACATGGTAATGAAAGGCTTAACTCTATAGGCTTTGGCCCCCTAGTGGTGGGACGCATGCGGTCCAATTTTTTATAGTGTTCATATTTCTCTTAAATTCTAAATTATAACGTTAATAAAACACGGAACTTTCGACGCAAAATTGTTAAAAACAGTCACAGCCTGCGAACACATTCGTTTATATGCTTATCAGCTCTCAGGTTACACTACAGAGCCATAAAGCAGCAGGGTGCTAATAGCCCAACCCACTTTTTTTATTTGTTTACAGCCTTCACCTCGCCGCAATCACAGGCAATAAAATGCGTATCACAAAAGCTCTTGGTACCATTTCAACACGCTGAAAAATCAAGATCCGATTCAGGAACAATTGTATATTATTGAAAAGTTGTATAAATAAACATTAGGTGTTTTTTTCCCGTGCTCACTTCAGTATGCATACAACCGATATACTTCCGGTTTTGTATAAATACATTTTATTTTCTACAAATTCTCTTGATAAACATGTTTAAGCAACCAAATACGATACCTGGTTATGCAGTTATAACCCTTTTCTGAACAATCCTCAACGTTTTTTCGTAACCCATTTATCCATTATCCAGGAAAGTCTCAATTTCCACAGTGTGTACCCTTCGCTTTTGCGTTTGTACTACGTTACTACCGTTGCATAAAAGCATTACTAGACTGCTACAGGAATGATCTAACGTAAAACACGTAGATTATCTTCTACGGGGGTTCCTGCCCTTTCAAACGAAGTAAAATATGTCATATTCAAGCGACTGTGAACGGCGCTGTATCCACGCGTAAAGACAGCCCATAGGGCAATCGGCTGTGCGCTCCTGACTGTCGACAGCATCAGATGACGCCTGTGGCCATTTTGACTGAGTTTATCCTGGAAGGGATGGGCTGGATTGCTGTTACAATTACGTTTTCAGTCTATCCCGATGTATTTAGCAATGTGTAGCTTTTTTTGTGAGCTGAAAAAACGTCACAGACCAGTCTTTCTCTGTACGCAGACACGGGCAGCTGTATGATGCAATTGCGCTGGTGATGTCTTTGCTGCTTCAAAGTTTACGATTATTTTATACATTTATACGCGAACGTGGCAATCAACGGTGGAAAGAAGAACGCTTATTTCACGGTTGCTCAGGTTTTGGAGGTGAAGAAGTGTCCCAGAGGCGAAGAAGTCTGTGTTCTGGCAGAGCAATGACTCTGGCATGGACCCGTGCCTGGACATGTAAGTGTTTTTAAAAATATATAATACAAATTATTATTATTATTATTATTATTGTTATTATTATCATCATAATTATCAACAGTATGGAGCGCTATTATCTAGAGTATTTTTAGTTTGGTGATAAATGGATTCTCGCAGGAGTTCGCTAGTTAGCTTCTATGGCGTCACAGGCTAAGGAGCGCCTGCTCTTTGTTTGTTTTCTAGCGTTCATTCGCAGTTTCTTTGTGCAGCAACCAACACAAGGGCTAGTTGTTGAATTTACGCATGAAACGACATCCATTCTCAGTACTTTATTTCACGGTTCAGTCAAGACATTACAGTATTATAATAATGTAATTTAGTTCGTGCAAGCTGACAAACGAATTCATAAATCCTAGTTAGCTACGATTGCTAATTATGTTGGAGCTAATATCAGACGTACTGTGGATGTAAGATTTTTTAATGTATATACGTATATATAATATATATATATGTGTGTGTGTGTGTGTATATATATATATATATATATATTTTTTTTTATAAAATACATTTTTTTTTCCACTTAATTGTAATACTTGCCATATGTCTTTTTGAGATAATTTGTGTTCTCATTTTTTAGTGATTCTACTTAGTAATGTACTTGAATCTGTCTTTTTCAGGGAGGACAGTGAAGACACCCCTCCCCCACCTAACACCTCTGTCGTAGGAGGTGGTAACAGACAGGTTTGCCAAATAGTGATGTATAATTCATTACTTTTGCTGTAAAAAGTCAAGTTGAAGGCTTGTTATAGATAAACCTGTTATTCTGCTGGCTTATGGGGCTCTGGTAAATCTAACTTTGAAGTACAGTGCCATTTTAAATGTAAAGCAGATTGGTTGGATAACATTAGGGTAAGTAATCCTTTTCGGAGAGGTATTTGGGCACTTTTGGGCACGCTTTGTAAGAGAATACCCTCATACACATAAACACAAAACATGTGTAGGTTAATTTTCTTCACATTCTGTATTACAAAAAATGTTTTAAAAGAAAAATAAAGTTTTCTGATGATTGACATGCCTAGACAGAAAGATATGCACATGTTTTATATTTGGCGACGTTTGGAAACGTTTCGGGACACCCGGGCCCCGTTTTGGTAAAAATACCAATGCATAAGGAAAGCCTGTAGATATCTTTACCAAATTCTAAACCCAAGTGGACAACATATCAGTGCACTAGTGTAAGGAAGTCTGGCTTGCTCCAGTACTTTGAAGTTGAAATATTCAGTGCTAAACTGTAAAAACACAAGGCGTTTTGTACTTTTTTTTGTTTTTTTATGTGTATTATGTATAAACTGTATGTGACCATTTTTACATAAATTTATTCTGATGCAAATTTCTGAATGGTACAAGCCTCTTCTTTCATTGAAACTTTCAACCATGGATGTGCAGTGAATCGTTTTTGAGATATTGGCACTTAATTGACACTAGTAAAAACTAGGCGAAAATTGTATAAAATAGGCCAAAGTAAATAGGGTTAACATGTAGTGAGGGAAGTCACGTTAATTGC
Source organism: Synaphobranchus kaupii (assembly GCA_029718625.1). Lineage (NCBI taxonomy): Eukaryota > Metazoa > Chordata > Actinopteri > Anguilliformes > Synaphobranchidae > Synaphobranchus > Synaphobranchus kaupii. The sequence goes on from CM056379.1 coordinate 70,251,946, forward strand.
CATTGGTCAACGAATATGAATAATTAAAAATTCTACCAATGAAAAGCCAATGTGTATAGTGCAGTGAGTGCTGATGACATCATAATAGCTGTGGCAGAGAGCTAATGGAATGTTGGTCTTTTAAAAATGTTAAACTGTCAAACAATGAAGAAACTTAAACCGCTGTGGTTTAAAAAGTATAGCAGATATTTGAAGTCTGTAAAAGAGGTCTTTTAATATAGGTTGTCCACCCTACTCTAAAGTTTGAATGGTGTCTCTAGCTTAAACGGTCTAGGAGGAGCAGCTTCCAGAAAAAAAGTGGAAATAAGTTGGAAAAAGTTGAATTTCAATGGAAGTCTATGGGGGAAAAATGTCTCTTTAAACACCTGTAGTTTAAAAAGTATAACAAATATTAAAAATCTGTATAGAAGCAACTTAATTCATGCTGCCCTACACATTTTAAAGTTTGAATGGTGTTTCTAGCTTAAACGGTGTAGGAGTAGTTGAGGTGTGAAAAACGGCGGAAACCCACTATAATAAAAACTAGAATGTAAAGTTTATGAATAAACTTTGGTGTGATTGCTTCAGTTGTATGGGTAATCATACTGGGGTAGTAGGTGAGTGGGGTAGTTAGTGAGTCTGGGTTAATCATACTGGGGTAGTAGGTGAGTGGGATAGTTAGTGAGTCTGGGGTAACCATACTGGGGTAGTTGGTGAGTGGGGTAGTTAGTGAGTCTGGGCTAATCATACTGGGGTAGTAGGTGAGTGGGGTAGTTAGTGAGTCTGGGGTAATCATACTGGGGTAGTAGGTGAGTGGGGTAGTTATAGTCAGTGGGGTAGTTAGTGAGTCTGGGGTAATCATACTGGGGTAGTAGGTGAGTGGGGTAGTTAGTGAGTCTGGGGTAATCATACTGGGGTAGTAGGTGAGTGGGGTAGTTAGTGAGTCTGGGGTAATCATACTGGGGTAGTAGGTGAGTGGGGTAGTTATAGTGAGTGGGGTAGTTAGTGAGTCTGGGGTAATCATACTGGGGTAGTAGGTGAGTGGGGTAGTTATAGTCAGTGGGGTAGTTAGTGAGTCTGGAGTAATCATACTGGGGTAGTAGGTGAGTGGAGTAGTGAGTCTGGGGTAATCATACTGGGGTAGTAGGTGAGTGGGGTAGTTAGTGAGTCTGGGGTAATCATACTGGGGTAGTAGGTGAGTGGGGTAGTTATAGTCAGTGGGGTAGTTAGTGAGTCTGGGGTAATCATACTGAGGTAGTAGGTGAGTGGGGTAGTTATAGTCAGTGGGGTAGTTAGTGAGTCTGTGGTAATCATACTGGGGTAGTAGGTGAGTGGGGTAGTTATAGTCAGTGGGGTAGTTAGTGAGTCTGGGGTAATCATACTGGGGTAGTAGGTGAGTGGGGTAGTTAGTGAGTCTGGGGTAATCATACTGGGGTAGTAGGTGAGTGGGGTAGTTAGTGAGTCTGAGGTAATCATACTGGGGTAGTAGGTGAGTGGGGTGGTTATAGTGAGTTGAATAGTAATGGTAAGGAAAGAGTTAAAATCACATGGTAATGAAAGGCTTAACATGTAGTGAGGGAAGTCACGTTAATTGCCATTGGTCAACGAAAACGAATAATTAAAAATTCTACCAATGAAAAGCCAATGTGTATAGTGCAGTGAGTGCTGATGACATCATAATAGCTGTGGCAGAGGGCTAATGGAATGTTGGTCTTTTGAAAATGTTAAACTGTCAAAAAATGAAGAAACTTAAACTGCTGTGGTTTAAAAAGTATAGCAGATATTTGAATTCTGTAAAAGAGGTCTTTTAAAATAGGTTGTCCACCCTGCTCTAAAGTTTGAATGGTGTCTCTAGCTTAAACGGTCTAGGAGGAGCAGCTTCCAGAAAAAAAGTGGAAATAAGATGGAAAAAGTTCAATTTCAATGGAAGTCTATGGGGGAAAAATGTCTCTTTAAACACCTGTAGTTTAAAAAGTATAACAAATATAAAAAATCTGTATAGAAGCAACTTAATTCATGCTGCCCTACACATTTTAAAGTTTGAATGGTGTTTCTAGCTTAAACGGTGTAGGAGGAGTTGATGTGTGAAAAACGGCGGAAACCTACTACTATAATAAGAACTAGAATGTAAAGTTTATGAATAAACTTTGGTGTGATTGCTTCAGCTGTATGGATTTTTAAAGTCGCTGTATCCAGATTAAAAAGTTAAAGAGCTGTAGCATTTTAAAACTCATTAAAATCTTAAATTATTCAGGAGGAATGGATTATAATGTTCAGTTAGGACTTTAGAATGTAACAGAATGTTCAGTTAGGATTTTAGAATGTTCACTTACGGCTGGGGGGCAGTTATAGTCAGTGGGGTAGTTAGTGAGTCTGGGGTAATCATACTGGGTTAGTAGGTGAGTGGGGTAGTTATAGTCAGTGGGGTAGTTAGTGAGTCTGGGGTAATCATACTGTGGTAATAGGTGAGTGGGGTAGTTATAGTCAGTGGGGTAGTTAGTGAGTCTGGGGTAATCATACTGGGGTAGTAGGTGAGTGGGGTAGTTATAGTCAGTGGGGTAGTTAGTGAGCCTGGGGTAATCATACTGGGGTAGTAGGTGAGTGGGGTAGTTATAGTCAGTGGGGTAGTTAGTGAGTCTGGGGTAATCATACTGGGGTAGTAGGTGAGTTGGGTAGTTATAGTCAGTGGGGTAGTTAGTGAGTCTGGGGTAATCATACTGGGTTAGTAGGTGAGTGGGGTAGTTATAGTCAGTGGGGTAGTTAGTGAGTCTGGGGTAATCATACTGTGGTAATAGGTGAGTGGGGTAGTTATAGTCAGTGGGGTAGTTAGTGAGTCTGGGGTAATCATACTGGGGTAGTAGGTGAGTGGGGTAGTTATAGTCAGTGGGGTAGTTAGTGAGTCTGGGGTAATCATACTGGGGTAGTAGGTGAGTGGGGTAGTTATAGTCAGTGGGGTAGTTAGTGAGTCTGGGGTAATCATACTGGGGTAGTAGGTGAGTGGGGTAGTTATAGTCAGTGGTGTAGTTAGTGAGTCTGGGGTAATCATACTGGGGTAGTAGGTGAGTGGGGTAGTTATAGTCAGTGGGGTAGTTAGTGAGTCTGTGGTAATCATACTGGGGTAGTAGGTGAGTGGGGTAGTTATAGTCAGTGGGGTAGTTAGTGAGTCTGGGGTAATCATACTGGGGTAGTAGGTGAGTGGGGTAGTTAGTGAGTCTGAGGTAATCATACTGGGGTAGTAGGTGAGTGGGGTGGTTATAGTGAGTTGAATAGTAATGGTAAGGAAAGAGTTAAAATCACATGGTAATGAAAGGCTTAACATGTAGTGAGGGAAGTCACGTTAATTGCCATTGGTCAACGAATATGAATAATTAAAAATTCTACCAATGAAAAGCCAATGTGTATAGTGCAGTGAGTGCTGATGACATCATAATAGCTGTGGCAGAGGGCTAATGGAATGTTGGTCTTTTGAAAATGTTAAACTGTCAAAAAATGAAGAAACTTAAACTGCTGTGGTTTAAAAAGTATAGCAGATATTTGAAGTCTGTAAAAGAGGTCTTTTAAGATAGGTTGTCCACCCTACTCTAAAGTTTGAATGGTGTCTCTAGCTTAAACGGTCTAGGAGGAGCAGCTTCCAGAAAAAAAGTGGAAATAAGTTGGAAAAAGTTGAATTACAATGGAAGTCTATGGGGGAAAAATGTCTCTTTAAACACCTGTAGTTTAAAAAGTATAACAAATATTAAAAATCTGTATAGAAGCAACTTAATTCATGCGGTCCTACACATTTTAAAGTTTGAATGGTGTTTCTAGCTTAAACGGTGTAGGAGGAGTTGATGTGTGAAAAACGGCGGAAACCTACTACTATAATAAGAATAACTAGAATGTAAAGTTTATGAATAAACTTTGGTGTGATTGCTTCAGCTGTATGGATTTGAAATGAAAATGACTGGGGTAGTTATAGTCAGTGGGGTAGTTAGTGAGTCTGGGGTAATCATACTGGGGTAGTAGGTGAGTGGGGTAGTTATAGTCAGTGGGGTAGTTAGTGAGTCTGGGGTAATCATACTGGGGTAGTAGGTGAGTGGGGTAGTTATAGTCAGTGGGGTAGTTAGTGAGTCTGGGGTAATCATACTGGGGTAGTTGGTGAGTGGGGTAGTTAGTGAGTCTGGGGTAATCATACTGGGGTAGTAGGTGAGTGGGGTAGTTAGTGAGTCTGGGGTAATCATACTGGGGTAGTAGGTGAGTCTGGGCTAATCATACTGGGGTAGTAGGTGAGTGGGGTAGTTATAGTCAGTGGGGTAGTTAGTGAGTCAGGTAATCATACTGGGGTAGTAGGTGAGTGGGGTAGTTATAGTCAGTGGGGTAGTTAGTGAGTCTGGGGTAGTAGGTGAGTGGGGTAGTTATAGTCAGTGGGGTAGTTAGTGAGTCTGGGGTAATCATACTGGGCTAGTAGGTGAGTGGGGTAGTTATAGTCAGTGGGGTAGTTAGTGAGTCTGGGGTAATCATACTGGGGTAGTAGGTGAGTGGGGTAGTTATAGTCAGTGGGGTAGTTAGTGAGTCTGGGGTAATCATACTGGGGTAGTAGGTGAGTGGGGTAGTTAGTGAGTCTGGGGTAATCATACTGGGGTAGTAGGTGAGTGGGGTAGTTATAGTCAGTGGGGTAGTTAGTGAGTCTGGGGTAATCATACTGGGGTAGTAGGTGAGTGGGGTAGTTATAGTCAGTGGGGTAGTTAGTGAGTCTGGGGTAATCATACTGGGGTAGTTGGTGAGTGGGGTAGTTATAGTCAGTGGGGTAGTTAGTGAGTCTGTGGTAATCATACTGGGGTAGTAGGTGAGTGGGGTAGTTATAGTCAGTGGGGTAGTTAGTGAGTCAGGGGTAATGATACTGGGGTAGTAGGTAAGTGGGGTAGTTATAGTCAGTGGGGTAGTTAGTGAGTCTGGGGTAATCATACTGGGGTAGTAGGTGAGTGGGGTAGTTATAGTCAGTGTGGTAGTTATTGAGTCTGGGGTAATCCTACTGGGGTAGTAGGTGAGTGGGGTAGTTATAGTCAGTGGGGTAGTTAGTGAGTCTGGGGTAATCATACTGGGGTAGTAGGTGAGTGGGGTAGTTATAGTCAGTGGGGTAGTTAGTGAGTCTGGGGTAATCATACTGGGGTAGTAGGTGAGTGGGGTAGTTATTGTCAGTGGGGTAGTTAGTGAGTCTGGGGTAATCATACTGGGGTAGTAGGTGAGTGGGGTAGTTATAGTCAGTGGGGTAGTTAGTGAGTCTGTGGTAATCATACTGGGGTAGTAGGTGAGTGGGGTAGTTATAGTCAGTGGGGTAGTTAGTGAGTCTGGGGTAATCATACTGGGGTAGTAGGTGAGTGGGGTAGTTATTGTCAGTGGGGTAGTTAGTGAGTCTGGGGTAATCATACTGGGGTAGTAGGTGAGTGGGGTAGTTAGTGAGTCTGGGGTAATCATACTGGGGTAGTAGGTGAGTGGGGTAGTTATTGTCAGTGGGGTAGTTAGTGAGTCTGGGGTAATCATACTGGGGTAGTAGGTGAGTGGGGTGGTTATAGTGAGTTGAATAGCAATGGTAAGGAAAGAGTTAAAATCACATGGTAATGAAAGGCTGAACATGTAGTGAGGGAAGTCACGTTAATTGCCATTGGTCAACGAATATGAATAATTAAAAATTCTACCAATGAAAAGCCAATGTGTATAGTGCAGTGAGTGCTGATGACATCATAATAGCTGTGGCAGAGGGCTAATGGAATGTTGGTCTTTTGAAAATGTTAAACTGTCAAAAAATGAAGAAACTTAAACTGCTGTGGTTTAAAAAGTATAGCAGATATTTGAAGTCTGTAAAAGAGGTCTTTTAAGATAGGTTGTCCACCCTACTCTAAAGTTTGAATGGTGTCTCTAGCTTAAACGGTCTAGGAGGAGCAGCTTCCAGAAAAAAAGTGGAAATAAGTTGGAAAAAGTTGAATTTCAATGGAAGTCTATGGGGGAAAAATGTCTCTTTAAACACCTGTAGTTTAAAAAGTATAACAAATATAAAAAATCTGTATAGAAGCAACTTAATTCATGCTGCCCTACACATTTTAAAGTTTGAATGGTGTTTCTAGCTTAAACGGTGTAGGAGGAGTTGATGTGTGAAAAACGGCGGAAACCTACTATAACTATAATGTAAAGTTTATGAATAAACTTTAGTGTGATTGCTTCAGTTGTATGGATTGTAATCATACTGGGGTAGTAGGTGAGTGGGATAGTTAGTGAGTCTGGGGTAACCATACTGGGGTAGTAGGTGAGTGGGGTAGTTAGTGAGTCTGGGGTAATCATACTGGGGTAGTAGGTGAGTGGGGTAGTTATAGTCAGTGGGGTAGTTAGTGAGTCTGGGGTAATCATACTGGGGTAGTAGGTGAGTGGGGTAGTTATAGTCAGTGGGGTAGTTAGTGAGTCTGGGGTAATCATACTGGGGTAGTAGGTGAGTGGGGTAGTTATAGTCAGTGGGGTAGTTAGTGAGTCTGGGGTAATCATACTGGGGTAGTAGGTGAGTAGGGTAGTTATAGTCAGTGGGGTAGTTAGTGAGTCTGGGGTAATCATAGTGGGGTAGTTAGTGAGTCTGGGATAATCATACTGGGGTAGTTGGTGAGTGGGGTAGTTAGTGAGTCTGGGGTAATCATACTGGGGTAGTAGGTGAGTGGGGTAGTTAGTGAGTCTGGGGTAGTAGGTGAGTGGGGTAGTTATAGTCAGTGGGGTAGTTAGTGAGTCTGGGGTAATCATACTGGGGTAGTAGGTGAGTGGGGTAGTTATAGTCAGTGGGGTAGTTAGTGAGTCTGGGGTAATCATACTGAGGTAGTAGGTGAGTGGGGTAGTTATAGTCAGTGGGGTAGTTAGTGAGTCTGGGGTAATCATACTGGGGTAGTAGGTGAGTGGGGTAGGTATAGTCAGTGGGGTAGTTAGTGAGTCTGGGGTAATCATACTGGGGTAGTAGGTGAGTGGGGTAGTTAAGTCAGTGGGGTAGTTAGTGAGTCTGTGGTAATCATACTGGGGTAGTAGGTGAGTGGGGTAGTTATAGTCAGTGGGGTAGTTAGTGAGTCTGGGGTAATCATACTGGGGTAGTAGGTGAGTGGGGTAGTTATTGTCAGTGGGGTAGTTAGTGAGTCTGGGGTAATCATACTGGGGTAGTAGGTGAGTGGGGTAGTTATAGTCAGTGGGGTAGTTAATCAGTCTGGGGTAATCCTACTGGGGTAGTAGGTGAGTGGCGTAGTTATAGTCAGTGGTAATCATACTGGGGTAGTAGGTGAGTGGGGTAGTTAGTGAGTCTGGGGTAATCATACTGGGGTAGTAGGTGAGTGGGGTAGTTATAGTCAGTGGGGTAGTTAGTGAGTCTGGGGTAATCATACTGGGGTAGTAGGTGAGTAGTGTAGTTATAGTCAGTGGGGTAGTTAGTGAGTCTGGGGTAATCATACTGGAGTAGTAGGTGAGTGGGGTAATTATAGTCAGTGGGGTTGTTAGTGAGTCTGGGGTAATCATACTGGGGTAGTAGGTGAGTGGGGTAGTTAGTGAGTCTGGGGTAATCATACTGGGGTAGTTGGTGAGTGGGGTAGTTAGTGAGTCTGGGGTAGTCATACTGGGGTAGTAGGTGAGTGGGGTAGTTAGTGAGTCTGGGGTAATAGGTGAGTGGGGTAGTTATAGTCAGTGGGGTAGTTAGTGAGTCTGGGGTAATCATACTGGGGTAGTAGGTGAGTGGGGTAGTTATAGTCAGTGGGGTAGTTAGTGAGTCTGGGGTAATCATACTGGGGTAGTAGGTGAGTGGGGTAGTTAGTGAGTCTGGGTAATCATACTGGGGTAGTAGGTGAGTGGGGTAGTTAGTGAGTCTGAGGTAATCATACTGGGGTAGTAGGTGAGTGGGGTGGTTATAGTGAGTTGAATAGTAATGGTAAGGAAAGAGTTAAAATCACATGGTAATGAAAGGCTTAACATGTAGTGAGGGAAGTCACGTTAATTGCCATTGGTCAACGAATATGAATAATTAAAAATTCTACCAATGAAAAGCCAATGTGTATAGTGCAGTGAGAGCTGATGACATCATAATGTGCTGTGGCAGAGGACTGTTGGAATGTTGGTTTTTGAACTGTCAAAAAGTGTGTGTGTGTGTGTGTGTGTGTGTGTGTGTGTGTGTGGGGAGAGTGTGTGTCTGTGTGTATGGGGAAAGCGTGTGTGTGTGTGTGTATGGGGAGAGTGTGTGTCTGTGTGTATGGGGAGAGTGCGTGTGTGTGTGTGTGTGTATGGGGAGAGTGTGTGTCTGTGTGTGTGTGTGTGTGTGTGTGTGGAGAGTGTGTGTGTGTCTGTGTGTATGGGGAGAGTGTGTGTCTGTGTGTATGGTGAAAGCGTGTGTGTGTGTTTGTGGGGAGAGTGTGTGTATGTATGGGGAAAGCGTGTGTGTGTGTGGGGAGAGTGTGTGTCTGTGTGTATGGGGAGAGTGCGTGTGTGTGTGTGTGTGTATGGGGAGAGTGTGTGTCTGTGTGTGTGTGTGTGTGTGTGTGTGTGGAGAGTGTGTGTGTCTGTGTGTATGGGGAGAGTGTGTGTGTGTGTATGGGGAGAGTGTGTGTATGTATGGGGAAAGCGTGTGTGTGTGTGGGGAGAGTGTGTGTCTGTGTGTATGGGGAGAGTGCGTGTGTGTGTGTGTGTGTATGGGGAGAGTGTGTGTGTGGTTTAAAAAGTATAGCAGATATTTGAAGTCTGTAAAAAAGGTCTTTTAATATAGGTTGTCCACCCTACTCTAAAGTTTGAATGGTGTGTCTAGCTTAAACGGTCTAGGAGGTGAGTGGGGTAGTTAGTGAGTCTGGGGTAATCATACTGGGGTAGTAGGTGAGTGGGGTAGTTAGTGAGTCTGGGGTAATCATACTGGGGTAGTAGGTGAGTGGGGTAGTTAGTGAGTCTGGGGTAATCATACTGGGGTAATCATACTGGGGTAGTAGGTGAGTGGGGTAGTTAGTGAGTCTGGGGTAATCATACTGGGGTAGTAGGTGAGTGGGGTAGTTAGTGAGTCTGGGATAATCATACTGGGGTAGTTGGTGAGTGGGGTAGTTAGTGAGTCTGGGGTAATCATACTGGGGTAGTTGGTGAGTGGGGTAGTTAGTGAGTCTGGGGTAATCATACTGGGGTAGTAGGTGAGTGGGGTAGTTATAGTCAGTGGGGTAGTTAGTGAGTCTGGGGTAATCATACTGCGGTAGTAGGTGAGTGGGGTAGTTATAGGCAGTGGGGTAGTTAGTGAGTCTGGGGTAATCATACTGGGGTACTAGGTGAGTGGGGTAGTTATAGTCAGTGGGGTAGTTAGTGAGTCTGGGGTAATGATACTGCGGTAGTAGGTGAGTGGGGTAGTTATAGTCAGTGGGGTAGTTAGTGAGTCTGGGGTAATCATACTGGGGTAGTAGGTGAGTGGGGTAGTTATAGTCAGTGGGGTAGTTAGTGAGTCTGGGGTAATCATACTGGGGTAGTAGGTGAGTGGGGTAGTTATAGTCAGTGGGGTAGTTAGTGAGTCTGGGGTAATCATACTGGGGTAGTAGGTGAGTGGGGTAGTTATAGTCAGTGGGGTAGTTAATGAGTCTGGGGTAATCATACTGGGGTAGTAGGTGAGTGGGGTAGTTATAGTGAGTTGAATAGTAATGGTAAGGAAAGAGTTAAAATTACATGGTAATGAAAGGCTTAACATGTAGTGAGGGAAGTCACGTTAATTGCCATTGGTCAACGAATATGAATAATTAAAAATTCTACCAATGTGTATAGTGCAGTGAGTGCTGATGACATCATAATAGCTGTGGCAGAGGTCTAATGGAATGTTGGTCTTTTGAAAATGTTAAACTGTCAAAAAGTGACATAAAAATGAAGAAACTTAAACTGCTGTGGTTTAAAAAGTATAGCAGATATTTGAAGTCTGTAAAAGAGGTCTTTTAATATAGGTTGTCCACCCTACTCTAAAGTTTGAATGGTGTCTCTAGCTTAAACGGTCTAGGAGGAGCAGCTTCCAGAAAAAAAGTGGAAATAAGTTGGAAAAAGTTGAATTTCAATGGAAGTCTATGGGGAAAAAATGTCTCTTTAAACACCTGTAGTTTAAAAAGTATAACAAATATTAAAAATCTGTGGAGAAGCAACTTAATTCATGCGGTCCTACACATTTTAAAGTTTGAATGGTGTTTCTAGCTTAAACGGTGTAGGAGGAGTTGACGTGTGAAAAACGGCGGAAACCTATGACTATAATAATAATAATAAAAACTAGAATGTAAAGTTTATGAATAAACTTTGGTGTGATTGCTTCAGTTGTATGGATTGTAATCATACTGGGGTAGTAGGTGAGTGGGGTAGTTAGTGAGTCTGGGATAATCATACTGGGGTAGTTGGTGAGTGGGGTAGTTAGTGAGTCTGGGGTAATCATACTGGGGTAGTAGGTGAGTGGGGTAGTTAGTGAGTCTGGGGTAGTAGGTGAGTGGGGTAGTTATAGTCAGTGGGGTAGTTAGTGAGTCTGGGGTAATCATACTGGGGTAGTAGGTGAGTGGGGTAGTTATAGTCAGTGGGGTAGTTAGTGAGTCTGGGGTAATCATACTGAGGTAGTAGGTGAGTGGGGTAGTTATAGTCAGTGGGGTAGTTAGTGAGTCTGGGGTAATCATACTGGGGTAGTAGGTGAGTGGGGTAGTTATAGTCAGTGGGGTAGTTAGTGAGTCTGGGGTAATCATACTGGGGTAGTAGGTGAGTGGGGTAGTTATAGTCAGTGGGGTAGTTAGTGAGTCTGTGGTAATCATACTGGGGTAGTAGGTGAGTGGGGTAGTTATAGTCAGTGGGGTAGTTAGTGAGTCTGGGGTAATCATACTGGGGTAGTAGGTGAGTGGGGTAGTTATTGTCAGTGGGGTAGTTAGTGAGTCTGGGGTAATCATACTGGGGTAGTAGGTGAGTGGGGTAGTTATAGTCAGTGGGGTAGTTAATGAGTCTGGGGTAATCCTACTGGGGTAGTAGGTGAGTGGCGTAGTTATAGTCAGTGGTAATCATACTGGGGTAGTAGGTGAGTGGGGTAGTTAGTGAGTCTGGGGTAATCATACTGGGGTAGTAGGTGAGTGGGGTAGTTATAGTCAGTGGGGTAGTTAGTGAGTCTGGGGTAATCATACTGGGGTAGTAGGTGAGTGGGGTAGTTATAGTCAGTGGGGTAGTTAGTGAGTCTGGGGTAATCATACTGGGGTAGTAGGTGAGTGGGGTAGTTATAGTCAGTGGGGTAGTTAGTGAGTCTGGGGTAATCATACTAGGGTAGTAGGTGAGTGGGGTAGTTATAGTCAGTGGGGTAGTTAGTGAGTCTGTGGTAATCATACTGGGGTAGTAGGTGAGTGGGGTAGTTATAGTCAGTGGGGTAGTTAGTGAGTCTGGGGTAATCATACTGGGGTAGTAGGTGAGTGGGGTAGTTATAGTCAGTGGGGTAGTTAGTGAGTCTGGGGTAATCATACTGGGGTAGTAGGTGAGTAGTGTAGTTATAGTCAGTGGGGTAGTTAGTGAGTCTGGGGTAATCATACTGGGGTAGTAGGTGAATGGGGTAGTTATAGTCAGTGGGGTAGTTAGTGAGTCTGGGGTAATACTGGGGTAGTAGGTGAGTGGGGTAGTTATAGTCAGTGGGGTAGTTAGTGAGTCTGGGGTAATCATACTGGGGTAGTAGGTGAGTGGGGTAGTTATAGTCAGTGGGGTAGTTAGTGAGTCTGGGGTAATCATACTGGGGTAGTAGGTGAGTGGAGTAGTGAGTCTGGGGTAATCATACTGGGGTAGTAGGTGAGTGGGGTAGTTAGTGAGTCTGGGGTAATCATACTGGGGTAGTAGGTGAGTGGGGTAGTTATAGTCAGTGGGGTAGTTAGTGAGTCTGGGGTAATCATACTGGGGTAGTAGGTGAGTGGGGTAGTTATAGACAGTGGGGTAGTTAGTGAGTCTGGGGTAATCATACTGGGGTAGTAGGTGAGTGGGGTAGTTATAGTCAGTGGGGTAGTTAGTGAGTCTGGGGTAATCATACTGGGGTAGTAGGTGAGTGGGGTAGTTAGTGAGTCTGGGGTAATCATACTGGGGTAGTAGGTGAGTGGGGTAGTTATAGTCAGTGGGGTAGTTAGTGAGTCTGGGGTAATCATACTGGGGTAGTAGGTGAGTGGGGTAGTTATAGTCAGTGGGGTAGTTAGTGAGTCTGGGGTAATCATACTGGGGTAGTAGGTGAGTGGTGTAGTTATAGTCAGTGGGGTAGTTAGTGAGTCTGGGGTAATCATACTGGGGTAGTAGGTGAATGGGGTAGTTATAGTCAGTGGGGTAGTTAGTGAGTCTGGGGTAATCATACTGGGGTAGTAGGTGAGTGGGGTAGTTATAGTCAGTGGGGTAGTTAGTGAGTCTGGGGTAATCATACTGGGGTAGTAGGTGAGTGGGGTAGTTATAGTGAGTTGGATATTAATGCTAAGGAAAGAGTTATAATCATACTGGGGTAGTACGTGAGTGGGGTAGTTATTGTCAGTGGGGTAGTTAGTGAGTCTGGGGTAATCATACTGGGGTAGTAGGTGAGTGAGGTAGTTATAGTCAGTGGGGTAGTTAGTGAGTCTGCGGTAATCATACTGGGGTAGTAGGTGAGTGGGGTAGTTATAGTGAGTTGAATAGTAATGGTAAGGAAAGAGTTAAAATCACATGGTAATGAAAGGCTTAACATGTAGTGAGGGAAGTCACGTTAATTGCCATTGGTCAACGAATATGAATAATTAAAAATTCTACCAATGTGTATAGTGCAGTGAGTGCTGATGACATCATAATAGCTGTGGCAGAGGTCTAATGGAATGTTGGTCTTTTGAAAATGTTAAACTGTCAAAAAGTGACATAAAAATGAAGAAACTTAAACTGCTGTGGTTTAAAAAGTATAGCAGATATTTGAAGTCTGTAAAAGAGGTCTTTTAAGATAGGTTGTCCACCCTACTCTAAAGTTTGAATGGTGTCTCTAGCTTAAACGGTCTAGGAGGAGCAGCTTCCAGAAAAAAAGTGGAAATAAGTTGGAAAAAGTTGAATTTCAATGGAAGTCTATGGGGAAAAAATGTCTCTTTAAACACCTGTAGTTTAAAAAGTATAACAAATATTAAAAATCTGTGGAGAAGCAACTTAAGTCATGCGGTCCTACACATTTTAAAGTTTGAATGGTGTTTCTAGCTTAAACGGTGTAGGAGGAGTTGACGTGTGAAAAACGGCGGAAACCTATGACTATAATAATAATAATAAAAACTAGAATGTAAAGTTTATGAATAAACTTTAGTGTGATTGCTTCAGTTGTATGGATTGTAATCATACTGGGGTAGTAGGTGAGTGGGATAGTTAGTGAGTCTGGGGTAACCATACTGGGGTAGTAGGTGAGTGGGGTAGTTAGTGAGTCTGGGGTAATCATACTGGGGTAGTTGGTGAGTGGGGTAGTTATAGTCAGTGGGGTAGTTAGTGAGTCTGGGGTAATCATACTGGGGTAGTAGGTGAGTGGGGTAGTTATAGTCAGTGGGGTAGTTAATGAGTCTGGGGTAATCATACTGGGGTAGTAGGTGAGTGGGGTAGTTATAGTCAGTGGGGTAGTTAGTGAGTCTGGGGTAATCATACTGGGGTAGTAGGTGAGTGGGGTAGTTATAGTCAGTGGGGTAGTTAGTGAGTCTGGGGTAATCATACTGGGGTAGTAGGTGAGTGGGGTAGTTATAGTGAGTTGGATATTAATGGTAAGGAAAGAGTTATAATCATACTGGGGTAGTAGGTGAGTGGGGTAGTTATTGTCAGTGGGGTAGTTAGTGAGTCTGGGGTAATCATACTGGGGTAGTAGGTGAGTGGGGTAGTTATAGTCAGTGGGGTAGTTAGTGAGTCTGGGGTAATCATACTGGGGTAGTTGGTGAGTGGGGTAGTTATAGTGAGTTGGATAGTAATGGTAAGGAAAGAGTTAAAATCACATGGTAATGAAAGGCTTAAAGTGGACATGAAGCACTCGGTAAAGTGGCTCTGGTTCGTTAGCTTTTTACCTTATATTAGATATGACCGTGCGTTCAAATCTCAAACCGACCCGTATTTGCTGGAAAAAGAAGTTACAATTTGCTTTTTTTGGCAGCAATGTGGTCAAAATACTCAGTCAATAAATTTTTTACACAAAAAAATTTAATTGCAATAGGTGCCTTTCCTTCATCTAATGCCTGTGCATGTGCTGATTTTTTTAAATATTGTGTCGTTTGGACGGGGTATTAACATTTGTTCAGGACCAATCAGAGGGACAGGTTGAGTCCTGGGATCCCCCTATCTCCTATATCAGCTGGCTGCAGGTTTGGAGAAAGCAGTTCTGGACGACGCATGCGCACTTTAGACAAAGACGTTCTGGACGACGCATGCGCACTTTAGACAAAGCAGTTCTGGACGACGCAGTTTTAACTGGAACATGGCATCGAGAAAGACTGTAAATTATAGAGTAACGTTACAACAATTAGGAACATCATTATTATGGAGTGTAATGTTATAATATAACAAGCGAGTAAATGTTTTTAAAACTATAAAATGCCTAAATCGTAATATATCACAATGGCGTATTGCTTAGTGTGCGCTTGTAAAGTTATATTTTTAGCGATGATGATGGACTAGCTTGGGTTAGCTTGCAAGGTATGCCTACTGACTGTAATGAATGCCAGCGACAGTCTCACTGCGCTCACTCGGAGGGGCGGGATCTATTTTTATACAGTCTATGCTTGGACAGGGAGACACGCTGTATTTTTGAGTGGAAGTCGATGGAGAAGCCAACCGTGAACAAGCTGTTTTGTGGACGCAGTTCGTAGCATAATAAATTGAGTGCCTTACCCGCTCATCTTCAACATGTTTGTCATCACATTCATTTTGGTTGAGCTATGATGCGTCTACTACGAAAAAAATACTGTTTCGTAAGATGAGACCGAATGGGATGTTGCAGCTACACTACAGGCCCAGTGTCTCGGAGCAAGCAGCCAAACTGTGGGTTAAGTATCTCAAATCAATTGCTCCATACCTGTATAACCTTATCAATTTAGATATTAATTTAGCTATTCCAACCCCTCCCGTACGCAATCGCCCCCTGTCATGTACTCCCCCTGTCATTAACGTTACTATTGCTTAGCAATGCTGGGTTAGCTAGCTAGCAAGCTAACGATATCTCACGGCAAGTCGTTTAAACATATATCTTAGTTACAACTACTTTAATCTAGCAAAACATTTTTGTGGTTAGAAGCAGTATTTATTCAGTTTGGAAATACGAATTGATCATAGTAGGAATTTACATGTAGGCTAAATTAACGTCGGCAACACACTGACTGCTTGTGAATGCAAGCTACTTCACAAAGCATGCTAATCTGTAGCCTATAGGCTATATGTAGAAATCTTTTTATCCAGCGAAAATTCTTTGATAAGTTACATGTAACTCCGTAGTATTTTTTAGATGGTCCCATGCATAGGACATCATGATGGGAATCTGCTACACACTGCGTGACCAAACTATTTTTAAAAAGCAAGACAAAGAGAGGGAGGTAATGCTTCGCGTCGGGTGGTTCTTCGCATCAACGTCGTGCGGTTAAAACCATGTAATCCACAGCTCGTCGTTGATTATTGCTTACTTAGCTAACGTTATTAGCTAGCTAGTTATCGAACACGTAAGTTAACGTTAGCTATCGATGTCAGTTGTGCGTTCAAATTCAGCAAACAAGGCGAACTATTTCAAACTTTTTTCCGTTAGCTTTGTGTTCGCCGCAAACATAAGCGAACGGTCTGAAAAGATCGATAGCTAGCTAGCTACTTACGGTCGTTCCATAACGTAACACATTAATCTCCACTAACAGTACTGATAGCTATCTAGCTAGTCTGTTAGCTATCGATATCTCAAACTGTCCAGAAACACTTACCCAATGAAACCAGCTTTTTTGCGGGAGGAAAGCTTTAGAGGAAAACAACAGCTTTGATATTCTTTGGATTATCAATTTACGCTGTGAAATAAAGGGAAGTCACGTTAATTGCCATTGGTCAACGAATATGAATAATTAAAAATTCTACCAATGTGTATAGTGCAGTGAGTGCTGATGACATCATAATAGCTGTGGCAGAGGTCTAATGGAATGTTGGTCTTTTGAAAATGTTAAACTGTCAAAAAGTGACATAAAAATGAAGAAACTTAAACTGCTGTGGTTTAAAAAGTATAGCAGATATTTGAAGTCTGTAAAAGAGGTCTTTTAAGATAGGTTGTCCACCCTACTCTAAAGTTTGAATGGTGTCTCTAGCTTAAACGGTCTAGGAGGAGCAGCTTCCAGAAAAAAAGTGGAAATAAGTTGGAAAAAGTTGAATTTCAATGGAAGTCTATGGGGAAAAAATGTCTCTTTAAACACCTGTAGTTTAAAAAGTATAACAAATATTAAAAATCTGTGGAGAAGCAACTTAAGTCATGCGGTCCTACACATTTTAAAGTTTGAATGGTGTTTCTAGCTTAAACGGTGTAGGAGGAGTTGACGTGTGAAAAACGGCGGAAACCTATGACTATAATAACTAGAATGTAAAGTTTATGAATAAACTTTGGTGTGATTGCTTCAGCTGTATGGATTTTTAAAGTTGCTGTATCCAGATTAAAAAGTTAAAGAGCAGTAGCATCTTAAAACTCATTAAAATCTTAAATTAGTCAGGCGGAATGGATTATAATGTTCAGTTAGGGCTTTAGAATGTAACAGAATGTTCAGTTAGGGCTTTAGAATGTTCACTTACGGCTGGGGGGCAGTTATAGTCAGTGGGGTAGTTAGTGAGTCTGGGGTAATCATACTGGGGTAGTAGGTGAGTGGGGTAATTATAGTCAGTGGGGTTGTTTGTGAGTCTGGGATAATCATACTGGGGTAGTTGGTGAGTGGGGTAGTTAGTGAGTCTGGGGTAATCATACTGGGGTAGTAGGTGAGTGGGGTAGTTAGTGAGTCTGGGGTAATCATACTGGGGTAGTAGATGAGTGGGGTAGTTATAGTCAGTGGGGTAGTTAGTGAGTCTGGGGTAATCATACTGGGGTAGTAGACGAGTGGGGTAGTTATAGTCAGTGGGGTAGTTAGTGAGTCTGGGCTAATCATACTGGGGTAGTAGGTGAGTGGGGTAGTTATAGTCAGTGGGGTAGTTAGTGAGTCTGGGGTAATCATACTGGGGTAGTAGGTGAGTGGGGTAGTTATAGTCAGTGGGGTAGTTAGTGAGTCTGGGATAATCATACTGGGGTAGTTGGTGAGTGGGGTAGTTAGTGAGTCTGGGGTAATCATACTGGGGTAGTAGGTGAGTGGGGTAGTTAGTGAGTCTGGGGTAATCATACTGGGGTAGTAGATGAGTGGGGTAGTTATAGTCAGTGGGGTAGTTAGTGAGTCTGGGGTAATCATACTGGGGTAGTAGATGAGTGGGGTAGTTATAGTCAGTGGGGTAGTTAGTGAGTCTGGGGTAATCATACTGGGGTAGTAGGTGAGTGGGGTAGTTATAGTCAGTGGGGTAGTTAGTGAGTCTGGTGTAATCATACTGGGGTAGTAGGTGAGTGAGGTAGTTATAGTGAGTGGAATAGTAATGGTAAGGAAAGAGTTAAAATCACATGGTAATGAAAGACTTAACATGTAGTGAGGGAAGTCACGTTAATTGCCATTGGTCAACGAATATGAATAATTAAAAATTCTACCAATGAAAAGCCAATGTGTATAGTGCAGTGAGAGCTGATGACATCATAATAGCTGTGGCAGAGGGCTGTTGGAATGTTGGTTTTTGAACTGTCAAAAAGTGACATAAAAATGAAGAAACTTAAACCGCTGTGGTTTAAAAAGTATAGCAGATATTTGAAGTCTGTAAAAGAGGTCTTTTAATATAGGTTGTCCACCCTACTCTAAAGTTTGAATGGTGTCTCTAGCTTAAACGGTCTAGGAGGAGCAGCTTCCAGAAAAAAAGTGGAAATAAGTTGGAAAAAGTTGAATTTCAATGGAAGTCTATGGGGGAAAAATGTCTCTTTAAACACCTGTAGTTTAAAAAGTATAACAAATATTAAAAATCTGTATAGAAGCAACGTAATTCATGCGGTCCTACACATTTTAAAGTTTGAATGGTGGTTCTAGCTTAAACGGTGTAGGAGGAGTTGATGTGTGAAAAACGGCGGAAACCTATGACTATAATAACTATGCAAGAGAACAGTAGTGTGTTGCTGAAGCATCACACTAATAATAATAACTAGAATGTAAAGTTTATGAATAAACTTTGGTGTGATTGCTTCAGTTGTATGGATTGTAATCATACTGGGGTAGTAGGTGAGTGGGATAGTTAGTGAGTCTGGGGTAACCATACTGGGGTAGTAGGTGAGTGGGGTAGTTATAGTCAGTGGGGTAGTTAGTGAGTCTGGGGTAATACTGGGGTAGTAGGTGAGTAGGGTAGTTATAGTCAGTGGGGTAGTTAGTGAGTCTGGGGTAATCATACTGGGGTAGTAGGTGAGTGGGGTAGTTAGTGAGTCTGGGGTAATCATACTGGGGTAGTAGGTGAGTGGGGTAGTTATAGTCAGTGGGGTAGTTAGTGAGTCTGGGGTAATCATACTGGGGTAGTAGGTGAGTGGGGTAGTTATTGTCAGTGGGGTAGTTAGTGAGTCTGGGGTAATCATACTGGGGTAGTAGGTGAGTGGGGTAGTTATAGTCAGTGGGGTAGTTAATGAGTCTGGGGTAATCCTACTGGGGTAGTAGGTGAGTGGCGTAGTTATAGTCAGTGGTAATCATACTGGGGTAGTAGGTGAGTGGGGTAGTTAGTGAGTCTGGGGTAATCATACTGGGGTAGTAGGTGAGTGGGGTAGTTATAGTCAGTGGGGTAGTTAGTGAGTCTGGGGTAATCATACTGGGGTAGTAGGTGAGTGGGGTAGTTATAGTCAGTGGGGTAGTTAGTGAGTCTGGGGTAATCATACTGGGGTAGTAGGTGAGTGGGGTAGTTATAGTCAGTGGGGTAGTTAGTGAGTCTGGGGTAATCATACTGGGGTAGTAGGTGAGTGGGGTAGTTATAGTCAGTGGGGTAGTTAGTGAGTCTGGGGTAATCATACTGGGGTAGTAGGTGAGTGGGGTAGTTAGTGAGTCTGGGGTAATAGGTGAGTGGGGTAGTTATAGTCAGTGGGGTAGTTAGTGAGTCTGGGGTAATCATACTGGGGTAGTAGGTGAGTGGTGTAGTTATAGTCAGTGGGGTAGTTAGTGAGTCTGGGGTAATCATACTGGGGTAGTAGGTGAATGGGGTAGTTATAGTCAGTGGGGTAGTTAGTGAGTCTGGGGTAATCATACTGGGGTAGTAGGTGAGTGGGGTAGTTATAGTCAGTGGGGTAGTTAATGAGTCTGGGGTAATCCTACTGGGGTAGTAGGTGAGTGGCGTAGTTATAGTCAGTGGTAATCATACTGGGGTAGTAGGTGAGTGGGGTAGTTAGTGAGTCTGGGGTAATCATACTGGGGTAGTAGGTGAGTGGGGTAGTTATAGTCAGTGGGGTAGTTAGTGAGTCTGGGGTAATCATACTGGGGTAGTAGGTGAGTGGGGTAGTTATAGTCAGTGGGGTAGTTAGTGAGTCTGGGGTAATCATACTGGGGTAGTAGGTGAGTGGGGTAGTTATAGTCAGTGGGGTAGTTAGTGAGTCTGGGGTAATCATACTGGGGTAGTAGGTGAGTGGGGTAGTTATAGTCAGTGGGGTAGTTAGTGAGTCTGGGGTAATCATACTGGGGTAGTAGGTGAGTGGGGTAGTTAGTGAGTCTGGGGTAATAGGTGAGTGGGGTAGTTATAGTCAGTGGGGTAGTTAGTGAGTCTGGGGTAATCATACTGGGGTAGTAGGTGAGTGGTGTAGTTATAGTCAGTGGGGTAGTTAGTGAGTCTGGGGTAATCATACTGGGGTAGTAGGTGAATGGGGTAGTTATAGTCAGTGGGGTAGTTAGTGAGTCTGGGGTAATCATACTGGGGTAGTAGGTGAGTGGGGTAGTTATAGTCAGTGGGGTAGTTAGTGAGTCTGGGGTAATCATACTGGGGTAGTAGGTGAGTGGGGTAGTTATAGTGAGTTGGATATTAATGCTAAGGAAAGAGTTATAATCATACTGGGGTAGTACGTGAGTGGGGTAGTTATTGTCAGTGGGGTAGTTAGTGAGTCTGGGGTAATCATACTGGGGTAGTAGGTGAGTGAGGTAGTTATAGTCAGTGGGGTAGTTAGTGAGTCTGCGGTAATCATACTGGGGTAGTAGGTGAGTGGGGTAGTTATAGTGAGTTGAATAGTAATGGTAAGGAAAGAGTTAAAATCACATGGTAATGAAAGGCTTAACATGTAGTGAGGGAAGTCACGTTAATTGCCATTGGTCAACGAATATGAATAATTAAAAATTCTACCAATGTGTATAGTGCAGTGAGTGCTGATGACATCATAATAGCTGTGGCAGAGGTCTAATGGAATGTTGGTCTTTTGAAAATGTTAAACTGTCAAAAAGTGACATAAAAATGAAGAAACTTAAACTGCTGTGGTTTAAAAAGTATAGCAGATATTTGAAGTCTGTAAAAGAGGTCTTTTAAGATAGGTTGTCCACCCTACTCTAAAGTTTGAATGGTGTCTCTAGCTTAAACGGTCTAGGAGGAGCAGCTTCCAGAAAAAAAGTGGAAATAAGTTGGAAAAAGTTGAATTTCAATGGAAGTCTATGGGGAAAAAATGTCTCTTTAAACACCTGTAGTTTAAAAAGTATAACAAATATTAAAAATCTGTGGAGAAGCAACTTAAGTCATGCGGTCCTACACATTTTAAAGTTTGAATGGTGTTTCTAGCTTAAACGGTGTAGGAGGAGTTGACGTGTGAAAAACGGCGGAAACCTATGACTATAATAATAATAATAAAAATAATAATAACTATGCAAGAGAACAGTAGTGTGTTGCTGAAGCATCACACTAATAAAAATAATAATAACTATGCAAGAGAACAGTAGTGTGTTGCTGAAGCATCACACTAATAATAATAATAACTATGCAAGAGAACAGTAGTGTGTTGCTGAAGCATCACACTAACTATGCAAGAGAACAGTAGTGTGTTGCTGAAGCATCACACTAATAACTATGCAAGAGAACAGTAGTGTGTTGCTGAAGCATCACACTAATAACTATGCAAGAGAACAGTAGTGTGTTGCTGAAGCATCACACTAACTATGCAAGAGAACAGAAGTGTGTTGCTGAAGCATCACACTAACTATGCAAGAGAACAGTAGTGTGTTGCTGAAGCATCACACTAAAAATAACTATGCAAGAGAACAGTAGTGTGTTGCTGAAGCATCACACTAACTATGCAAGAGAACAGTAGTGTGTTGCTGAAGCATCACACTAACTATGCAGGAGAACAGTAGTGTGTTGCTGAAGCATCACACTAACTATGCAAGAGAACAGAAGTGTGTTGCTGAAGCATCACACTAATAACTATGCAAGAGAACAGTAGTGTGTTGCTGAAGCATCACACTAAAAATAACTATGCAAGAGAACAGAAGTGTGTTGCTGAAGCATCACACTAATTAATTCAACTTCACATTAAAGCTGCAGTAGCTAGCCTATATAACTTGAGCATGCTTCGTTTACACTTTAAAAGGCAACTTTTAGGTTAACATCAACAGTGAATTATTATGTGGGAAAATTATGTAGCAATGTGATTTAAAATGCATTTTTTTTTAAATACACTTAGAATTCTATCTATGCTTATTTTAGTAATGAAATCGGCCACGCGCACCTCAAATCTGGCAAATCGAACGGTGACGTCACATCAGGCAGTGAGAACAGAGCGGGCGTTACAGTGAATGGTAAAGTAAGCAATATTAGGAGCAAAATGGATCGTAATGTCAGCATCGTTGAGACAGGTGAGCTGGAAAACTACAGCGGGCAAACTAACCCAGTAGAGACTGTCCAATCCCACTGAGCAAAATCGCGTCCATTTGTCGTCCCTAATAATGTCGGGCGACGTCGGCTGTGTTGGTCACCTGTGTATCAGTGGCGGAGCCAGCGGGGTGTCCGGGGTGGACACCCATGATATATGATTGGCCACCCCGGGTGTCACCCTAAAATTTAATTCGCTATCACTGGCAGTTTGATGCTGATTGACATCTCATTTAATCTCTTGTTGAAAGAAGCGTTTATTTTGACAAATCAAGGACGTGGAAGAGAGAATATTTCCACAGCTCACGAGTCACGCGAGCGACTGACACAACTATGGCAGACCTGCGGCGAAAGCACCATATTGAAGTAGGTTTTAAGGTTTATCGTCGGGTTTAGGTTTCCTGAACAACTTTTACAAAATTGAGTCGCTGTGTAGAATGTAGATGCATATTGGCAATTTGGCTCCATAACAGACAGTTAATCAGATAAGAGAGATCGGTTCCCAATTTAGCCTAACATTATGTTTACATCTGTGCTAGTAATACACGCCACGCATATACAGTGCCCTGTCGTAAGTTACAGTATACGAGTGTTTAGCTAATGTGGGGTAACTAGTACAGCTTTCAGTCTTCAGCAAGTTAACATTTAGCAATTTGAAATCCATTAACTGTTGTGTGGTGTTCGGGTCTGTGGGACCCGTATTCAATGTTTACTAAAAGAAAAATAATACAATTCATAATTTTTTCAACCTGAGACTCATTGGCCTGGCTCATTTTCTGTGATAAACATGTAAAAGAACACAAAAATCACATTTTAGCACAAAAAACAAATATCACTTTTATTGATAAATATGATCTAGCAGAGGTAAATGGTCAATATTAACCATATATGCTGTCTATATTGCTTGTAATTGAGATAAAGTCAATTTCTGTGAAGTATTTTTACGTAAATTGTTATGGCTTTATTGTTTTAAAAACCAAATAATGTTGTGGGTCCACCAGACCCGTGAACACTGGGTGAGTAACAAAAACACGAACACCACACAAGGGTTAACTCAGTTAGATTTTCGTACTTGAACTCAAAACGAACAATTGTTATTATAAATCTGTTAACGTTACTCAAAAGATTACCACAATTTGCAGACAGCCTGTTTGCTATCGTAAAGGTGTAAGAAATTATAGCTACTTACTGCAGAGTAGGGTTAGCCATGATCTAACTAGTAACTTAGGCTGGCAGTTTATCTTAGGGTACTGGTCTTGATTACACCAATTCCAAAACGAATAGCAAAGAAAAGTTAATATAATGTACAGTCAAGCCGGAAAGTCTCCCCACCCCTTTCACCTTCTCCACGTTTTATTACGTTACAGACTTATACTACAATAGATTGAGTTAATTTTTTGCCTCAAACATCTACACACAATAGCCAATAATGACGAAGTGAAAACAGGGTTTTAGAAAATATGCAATTGTATTTTACTGACAAAAATAGGTTATTTAGGGGTTACATATCTGTACACACCCTTAGCCTGATACTTGGTTGCTGCACCTTTGGCAGCGATTACAGCTTCAAGGCATCTTGGGAAAGAAGCTACGAGCTTGGCACACTTGTTTCTGGACATTTTTGCCCATTCCTCTTGGCATATCCTTGCAAGCTCCGTCAGGTTGGATGGGGAGCGTCGGTACACAGCCATTTTCAGCTCTTTCCACAGATGTTCAATTGGATTCAGGTCTGGGCTCTGGCTGGGCCACTCAAGGACATGCACAGACTTTCTCCGAAGCCACTCCTTTGTTCTCTTGGAAGGTAAACCTTCGCCCCAGTCTGAGGTCCAGAGTGCTCTGGAGCAGGTTTTCTTCAAGGATCTTGGTGTACTTAGCTGCATTCATCTTTCCCTCTATCAGGACTAGTCGCCCCATTCCCGCTGCTGAAAAACATCCCCACATCATGATGCTGCCACCGCCATGCTTCACTGTAGGGATGGTATTAGCCAGGTGATGAGCGGTGCCTGGTTTCCTCCAGACGTGACGCTTGGTATTCAGGCCAAAAAGTTTTTTTTTTTTTTTTTGGTTTCATCAGACCAGAGAATCTTTTCTCATGATTCTCATGGTTTGAGAGTCCTCTAGGTGCCTTTTGGCAAACTCCAAGCGGGCTGTGATGTGCCTTTTACTAAGGAGGGGCTTCCGTCTGGCCACTACCATAAAGACCTGATTGGTGGAGTGCTGCCTGGATGGTTGATCTTCTGAAAGGTTCTCCCATCTCCACAAGGATACGCTGGAGCTCTGTCAGAGTGACCCTCGGGTTCCTGCTCACCTCCGTGGCCAAGGCCCGTCTTCCCCGATTGCTCAGTTTGGCCGGGCGGCCAGGTCTAGGAAGATTTTTGGTGGTTCCAAACTTCTTCCATTTACGAATGATGGTGGCCACTGTGCTCTTTGGGACCTGTAAACCTGCAGAGATTTTTCCGTACCCTTCTCCAGATCTATGCCTTGACACAATCCTGTTTCTGAGGTCTGCAGATAATTCCTTTGACCCCATGGCTTGGAGTTTGCTCTGACATGCACTGTCAACTGTGGGACCTTATATAGGCAGGTGTTGGCAATCCCCAATCATGTCCAATCAATTGTATTTATCACAGGTGGACTCCAATTAAGTTGTAGAAACATCTCAAGCAGTATCAGTGGAAACAAAATGCACCTCAGCTCACTTTTGGGTGTCATATCAAAGGGTGTGCACACTTGTGTACATATGATATTTTACATTTTGGATTTTTTATAAATTAGCACAAATGTCTAAAAACCTGTTTTCACTTTGTCATTATGGGCTATTTTGTGTAGAATTTTGAGACAAAAAAGTAACTCAATCTATTGTAGAATATGTCTGTAACGTAATAAAACGTGGAGAAGGTGAAAGGGGTGGGGAGACTTTCCGGCTTGACTGTATATGAGCATAAATATGATACTGCAAGTAAAAGTGTGCTGGCATGCACACCCCAAAATTTATTGTTCAAAAACTTGAAACAAAAATTTAGTTTTCTAATTGAACCCTTACATAAACATGTCCCAGAAGATAAAGATAATTCAGTGTAAATTGGCTGAGAAATAGAGGTTGAAAAGTAATGGAGGTTAAAGTAACATTACCATTTTGTTGCATATGTAACTAACAGGACAACAAATAAATTACATATGCAACAAAGCCTGTAAAATATATGTAAGCTTGAGTAACAAACAAAAATGCACTTAGGCTACTGTATGTTAAATAGGGGTTGTTGTTGAGAAATTATATGATTTTTAATAAAAAACAACCTTGCAATAATTGCAGGGAACATTGTTTAAGTTTGTAATATTGGTGGGCACCAAAATTATTTTTCTTTTTCAAGTCCAGTCCATAATATTTTGTGCAGGCATATCTTGTGTTTTCAGTCAGACAGAAAAAAACATATTGCTTGACTTGGATCAGAGAGGTCTGCACAAGTTGGTCATACCTGGTATGTCAAATTTCAGTGTGTTTTTTTTGTAAATTTACTGCCATAAATAAACTATGCAAATTATGTCACACACAAATGCTATCTTATCTCCTGGTAAATTGGCTGAGAAATAGAGGTTGAAAAGTAATGGGGGTTAAAGTAACATTACCATTTTGTTGCATATGTAACTAACAGGACAACAAATAAATTACATATGCAACAAAGCCTGTAAAATATATGTAAGCTTGAGTAAAAAAAACAAAAATGCACTTAGGCTACTGTATGTTAAATAGGGGTTGTTGTTGAGAAATTATATGATTTTTAATAAAAAACAACCTTGCAATAATTGCAGGGAACATTGTTTAAGTTTGTAATATTGGTGGGCACCAAAATTATTTTTCTTTTTCAAGTCCAGTCCATAATATTTTGTGCAGGCATATCTTGTGTTTTCAGTCAGACAGAAAAAAACATATTGCTTGACTTGGATCAGAGAGGTCTGCACAAGTTGGTCATACCTGGTATGTCAAATTTCAGTGTGTTTTTTTTGTAAATTTACTGCCATAAATAAACTATGCAAATTATGTCACACACAAATGCTATCTTATCTCCTTGGTGCTTGAGTTTTATTTTCTGAAAATATTTTGGATGTTCAGCACTTGAATCTAGACCCAGATTATATATTCATGAAAACAGATTGACCCAAGTCTCTCCAGTGTGTGTGCGTGCGTGCGTGTGTGTGAGAAAGAAATTGAGCTGTTATTCATAGTATGTTAAAGAATTCTAGTGATGTACCCCTTGTGGACCACACTATCTGCTACATTGAAGAACTCCGGGTTAAGTGAATTATCACGTCTACCTCTAATCAGCAATCATAGGATTCATTCATGCTCCTGAGATGCCAGGTTAGGGTTACACACTAATTTTCTGTCATGGTCTATGGACCCCCTGAAGTAGCCTTGGCCACCCCCTGGCCACCCCATGTATAAAACTCTAGTTCCACCACTGCTGTGTATGTTGTTTAGATCACTTTTTAATCATGATTTAGGGTTGAGTTAGAAGACATTGTTTAACATTTAACAATATTTTTCTAAGTTCATCAATTGTTTCGGTCAAGATCGGCTGGTAGCTAGCGAGCCAATTAGCCTACACTTTGAATTAATCGGTAGTCTGTATTGAGCTTCAATTGTGACCATTATAGCCTATGAAATGCGCAGAAAGTGCAGAATACAGTTCATGATCATGTAGCTATTGTTAAAATAGCTCAATACTCCCACTGAGTAGGCTACTAGACGTCTATTAGATCATCTAAACAGCCGCTAAATCTAAGCAGATCTAAGCATCTAAGATCTCTTTTAGCTCTTTTTTTAGCCCGGCTAAAAGGCGTCTACAACATAGACATGCCATCTGACACATTTTATTTAACCATTTTCATACGAGATTAATTTGTAAGTTCAAAGAGAAACAGTGTGTTGATAATGGATCTATTTCACTAGAAGTCATTGCTTTGACAAACGAAATCCGGTCTACACTTAAGACACAATTTAGACACGTATATTGAAAAACATATGACACATTTTATAAATGATAAAGTAACACATTTTATCTCCCCCTCCCCGGTCCACAATCGCCATTTAAATTAACGTTACGTTACCCGAGCTCCCTAATTGGGATGGCAGGTATGCCATTTGCCAAGTTACGGCTTGGCGGGGCATGCCCCATACCTATACAGCACAGAGAGTTTGGCACTTTTCAGGGTTTCCTACAGAAGTAACCACAATTACCATAGACTCTCACAATGTCACCATAAAATGAACTACTAGGAAAATTAAGAATTTATGATAATACATTAAGAATCGACGATAGCCTACTATAAGCTGCAATCCCTTAAGACATCGGATTTATAAACCTACAATTCCCCAAACATATCTGATTCATGGTTAGTCACTTTAAAAAAATTAGTATAGCCTCCGAACATTGCTCTAGTCTACGCTACTCTGCAGACAATGTATCTTACTGCAAACACTTTTAATTATAATTATAATCAGAAGAATAATCTCTGTTAGGCTACTTTCTTAGTAGTATCTATTGTTTTCTTGCTGGCTAAGATTCCTGGGAAATATGCGTTGTCCAATTAAGCTTGTTAGCCAACGTTTTGCCAGAGAAACGTCAGTCAGCTGCTAGTCAGGAAGCAGGTACAAGCTAGGCTACTACGAAGCGAATCACGATGCCTTACATACATTGCGCTAACTACTAACTACCAACCAAGTAGGTTACTGCATTGTGTGGCTCGTTACAAACTATGGCCCATGACGATGATGGGATAGCTCAAAGCTTCTGCTCTTTTCTATCCATTGCTGAACTTTATTGGCCGAGGTGAGGTGGAGGACAAGGGAGGAGTAACATTACAGTTTTACTCGGGCCATTCTAGTTGTGCATGCAAGTGATGCCCATTCCCGTGTTGTTCATTTGCCAGATTATTTAATTAAAGCAAACTTTTTTGATCTTTAGTAAGAATAAATAATTATAATCCAATAAATACATAAAATAAATAAGAAAATAAAATGTATAGAAAATAAAATAGAATTGATAAAAATATAAAATATAATAAGTTAAAAAAATGAACTATTAACTCTGTGGCAAGGTCAGGCAAGGACTGGGTGCGTCCCAATAGTCGAAAAATGCCACCTTTCCTCCTCCACTACCACTCCTCTACTCCGTGCCCCGGAAACGGATCTTTGTGTTTTAATCTAATGTCGCTGATTACATCTTAATTACCTATTAATGCTTACATATTAATTAATGTCTTGACGCAAACCGCAATGTCATGTACATTGGATACTGTACATGCAAATACTTGTAGCTACTCAAAACGTTCAGGCAGTTTTGCATATTTCCGGGTAGGAGAGGTGCGGTAGTCGGGGAGTGGAGGAAGGGAGGTGGGGAGTGAAGAATATTGGGACGCAGCCCCCGTATGCTTCGCCGGAGGGGAGGAAAAGCCGATTTTGAAGCCGCTTCGCTGGTCTTCTACACTATTGGGACAGTGGAGGGAGGGAGGAGCGAAAGATCGGTTTCCGGGGCACGGAGTAGAGGAGTGGTAGTGGAGGAGGAAAGGTGGCATTTTTCGACTATTGGGACGCACCCGTAGTCGGGGAGTGGAGGTGGGGAGTGAAGAATATTGGGACGCACCCCCTATATACCTGCTGTGACGTCACTAAGACATTTTTTTCCAAATCAAAAAATTGTAAATCCGTTAAGACATTTAACCTGCATGTTGCCCTTCAATGAATGATAAATAACCACTACTTCTTGAAGAATATAACTTAAATACCTAATGAGCTTAGAACAACTGTCTTGTTAGAACAACGGTCAGACTATGAACATTTTTACAATTCCCCAAACCCATCTTCAGGGGAATGGTAAAAATGCTTCCCTAATGACAAAGTTCATGGTCTGGCCTCCGGGTGCCAGGTCTGATTGCCAATGACTTTACCTGACTATTTTGAACATCTCTTGAATCTAATTATTATGATTTCAAATGCAAATAAAAACATAAACTACAGATTAAAATTCCTTTATATGGTGGTCTCGATCATGAGGCGTTTATAAGTTTCATTTTTCAATGAGGGGGTATTTAGTTCATTTGAAATGTGTAAGCAAAGCATGCAGAAGTTATGTCCTATAGCTTTAAGAGGGGGGTGTGTGTCATCAATAAATGTATGTATTTTTTATTGTTCTATTGCCATATAAGCCCCACTCCATTCCTCTTATTGACTGAAAAATATGTACGTTGGTCATTGACTAATTGTGTTCCATTTCTGCATGTGTATGGGACATGCATTGTTTTTCAGAACTGGACTACATCAATGTGGAAATGGAGCCCTTGCAGCCCCTCAGGGATGTTCACACCAGCTCTTCTGATGATGGTGACTTTTTCTCATCCAAGTCTAATGCACAAAGTACCAAAGAACTTCAGGGACATTTGGCCTGCTCTGCTGTCCACACTGATCTGCTGAAGACTTTCTCCTCCATATGCAAGGTGCCCATCAAGTTAAACACACCACTTCCTGCCTCAGTTGCATCTGAAAGACTATTATTTAGCCCCAGAAGAACCAGGATGGACTCGTTTGTAAGAGTACCTGAAAATAAGATACAATTTATGTAGCCCAATCTGTATTGGGAATTAATAGATGCTTTGTTAATGCAACACTGTTGAATAAATTTGTTGAACTGTATCAGTTTGTATTCTTGTTTTTATACTAATCGCTACTGCTAATTTTTTATATAGCCTACACAATAATAATATTTCATATTGTGATCTAGATATTTTAGTCATGCTTGTGCGCGCCCCTGTGTGTAACAGACAGGAGGGTACGCGCGTTGTGCACACGCCTATGTAGACGTGCTTATATGCGCCGTTAAAATAACATGTACATTACATTACATTACAGGCATTTAGCAGACACTCTTATCCAGAGCGACTTACACAACTTCTTATTACATTTATCCATTCATACAGCTGGATATATACTGAAGCAATTCAGGTTAAGTACCTTGCTCAAGGGTACAACGGCAGTGTCCTACCTGGGAATCGAACCTGCAACCTTTTGGTTACAAGTCCGGTTCCTTAACCATTATACTACACTGCCGCCCAAAACAACTGTTTTGTAAACAACTTGTAAACAACTGCGACAAGACTTTAGACCAGGTCTGTGGTGGTTCTAGCGCAAGCGCTTTCTGCTGGCTCAAGATAGCAATACACCAAAAAGAATCCTGGCCACTCCTCATCTTAAGACCAACACGCCCAGTTCACTTGTAATGGGTGCAAGAATACATGCTAGTTAAAGGACGAGAGCGGTTAGGCGTTATAATGAACCTAGCGCTGGATGTAAGATAGCAAAGACACTTGCGTTTGGGTTAGCGCCGCTTTGCACCGGGTGTAAGATAGGGCCCCAGGTGTGAGCATCACATAAACATATGGCTTAAATGAAACAAGACAGGTGTACCATTTACAATACAAACTTAGATTAGTTTATTTTCATAATTTAAGTCAAAATAAAGTGCCACAAATGCAAAGAAACTTTGGGGGAAAAAATTTAAAAATAGTTTTTTTTTAATTTTGCTGAGAGCTACATAAGTGAAATCGGTAATATATATATATATACGTATATATATATATATATATATATATATATATATACATTTCATGGATCCTAAACTCCATGTCCACAAGTTTTGCAAAATCTGAGGATGATATGCAGAACTACTAAAGGTCTATGATGCAAAATATAGCAGTGTATCCTGTTGTCCATTAGTGTCTCCAAATCTATCCAAATGGCTAAATTGTGCACTGATGCAAATAAAATTAAAAAAAGATATATTTAACTACAAATCAACCGTTTTGGCTCATAAAACTCACTTTTGCATAATTTCCAAGTGGGAATTACATATTCTCATCAGTATAGGGGGGTAGATATCTATGGGTCCTAAACCCCTATGCAAAACATGTCATAAAATGAATAAAATTTGTTTTGTCCATTATAACGCACATACATTTGCTCCTTCTGATGGCTTAAGATAAAAAAACATTGATATCACAGTGTTACATACACCTAAATATGTTGCCTAATCATTCACTCTTGTACCTCAATAAAACATCACTTCATCCTGTACTCTACAGTATGTATACGTTTGTCCTGGGATTGCATTTTTCTGTAGTTTTTAAATTTTTAAAATTTTCCTATTCATAATGACTCATAATGAAATTTTTACCTTAATCTACCTCATATCAGCACACAGTAAATTGGAATGAGCATTTGTCATGCCCTAAGAGACAAGTATATACGCCATAGCCTATATTATGTACGATAACATTAACATAAAATAGTATTCCACCATCTGCAAAATGCTGCCAAATGTTCTATCTTCAATGAACATCGGTAGCCTACATCAAAAACACATTCATCAATTGCACTACAGTATGTGAAATGCACTCAAAATGCGAAAATAACAATAGGGCTATCAAACATATTGGAAACACAGTGCTCGAGTGGAAACACGAATGTACATATGTAGCCAGCGAGACCAACGGTATTTTAGACGCAAAAATACTTACATATCGGAAAAGGGAAACTCCCCTCCGTAATGCGTATTCGATAGAGCTTGCATAATACTAGACAGTTAAAACGAAAACTGCTGTTATGCTGGGCTGTAGTAAATTGTTCAAAGCACCGAAAAAGACGTGGCATATACCGTTGCTAAGGTTATAATGTACTCTATTGGATAAAAAAGCCGACAATTAAACCAGAATGAACTGTATGAATGAGACAGGCTTACAGGGCATGGGGGTATTACGCATTGACGTTTCAGATAGTGTAATAGCGGTATAAAGTGTTGTATATTTCTCAAACCGATTGTACCAGACAATAAATGACCACTGAATTTTGAAAGGAACATCTCGATGTGTAAAACCAATGGTAGGATTGTATATTTATTTAATATTTAGTAGCATATATTGCTAGAAGAATGCATGGTAGAATGAGACAGTACTTTCACAGTTTATTTTAGTGAGCAGGGCTTTTCGCGGCTTTTCTGGCATACAATCAGGTTATTGTTGGGTTTATCTCGTTGCTATAACGTTATTCTAATTTTATATGATAAATAAATATATTTATGAACTCAAACATAGACGCTATTGTCCACTATGTCACGCATAGGTAGGTATAGACTAGGTGGGGGGTTGCTTGTTAAATGGACTTGCTTATGGGGAAATTGTGACACTTAGAAACTCCATATTCAGCAGAAATCGTCACAAACCGTCTACCAATAAAGTTACAACACACAGTTTGTGATTTCCACTAATAGTTTGACTACAGTAGCAACGAATGTCTCAGTTGAGCAAAAAGGTCCCGCCGGCATCACCTTCTACGCAAAGGAGTTAACAGAAAGTATGTGTATTTCAGAAAATACCGTTTCAGAGTAAAGGAAAATTCCATGAAATAAAGGAAATTGCCAGTACATTTACCGTTTTGTACTGATTTTTTTTTTTTTTTTACAGTGCGGTGTTGCCTGCATCTGGTGTTGCCTGGCAGCTTTTGTGGGGTAGGCCCCAATGTAGGCCCCAATGGTTTAGTCCATCAATACTTTTTTTATTTATTATACCTGCTTCTTAGCAGACGCTTTTATCCAAAGCTGCATACGGTATATGGATGCATACATTTTTCAGTATATGTAGTCCCCTGGGACTGCAATGCACTACCAACAGAGACATAGAACTACCTGTGTCACGTCCCGTGCCTCTGTGTCATGATTTCCTGGTTTCCCCGTTTCTACGGCCGTGTCCGAATCAGCACTCTTCCACACTGTTGAGTAGCCTTGGTGAGTAGATATAGCGAGAAAGTCATAGAGTACGCGAAAATTTTTCAAATTGCAGTATACTTCAAACACCTGGATGACACACTTACTTCCGGGGTTTCGCTGAGTACATTCGGGAGCACACTTTTCAAGAAGTACACGAATATTTAGGTCACATAAATATGACGTGAAGCTTCGTTTTAAAAAAACGAGGCCCAGCTTCGCTGACGTTTTCCTTCAAATACAACAAAAACAACACGTGACATAGCAGCGAAAGAGTGGGACACAGGGTTGCCAGATCTTGTAAGACTTTCCAGCCGAATCGCGAATCAAAATTAGCCCAAATTATAGACATTTTTAACTGAAACCAACGTATTTTAAATATAAATCATCATGTTTTTACTTTTTAAAATAAGTGCGTGCTTTGTGACTTTTCATTTTTACCAGTGACTGGACTTTGAAAGTATCCCAATTTAGCTGTAAAACCGCGGACATGGCAACACTGGTGGGACGTCTTATGACCTGCTTACAACACTTCCACAGTGCGGTTGGAAAATAGTATGGCAGATATTTTTTGCGGACTGCTAAACAGTGCACATTAAACAGCACACTTCTGCCAGTGCACAGTTTAGCAGGAGACAGGGCGCAGTAGATAGGGCTCTGGTGTGTTTTCTGTTTGTATTACGTTTCACGTTTCCCCTTTTCCCCATTTTGTGTCTCCGCCTCCCGCACCTGATATACGTTTCCTCATGTTCTATCATCTCACCTGTTCATCGTTGTCTCGTCATCAGTCTGGCATATAAGCTCACCTGTTTCTCTGTTCTGTGCCAGATCGTCTTGTGCCTTGCATTCGTGCTTGTGTCAGTACCTTCCAGTGTTTATCCTTGCCTGTTCCGAGTTCCTGTCTCCAGTCCTGTGTCGTCCTGTTCTCCTGCCTGCCTTGCCTGTCCCCGTCCAGCCCTGTTCCAGTCCTCCTGCCCGCCTACCCATCTCCGTCCAAGCCCTGCTCCAGCCCCTCTGATTGATCTCCCGGTTCCGACCTCTGCCTGTTCTTGGACTTCACCCTGCCTTCTCCACATTGCTCTGGTTGCTTGGACTCTGACCCCTGCCTGGACTTGACTACGCTTCTGCCTATCTTGTATTGCACTGTTTGCAGGACTTTGACCTCGACTCTGATTAAAGCCTGTTATTACTCCATCTTGGTGTCTGCGTGTGGTTCCGATCGGTTCCCTAACAACCTGTCAATATCTCAAGTGGGTTCAGTGAAGTGGAACCTGGAATCAAGGGGACTACTCATTCTACCTCGCCTGGTATGCTTCTTTTAAAAAAGGGTGTTTATTAACACGCCAAAACAGTTGAAAAGGTACACCTATTCCTTAGTTTTACCACACAAACGTATGAAATCAGTTTAACTTTACGTTTTATTCAACTTCGAAAGCTTTGCCTAACATGGTATTGTGAAAAAATGTATAGGAAAATTGCAGTCACACTACTTTTAGTGACTAGAATGGTGTAGAAATTATTTTATTTATATAATTTTATACATGAACACATTTCAATTGGAAATGGTAGTTTCATGGTTAAGAGTATGATTACCATATAGGTACAATAAAGTACCATAGTGAAACCATGATAGTATCATGTTGAGTATAAAAACCATAGTTACTACAAAGTACCATATAAAAACCATAGTTAAAGGGTAAGTTCGCTATTTTGGACCTTGGACCCTATTTGCGGTCTGTCTTCCATGAACCTGACACATTGAGTACAATAGAAGTCAACGGGGCAATTATAAATGTTATGGAAAAACAACGATAAATGTGCTTTCATGTACAATAAATGAGACGGGAAGCTCAGGGTGTATTGTTACCGGTCTCAGTATGCTCTCCTGTGAAATGTATCTCAATCCGAATATTTTTACGTGCTTGGCATGGCTTGGAAGTAAGCATTTCTCTGTTGCTTGTTTTCGCTGCTCCCGCGGAGTACTATGTGTCGGGGGTAGGGGAGCGGGAAGGTGTGCCGGCCGTTTACGAAACTATCTAGGTGAGCAGTCTGCGTTTGTTTACCTGCAGCAACGTAGGCTACACTTTGCACAAAAAAACTTGGATGATGGATTACTATAATGATTACGAAGACGAAGAATTCGATTTTGACTGACGTTACTGGCTACAGATTTGAGCCAGAATACACGGACACGGAACTACAAGAGATGGATGATAAGAGAGCAAGAGAAGAGAGAGAGGCTGAAGTTGCGCAGGTAATGTTATCCGAAGTCAGTGCGAGGTAGTGCGGTCGGAGAAATAGTTCTGTTTCAAATGGAACTGTTGTTTCAACGTTCGGTTTGCGTTTGCGATAGCCTACATTTCACAGGAGAGCATACTGAGACCGTAAGAATACACACTGAGCTATAAAAGCACATTTATCGTTGTTTTTCCATAACATTTATAATTGCCCCGTTTACTTCTATTGTAGCCCAGTGAGAGCCTACAGGAAATCTGTAGCGAACTCAATACTGGACCGATCAGCGAAAAAATGGACTCAATGTGTCAGGTTCATGGAAGACAGAACGCAAATAGGGTCCAAGGTCCAAAATAGCGAACTTACCCTTTAATTTTCATAAGGGTGTAAAGCACTTTGTGTTGTATTACTTGAACTGCTATATAAGAGTGTCTAACTTATACTGCCATACCTCAAATAAATAATGTTAGTTCTGAGTTAAACACCTGTTTTAGTTAAATGGTGTTAAACACTATTGCAGACAGAAGTTAGGTGATGATTATACGTGTAACGTATAATGTACAATCAAGGTCATGCTTTATTGGCCTTATTCGTGTATAACCTATTTCGATCTATAGACCCATTTCTTGTTTGTAAACAAAAGAGGATGCGTGCGCAACCCTGGGGCAAAAAGGGTCCAAGTCCAGTTTCAAGTCTCTACTACTCAAGTCCAAGTCACTTAACCTCAAGTCCAAGTCGAGTCACAAGTCACTGGTACTCAAGTCCGAGTCCAAGTCACCGTTACACAAGTTTGTGTCCAGTGTCGTGGATTTTTCCCTTTCAACCCACAGTGAGCAAGTCTGTCCAAACAGAACCACAACAAAACCATGTAATAGAATAGGAAAAAGAATTTCAGTTTATTTAGAGATAAACTCAGAATGAGAGAGAGTCTCATCAGAATCTCTAACCTGAGAAACAGCATACAGATAGATTTATACACAATCTATCGTTGCTTTACTGGCCAGCCACAAGGGGCGGTTTCTAAACATACAGAGACAAGGGTATCCATTTCTTGGTGTTTAGTCTCTTGAATACTATCAATAACCTCTAACCAAGTAACGAAAACATCCATCTCACAGACTGCCTGTCTCAGCAGATTGTGAAGGAGAGACACAGAGGGAGTGAACCATGACCTACTCAGTGTTCACAAAGAATACATTATTTAATTACTTAACTCAATATATAATTGATCTATTATATTAAATGCTTAATGATAATCATGTGATTGTCTCTATGTTAATACACACATATTGTAAAACAGAAAATTCCTTCACACCAGAAGTCTGGAATGAAAAAAAAATCACATTTTCCAGCTCTCACTACTAGAGATGAAAAAGTATCATTAAAATTTGAGATTAAAAAAGGAGAGAAAAGGAAGAGGCATCTCTTAAAATTAATATTTAATATTTTATGTTACACTATATTAACGTTAGCTAGCTAGGCCAACACTTTTCTACAGGAACAAAACGACACGGATATAAAGTTAAAGAATGCGCAGCATCTCTCAACGAACAACCGAAATCCATAATGCACGCGCTGCGGGATTAAAAAGTAAAACTCTTCAAGCATATAATGTATTTATCCAGTAAAGCGTTACCTAAGGGGTTCAAAAAACGTAACGTTAATGGTTATTGATAACGTTAATAAACTGGAGCTGGACCAACCAGAAAAAATCTAACGTTTTAGGTTTGCCCTGCCTTATTAATGTTAGCTCTGAGGGGGTCATTCATTATCAGCCCTAACATTAACGTACCTAAGTTAACGTTAACGTTATTTTCCCTCAGCACCCATTGAACTTAAAATTTTATTTTTATTTTATTATACCTTTTAGGATGCTTCCTTGACAGGTGCCGAGTGAAGTTGGATGTTGTCCCCACGACCTCTTCTATTTTTTTGTTGCATATAGTGCAAGTTGCTGATCATTTGCCGTTGTTCATGCCATAATTTGTTACCGCAGACACATTTTCCACAACCAAACCGTTACAAGCGTCACGTGACGTGTCGTGACTAAGCCGCATAGCAGTTTGATAGGAGAAAAATATTAATAATGTTACCAATATTATCGTAAAAAAATTACTTTATTTTTTTAAAATCACATATTTATTGAAGCAATTTAGTAAGTTAAGAAACAATAATTATAGCGCAAGTCCGGGTCCGAGTCCAAGTTACTAAAACAGCAAGTCAAGTCCAAGTCCAAGTCACGAGTCATTAAAATCGTGACTCGAGTCGGACTCAAGTCCGAGTCCTGGACTCGAGTACTACAGCACTGTGCGGTGGACTTGGTCATCAACGATTTAAGTGCATCTAATTTTGTTTCTGGTTCTTTTATTTCACTTTCATCTTGGTACAGTTATACAAATTATAGCTAGTGTTAGTCTTATTAGGCTACAACTTTTTTTGTTGTAACGTTAAGGTAGCATATTTAGCTATAGCCTTACGTTATAAATGCCTGCAAGCTAACCGTCATAAACTGTCAATTTTTGATCAGCGGCAAGTTGACAACTTCATTTTTAACGTTAGTCCAACTCAATAACTTGGACAGATAGGATACACCACATTAACACATTTAAAAAAATTGTCTAGTCTGTTTGAAATTGATATAGCTAACGTTAGCCTAGTGTAACTTCTGTTACGCCGTTAATATTTTAGCCAGATAGGAGTCGACATAGCCTGTCTAGCTAGCTAACGTTACTTAACACACGCAAAGGTGGTGCAGCTGACAACTATTGTGTCAGTAAATTGTCTGTGTGATGATGTGTTAAAGCCTATCGTTAACCTACTTTTAGTTTTAGCCAGAACAGAAACGGCACTAGTACTACCAGTGTTTTCTTCTGTAATGGTTAGCTAGCTAGTGTACCAAACCCTGTTATCGGACGGAAAACAGAAACCTTTGTGAACAACAAAGCTACGATACTGATATTATTTGGGCACATAACCTTACTATTGAACATATTATATTTATTAGATTCAAAAAATGATAAGATAACTTTTAAGCCAATAAACATGTAAGTTAGAAGTGACTGGTAGTCTTTTTTAAAAACTTTTAGATGAGACAGTAGGCTAGTAGGCTACTGCCAAAAAAAGGGGAGACGATTAGCGGCTGTTGCAGTGCATAAAGAAGCTCATGATTTTTATTGTTTTAATAATCAGTTATTAGTTTATTGAATCAAGAAAGATACCTTTTGAATTCCCAATATGTTGGTAAGATGGCTGGCTAACTGGATTATTTACACATGGCAGTCCATCTCATTGGATTTATTTCTTCACCTACCGTGCCCTCGAGTGGACATATAAAAAATGGCACTTCTTGATGTTGGTGCTTGCTAGTTGAGTTGATTACAATGAACTAGAGTTTAAAAAACACACATTTTGCTAATATTGTGAATGTGCTATAGACAAAGCATATACAGTTGAGGACAAAATTATTGGCCCCCCCCTGTAAAGATGAGCAAAAAGGGTTATAAAAAATTCACCGTTTGGTGAATTAGCTTAATCTCACACTGAAAAAACAATAAGAATCCAACCTTTAATTGACGTTAATTTATTATGAGAAAAAAAAATCCCTCATCAAGAAATAATTATTTTTAACAAAACCACATTGGCCACAATTATTGGCCCCCCTGCATTTATATATAGAATAAAGTAATAATTTTTAATATTTGGTCACATATCCTTTGCATGCCATGACTTCCTGATGTCTGTGACATCAAAACAACATCAAAAGACTCTTGATATCTTATTTTCTGGTACTCTTACAAGCAATACTATAACATCTCTGCATTTGAATGGATCTCTATGGGAATTGGGGGGTGGGACTAGATTTAGCTGTAAATTATGCTGGAACAGTATGGAATACATGGTTGGTAAAATGGCTGTAAGTCAACAAGGGTCTGAGGTATCAAACAAGCCTTAAACAATCACTCTGCTGCCAGATATGCAGCAGATATGGATGGATCACTTTAAGGGTTGTTTCTCCTGACAAATTTTCCTATTGAACTCTATGGAAAAATAAGTCAGGAGAAGAAACCCTTCAAGTTATTCATCCATATCTACTGCATATCTGGCAACAGAGTGATGGTTTAAAGCTTGTTTGATACGTCAGACCCTTGATGACTTACAGCCATTTAGCCAACCATGTGTTCCATACTGTTCCAGCATAATTTACAGCTAAATCTAGTCCCACCCCCCAATTCCCATAGAGATCCATTCAAATGCAGAGATGTTATAGTATTGCTTGTAAGAGTACCAGAAAACAAGATATCAAGAGTCTTTTGATGTTGTTGGGTCACAGACATCAGGAAGTCATGGCATGCAAAGGATATGTGACCAAATATTAAAAATTATTACTTTATTCTATATATAAATGCAGGGGGGCCAATAATTGTGGCCAATGTGGTTTTGTTAAAAATAATTATTTCTTGATGAGGGATTTTTTTTTCTCATAATAAATTAACGTCAATTAAAGGTTGGATTCTTCTTGTTTTTTCAGTGTGAGATTAAGCTAATTCACCAAACGGTTAATTTTTTATAACCCTTTTTGCTCATCTTTACAGGGGGGGGCCAATAATTTTGTCCTCAACTGTATATACAGATCCTTTCCAAAAAATTTGAATATCATGGAAAAGTTTTTTTTTTTCCATAATTCCATTCAAAAAGTGAAACTTTCATAGATTATAGATTCATTACACACAAAGTGAAATATTTCTAGCCTTTATTTGTTTCATTTTTCATAATTTTGGCTTACAGCTCCAGAAAACCCCCCAAAACAGTATTTCAAGAAATTAGAATAGTGTGTCGAAAATGTGTCACACTATCATCTAATTTACTCAAAACACCTCCAAAGTTTATCTCAGTTTGGTTCAGTATGGGGAAGACTGCAGACTTGACAATTGGCCAGAAGACCATCATTGACACCCTCCAGAAGATGGGTAAGCCACAAAAGGTAATCGCTTAGGAGGCTGGCTGTTCACAGAGTGCAGTGTCCAAGCATATCAATAGAAAGTTTAGTGGAAGGGAAAATGTGGCAGGAGAAGGTGCACAAGCAAAAGAGATGACCGTGGGCTTCAGCGGATTGTCAAGCAAAGACGATTCCAAAATTTGGCGGAGATGCAGAGGGAGTGGACTGAGGCTGGAGTCAGTGCTTCAAAAACCACCACGTACAGACGTATCTGGGACATGGGCTACAACTGTCGGATTCCTCGAGTCAAGCCACTCCACTCATTCTCTGAAATAACTGAAGTAAATGCTGATTTTCAACACACTATTCTAATTTCTTGAAATACTGTTTTGGGGGGTTTCTGGAGCCAAAATTATGAAAAATGAAACAAATAAAGGCTAGAAATATTTCAATTTGTGTGTAATGAATCTATAATCTATGAAAGTTTCACTTTTTGAATGGAATTATGGAAAAAAAACAACTTTTCCATGATATTCTAATTTTTTGGAAAGGATCTGTATATATATTTATTTATTTTTACCGCATTGGCAAATCAGCTGTCGAGGAAGTTCCAATATGGTTGCGTGCCCGATAATGGGCGCTATCTCGCTACGTTTCTTAACGTTATCCATCTTATTTGTTTTATTCAAGTGTTCACTGGTGTAAACTTGCTTTTTTTGGGGAAATACGCTTCCCCCCCAAAAAATTCAGAAAATCCCCCATCTTCAATTGAGTCCCATACAATTTTCTCACAATTTCCCCCATACCTCCTTTTAAAATCCCCCATCTATTATTGACTCCCATACATTTTTTCTTTAAAAATTCCCCCATGAATTGTTTAAATTCCCTAAATTTAGGGGAAAATCCCACAGTCTGGCAACCTTGGACCACATGCCCCAGGTTCACAAATCACACGGTAGCCTATTCCAAAAAAAGTGACTAAGACCCACCTCAGCTCATCTACGCTGGAAAACTAACGTTAGGTTAGTCCACCCAATTAGATAGCACGCTAAAGTTATAAATGCACAGTGCCTGCTGCCAAACCCAAGATATCTACAGGTAACTAGCAATAACAGCAGCTCGGCGATAAATATCAACCTGTGTCTTGAGGACATGTGTCATGGTTTTGAACCCTGTTTCCCGATGCGGTCGTTTTCCTCGGTGGCCACGCGAGGGCGCTGCCCTTTTGGTAGATGCTTGCTCCGCCCTGCTGAGTTGGCGGAGCTTCTTTTAAGCGTTTACACCTGTGCGTAGTCACGAGAGATATATAAGCCTACCGTTTCCTTCGTTCGGGGCTTCGACATTTATTGTTCTTTAATTGTTTATTGTTTAGTACTGTGGTGTATTGTTGGCTGAGTTCTCGTACCATTTTGGCTACTCGCCTATTTTTAACGTCTCTTTGTGGAGGCAGGGCTTATTTCTTGCTGGCTTGGTAGTTCCTTATCTCGTAGAAGTTTGGGACCGTAAAATCTCTGCTCTATTTCGCCTTGTGCTTTTTCTCCGTGTATGGAGATTTGGGCGATTCTGTTCGGAACAGTAGTTCTGTTCGCCCTTCGGCACGTCTTCCCATAGGGAGATCGGGCGTTTTCACTTCTACTTAGTTATTAGCTCGTAGAAGTATAGAGTAGCAGTTCTTTGTTCCTTTTTCGCCTTTGATTGGTCTTCTT
This sequence comes from Synaphobranchus kaupii, assembly GCA_029718625.1. NCBI lineage: Eukaryota > Metazoa > Chordata > Actinopteri > Anguilliformes > Synaphobranchidae > Synaphobranchus > Synaphobranchus kaupii. Next base: position 70,293,504 of record CM056379.1, read on the forward strand.
ACTGAGAGACCTGGTGTTTTGCTTCTACTCATTTCCGTGTTACTGTGAGCCAGTGAGTAGCTTTGGTACGTTTATTCCCTGTTGTCTCCTTCTCGTGGACTACGTTCCCCTTTGTTGTGAGTCAGGGTTTTTGTTTTTATCGAGAGGCTGTCGTGCTATTTTTGCGTTGGTCTTTGTTACAGCTGTCCTCCGTCCTTTTTACCAACGGGACGATTTTGTTCGGAACTAGTGTTCTGTTCGTTTTCCGGGTATGTTTCTCCTTGTGTGGAGTTTGGGCGAGGTTGTGGACATGTTTGTGTGTGACTGCGCGTAGCATAGGAACGTTAGCTCTCTGTTTTTTCGCTTCGTTACTTTCTTTTACTTAGAGGCTAGGGCGGTTGTTTTATATTAAACTTGCGTTAGTCTATTTGGATAGGAAAGTTATGGGACGACGGTGCTCCGTCAGCTCACCTGTAAAATGTTTCTCCCTCCTGGGAGATCGGGTGTTTACCTCTTGTTTTCTGCATTAGACTGCGAACTTATTAAACTAGCCGTGGAACGTTAAATCTCTGTTCCTGTTCGCTTCGTTACATTTCCCCTTATTGAGAGGCAGGGCTTGTATTTGTGTTTGTGCTTGTGTGAGTCAGATAGCCGATAGTTTCGGTGCAGCTGTCCTTTCGTCTTTTGTGCTTTTTCTCCGGGTATGGAGATTTGGGCGATTCTGTTCAGAACTATAGTTCTGTTCGCCCTTCGGTGCATGTCGTCTCATAGGGAGACCGGGCGATGTTGTAGACATGTTTGCGTGTGACTGCGAGCCTCAATCTAACATTAATTATCTGTTCCTTTGCCTCGTTTCATCTCCTTACTGAGAGGTTAGGGCGTGGCTCTATTTTAAGCTTAATCATTTTGCTGGTAAGGCTATGGGACTGCGGTTCTCCGTCGGCTCGCCTGTAAAATGTTTCTCCCCCCTGGGAGATCGGGCGTTTACCCCCTTTAGGTTCTGCAGGTGACTGTTAGTGTTAGCTTATGGAAGTAGCCACGGAACGTTATATCTGTTCTTTCGCCTCCTCTTGTACCATCATTTCATTCTGCTATATTTGTTGACTGTTTATTTATTTGTGCCTTTACGCTACTCGCCCGTTCTTATTTTGTCTCATTACCGAGACAGGGCGTGTATTTATTTCTGGCTGTTCAGATCCCTGTCCTTGCGCTCTACTTGGCGTTTGACAGTGAGCCGGTTAGTAACGTTTGTAGTGTGTTCGTTGTTCGTTGTATTGTCTCCTTCCCTTATCTGCGGGGTTTCCCGCCTTAGTGGCCTAAGGGCTTAATTAATCCCCTTGCTGCGTTTGGCTCCTCCCACGTCACACGTCACGCCCCATTACAACATGAACATATAACCATGCAGCAAGACCTTTTACTTTTTATATCTCATGGCCAACTCGCTAAAATGGTAGGCGTCCATTTCTACATTGTTAGCAAGCTTGCTAATTCTCGCCACTGTCACTTGCATAACTTATTATTAAGTATTAAATTCTAACGTTATTTGATATTGGGTCAAAATAGTCTCTCAGTATGTTTTCGGTCATGGTTAGCCACCTACACCATTTGCTTCAAAACTGTAACGCTAGCCTATTGTCGAAGCTGTATTTATTCAATTGAGTGCCAAACTTATATGATGAGATGGAAGCCAGCATAATATACTTCCTGGACAATTTAATAAAACTAAATTCAATAAATAGTACACGTTTACACCAAACTGCTTAGCTATCTCAGTGTTGATGTAACTAAGATATTCGAAGTTAAACAAGTGTCCTTCATCATCCATTTCAGCTTCTGCAATTACAAGTTGATGTCTTTCGCAATATTGAATATTCTGCCCCAGTGTTGCATGCGCACCACTACTGTGAAGTTGGTGAGAAACCAGTCTATAAGGCAGCATAATCTTGCTTTTTCTTTTGCACTTTTCAGTTGAAAAATTAAATAAGTTATCTGTATGTTATTGATGCTTTATGTTTATAGGTATGGAGAAGAAGTAGGAAGAAATATACAATTTTCTTTCTCTGGGATCATACCCTTTAGGGTATGAAAAGTCACAGAGGCAAAATCTGAGAAGATATGCCTCCAAATTCAAGCGAAATGGTTAGTATTTTAAGTACTAGCAAGTTTGATGTCCTATTAATATACTTCTGTCATTAAAGTGGTTTCACTTTCAATGTAGATGGAGAACTCTTCTTTGGAAATAGAAGAGTTGTTAAAACCAAAGAGGAAGCCAGGAAGGTCTTTCAGGAGTTTCATACAATTCCACTTGGTGGGCACTCAGGCATCATATAAACACGAACCGCCATGGGTTTGTGTTTTTACTGGCATGGCATGTCAGTTGACATTGAAAATTGGGTATGTGTTTACATGGTTATTGTAGTTTTTCCAAATAACTGTAAGCTGTAATAGATATTAACAATTTATATCTTGTAGGTCTTGGAATGTGATAAATGTCAAAAGGTTGGAAAACCTTTGACTGCTGTGCAGACTTTACAGTGTATTAAGGTAAATGTGTGCAGTAACATCTTAATAGTAAATAGTTATTGAAAGATTTTTTACATTAAATATACATACCCCAATTCCGAAAAAGTTGGGACAGTATGTAAAATGCACATAAAAGCAGAAAGCAGTGATTTCTACATTCTCTTTTACAAATATTTAATTGAAAACAGTACAAAGAAAAGATATTTAATGTTTAATGTTTTACCTTATCAACTTTATTGATTTTTGTAAATATACGTTAAATACAAATTGGATGCCTGCAAAACGTTCCAAAAAAGTTGGGACAGGGGCAAAAAAAGGATATCAAAAGATACACTGCCTGACCAAAAAAAAAGTCACTGTTGCACCCGTCATGCATAGTGCCCACTGTACAAGCCCCTGGAGGCAGTGTTATGATCTGGGGTTGCTTCAATTGGTCAGGTCTAGGCTCAGCAACGTTATGCAGCAATAAAATGAAGTCAGCTGAGTACCAGAATGTACTGAATGACCAGGTTATCCCATCAATGGGCATATTCCAGGACGACAGTGCCAAGATTCATCGTGCTCAAATTGTGAAAGAGTTCAGGTTCAGGGAGCATGAGGAATCAGTTTCACACATGCATTGGCCACCAGTGTCCTGACCTCAACCCCATTGAAAGTCTTTGGGATGTGCTGGAGAAGACTCTACGGAGTGGTTTGACTCTCCCGTCATCAATACAAGATCTAAAATGTTGTGATGTTGCATAAAGTTGTGATGTAAATAAATGTTGTGAAATAAATGTTGTGATGTTGCATAAAGTTGTCGAAACAATGCCACGACGAATGCGCGCCATAATCAAAGCTAAAGGCAGTCCAAGTAAATAATAGAGTGCGACTTTTTTTTTGGCCAGACAGTGTATCTTATTTTCAGGTACTCTTACAAGCGATACTATAACTTCTCTGCATTTGAATGGATCTCTATGGGAATTGGGGGTGGGACTAGATTAAGCTATAAATTACACTGGAACAGTATGGAATACATGGTTGGCGAAATGGCTGTAAGTTATCAAGGGTCTGAGGTATCAAACGAGCCTCAAACCATCACTCTGCTGCCAGATATGCAGTAGATATGGATGGATCACTTGAAGGGTTCTTAATTATTTGACTTATTTTTCCATAGAGTTCAATAGGAAAATTAGTCAGGAGGAATAACCCTTAAAGTGATCCAGTCAACCCATGATGTGATCCTTATACCCAGTCATGATAGCATCACCTGTTTACCTGTGGAATGTTCCAAACAGGTGTTTTTCTTTTGCCGCTGTCCCAACTTCTTTGGAAGGTGTTGCAGGCATCACATTCGGAATTAGTATATATTTACAAAAATTGATGAAGTTGATAAGGTAAAACATATCTAAATATATTTTCTCTGTACTGTTTTCAATTAAATATATGTAAAAGAGAATTTACAAATCACTGCTTTCTACTTTAATGTGCATTTTACATACTGTCCCAACTTTTTTGGAATTGGGGTTTAACATGAATTGGATTTTTTTCCTTGATAGGTGTCCGCTATCTGGGAGCTGATTGGAATTGATTTGACTGGACCATTACCAAAACCTGCAGATGGCTTCCAATACATTCTAACAACCACCGACTACTTTTCAAAGTGGGTTGAGGCCTTTCTGTTAAAAACAAAATCAGCAGCTGAAGTTGCAAGTTGCATCTCTGCAGTATTATATATACAGACATGGCTGCCCCAAACAAATTCTCTCAGATCAGGGAAGAGAATTTGTTAATGAAGTAAGTGTGTTTTAAAAATAACGTCAGTAAGACGTTGTTTTAGGAATTTTTCCATAGCCTCAAAGTAGGTTTGTTTGTAGATTTACATTATTATAGTGTTATATAGGGTGTTCCTGAATTTTTTACTTTTAGGAATGCATGAAGCTCAACCACAGGCTTTGTGAAATGCTGTGCATTGAAAGGAGTGTGACGGCAGCCTATCACCCCCAAATCGCCTGGATGAAAAGACCAATGATAACATAAAACGGTGTTTAATTATTTGTATGTAACCAGGTTTATTAGCTTTTTACAAAATTAGATTTTCCTAATCATGTTTACATTTTAGAGCCCTCAAGAAATTGGTCAACAACCAACAGAATGACTGGGATGTCTGTCTGGATGCCACATTGTTTTCACTAAGATCAAAGGTCCACAGCACCACAAAACACTCCCCGTTTCTTTAAATGTATGGGAGAGAGGCAGTGTTCCCCTCAGAGGTTCCTGTTGAAGTGCCAGTAAGTATGTTTTCCATGTCCTTTCCATAATTTATCATATTGTGTTAGGATGATTGCATGTATCTCAGTAAAGTAATTTAGTTATCCAGAAGTGATTATTATTTACACAATTTATTCCATCACTAACTTGCTATTAAACCTTTCCCACAGGTGAAGCTTCCAGTTGAGGACATTTTTATGTGCCCTGTGAACTTTGGAGCACATTGGATTCTTGTGGTGTGTGTTTATTTTCACAGTAAATAGCTTCAATGATCTTGATTTGCTTATTTCCAAATACTATGGCTTACTATTATGAAACTATTGCCAGGACACAAATATCGTAATTTGTATTTCCTTTTTGCTGTACTGGGGGACCATATTTATGTAGGGACAACGGACTACATTTCCATTCATTTCACAGGAAACCCAAAAGACAAAACACGGCCACAGCCAATCACGTCTCTTGGAAATACGAGACACTGAGGGTCATAAAACTAAAACAGATAAGTCTGAACACATTCCAGTCTGTCGCCCCAATTCACTTCACTCTTCCACCTCTCTTCCTCGATAGTGCTGCACAAGAGGCAGCACTCCATTTTTGTCCCCCCTTTTGCTAGCTACACAGCTACAAAGGTGGATCTCCATTGCACCAGCAACACTGCGGCAGCAGCATCAAAGGCCACGGAGAGAGACGCAAGGAACAGGTTAGCTTGCCTACGGCATCTAACCATAGAACTAAATTAACGCAACTCTGACCGAGGTGTGTTCCAGCCACAGACAAAGACGCAGGCGATAACCAGACGACCAGCAGAACTCCCTACCAGGATAAGAAAGGCCAAAGGAGACGCCCTGCCCATCCACTTCACGGACAAGCCAGCTATAATCAACTCACCGCAGACTTCAATAAGACTGATCAAACATCCCAGGCATAGTTTAGGATTTTAGTCTGAATTGTTTATCGGTAATTTGATTGCATCTCGACTTTGTACGATAATAGCTGTATAAACGTGTTGCGCTGGTTAGCAAGATAGCCGGCTGGCCTACCGTTTCATTGCTAATGTGGTACTACTAACTAACCCGAGGACCGAGGACATTAGGCCTGCACAAGGATGCCCTGAGTCGTATACAGGAGGATTGCTCATCGTCGGTAGTTCAATCGTTCGAGATGTGGATGTTCCTGCCGGAAAAACCATCTGCTTCCCTGGGGCCAGGGTTTCCGACATCAATAAACAGGTTCCATCAGTATTAAAACAACACCCATCCGCCCATACGCTGATCATCCATGTGGGATTTAACGATATCCGTCTTCGTCGCTCGCTACAGCTGAAACGAGACTTTGAGGAGCTCTGGGACACTCTCAGGAACGGGCAAGCGCTTTCTCATCTCGGGCCCATTGGCGGTGAATGGCCGCGGCTCGGAAAGCTTCAGCCGCCTCCTTTCCCTGGATAACTGGCTAAGGTCCTTCTGCACTGCCACCGGCATAGACTACATCGAAAACTTTGACACGTACTGGAATAAACCGCACCTTCTGAAGAGAGACGGACTTCATCCGAACAGTAAAGGTGCTAAACTTTTGTCCACAAACTATGTGGAGGCGTTGAAATGATATCCTCCACATCCGAGCCCGTCTTTTAAGGTAACACCTGTTATTTATTATGTTAGGCTTCTGCGCTCAAACCATAGACCGAATTGTGTTTATTTTAATAATCTATTAGTAGTGCTGCTCTCTGAAGGCACAATCAGTAGCGCGAGTGAGGTTATGTGTGTGGATCCTGTAAACCTGCCATCGCAGCCTAAACCTTTTTCACCATCTGAGTTTAAAACTCGTAAGAGCGGGCTCGGAGTTCTATGTATGAATGTTAGAAGCATGGTTCCTAAAATGGATTTCATTTGATCCTGGACTCATGAAACCTGCCCGGATATTTTTGTGATTACAGAATCCTGGCTCACAAATGCAATATGAGATTCGGTAATGGCTATTGATGGGTATAATGTGTTCAGGTGTGACAGGCTACGTAAAGGAGGCGGAGTTATTTGTTACATCAAACCCTCCCTATCAGCAAACGTGTTATATGCCAAATCTACCCCTGGTCAATTTGAAAGTCTTATAATGAAAGTTGATGTGGGTGGCAACCCTCTAATTGTTGTAGCAATATATCGTCCTCCATCTGCTTCCACAGCTATCGTTAATTTATCACACCTCCTATCTGATTATGCACATTCGGAGATGCTAATAATGGGCGATTTAAATCTCGATTGGCTGACGAGCGCCTCTGACCCACTAAAGGCTGTCTGCGTAGATCTAAATTTAACGCAGCTTATTCCAGATCCCACAAGACCAAATTTTAGGGATCCTACTAGATCCTCTTTGATTGATTTGATTTTAACAAATAGACCCCACAAATACGCTCTGAGCGGCGTTTTCCCTTTAGATTTTAGTGATCATTGCCCCATAGCGTGTATTACAGACCTGAAAGCCTCTAAAACACCTCCATGTTTTATAACTAAAAGAAATTATAAACATTTCTCTGATCAGGGATTTCTGCATGATATTTTTTGGAGCGATTTAAATGTAGCAGGTGCTATTCCAGACCCTGACCTAGCTTTGGCTCACTTTACTACTGTTTTTAATGGTATTGTAGATAAACATGCTCCAGTTAAAAGATTAAGGGTAAAAAATAGATTTAAGCCTTGGTTTTCAAATATTTTATCCACTGAACTACGAACCAGGCATAAAGCATGGGTTAAAGCAAGAGAGACAAATGTGCAGTCTGATTGGCAGGTTTTTAAAACAATAAGAAATAAATGTTGCTCACTGATAAAGAAGGCAAAATCAGAGTATTATATCTCTTCACTAATGGAGACTGAGAATAACCCTTCTAAATTTTGGAAGATTGTCAAGTCCCTAAGTCCTACCCCATTACCAAATATAATAGCCCTATATATGGAATAAATGTCAGGATACACTAAAGCTGGATTGTTTGTCTCCATTGAATCCTTCAAGAATGCTCTGTTGAACATGATAATGGAAGAGGCCAAATGTACTTGCTTTGAGTGATGACTTGATCACTTTGCTCCCTGTCTTGTGTTGTTTCTTATGTAAAATATATTTTATTTATTTGTATATTTACTATATTTGTGACTATATCTGTACATGAGTTGTAACTTTGTTTTTGTAAATTTTGTAACTGACTGCCAACAGGGCTCCCCTGAAAAAGAGACCTTGGTCTCAGTGGGACTTCCTTGTATAAATAAAGGTTTCAATCAATCAAACCCGAGCAGGCCTCACTGGCTTTCCCCTCTATCCTAACACTGACTAATATTTGTGTGATATGATCTCATTTTAGTTTACTGTAGATGGTTAACAGTATTCCCTGACCGAAGTGCGTGAACTTATTTATAGTAGCGTCAGATTTGAGATCAATAATCACCATTGTGCTGCGACACAGCTTACTCCACGTGATTCCTTTGTTCCCTGAATGCACACGCGGCATAGGCCTACACACACACACACACACACACACACACACACACACACACAAATACAATACGCACACAACACAATATGTTTATTTAGTAGAATGTAATATTCATGTTTTTCCTTGTTTAATAAATCTATTTTTGTTAAAGCTGGTGTCTGTTTTGATGTCCAACCTAATCATTATAACGTAATACCTTCAACCCTTATTAATTATTAGTTATTAGTGCTTTGATGGTAAATTGAAGTAGTAGTAATTATAATCCATAATAATCAAATGAGACTGATTTAATTTTAACCTAACTTAAGAATAATAAGGGTAAACCTCATTATTCCATATAATGGAATAATAAGGGTAAACCTCATTATTCCATTATTCCATACTTATGAACAAAACATTATGTGGAACTGGAGGTAGCACTGCTTATGAATAAGTATGTTTCATCCTAATTAAGAACAAGTTCATGCTGTCAGATTGTAAGCTCTACCAATGTCTCTGAAAATATCTAGGAATTTTTTGAAGATGCGAGGGTGTGATGACCACAGAGCTGAGTGGAAAATACAGACCCTGCAACACCAGCAGTTGTGGAGTTTTAGTATAGAAGGTATATGTTCAAATATTTCCAGTAAAGTCTTAGGCCTATGTGTTTATCATTAACGGGAATTAAGATTAATAAGATTTATATTAACTAATTTTGCTGTGAGCTCGGCAAGAATGGAAATAGCCTGTGCACTACTTGAATACCAAGGTGAGTTATTTAGTTATATAGTTATTATATTACTATTTTATTAGTAGTTATAGTTATTTTATTATATTTTATTACTATATTGTAGTAATACATTTTACCTGATTCCATTCACATGCACATTATATCCCAGAATCAGGGTATAAGGGCAGATAATGTGAAGAACCTGAATGATCACATCAAGCCTACCACATCATACAGTTTTTACCATCAGTTTTCTATGAGAGACAAGTAATATGAAGCTGCTGCTGGGAACACAGTCTTCATCCTTGCCAAAAGCATTTCCAGCATAAATGGCCTTGGTTAATTTCTCCAGCACTGATGAATTAGTAATTAAAACAGTTTGTCATAACACATAACATTTTTGTAAAACCACTTTGGCACAAATCAGATATTGTGAACCTATTTTTACAGAACATATTACAAATCTTATCCAGTCAGAATACATTTTTGGTGCAATCAATTGGCTTGATTATCTCAAAAATGTATTTGTAATGGTGGCGTGACGTGTGAGGTAGGAGGGGCCAAATGCAGCAAGGGGGATTCATTAAGCACTAGGCCACTAGGACGGGAAACCCCGTAATTAAGGGAAGGAGACAAGACACGGAACACACGGACCAAAGCTACTAACCGGCTCACTGTCACACACCAATGAGTAGAAGCGCAAACGCCAGGTTTCTCAGTAAGAAAACCAAACAAGGCTAATGGAACAAAGAACTGCTACCCCTATACTTCTACAAGCTAAGTAACTCAGTAAAAGCGTGAATGCCCGATCTCCCAGGAGAGAGAAACATTTTACAGGCGAATAGAGCAGAGATCTGCGGTCTCATACCTCTATGAGCTAAGTAACTAAAGAGCCAGCAATAATAAACGCCCTGCCTCGGTAACGAGACGCATAAGAACAGGCGAGTAGCATAATGGCACAAATAACACACACCAAACAAACCCTGCAAAAATAATACGAGTTAGTATATGAGGAGGCGAAAGGAACATAGATCTAACGTTCCAAGGATACTTTCAGACTCGCAGTCACACACAAACATGTCCACAACATCGCCCAGTCTTCCCTATAGGAAGACATGTACCGAAGGACGAAACAGAACTACAGTTCCGAACAAAATCACCAAAAGCTCCATGTACGGAGACAGGTACCGAAAGGAACAAACAGGACAGGCAGCACCGGACGTTTACCGGCTCAAAGACTAACGCGAGATTAGTAGAAAATAAATTATTTCCAGGTAGAATGTGCAAAGCTGTGCCCTTTCACCGAATGTTAAATTCAAGGAAGAAATTTTTGTTTTACGTCACACGTATTTTTGAGCTACAGTCATGTTTTAGCTGTGAACAAATCATAACATATATAATTTTAAACTACAATATGTGGATTATCAGTAGATATTAGTATTGACTGTCTAAAGTTGTTGGCTCAAGCTAGCACAACCCGGCAAAGCAAAAGCGAGCAGGCCGGGTAGATTGTGACACGTAGCGGGAGTAGGTGGGAGTAGGTTGTTACACTTGTTTAAGATGCTTGTTGTAGCTGTAGTCAGCTAACTAACACACATACAACTTAAAACCATATAGTAACTGTAAGTACCTGCCAGAAAAAGTAAATTGGGTTGTAGTATTTTCTATTTTTATTGCTTTTACTAAGCATACTGACGGAGATGCGAAGATCAGCCGAACCCGGAAGCAGCTGGACTGGATGAAAAAACATCTGAGTGTTGCCAGGAATATGAAATATGGTCTCTTAGTAATTTATTAAAGTATTATGGTAACGACGAGTGTCACAACCTACCCAGATATCCTACGGTATGTTTGTTGCTCAGATGATGCCAAATAAGTAGCCTAATAGTAGGCTACTAATTTGTTAACAAACTAATAGCTATTTGCAAACAGAATTTTGTGAACACAAGAATGTCTAGGCTCTGTAGGACCACACAGGTTTCTAGAAATCTAAATATTCCAAATAAATAAATACATCAATAAATACATAATAATAATAATAATACATTTTATTCATGCTGTGCTTTTCATAGAACCAAAGCACTGGATGCAGACAATGGTTCAAACATACCATGTAGTGTAGTAATTGCAACACATATTATTTCCACTATAAATTATTTATAAATTATTGTCCTTTCACAGTTTGATGTGGCACATACAGTTTCATTCACCACATTCTCTTGAGATGGTAAGATGAAAAAACCAAGGGGTGCAAGTTGGAATTAAGAACTTACAGACAGTGCTTTGTAGGCTATGCGTGAGTAACTCGGCTTTTTTTTTTTTATTAACGTTTTTTTTTTTTTTAAACTTATTATATTGTGAGATATCACAAATTTTTGTGTACCAATGTAATGTGTTTGGTAAGTAACTAATGATGATAATGCATGTAGATAATGACATCAAGAGAGACATGCATACAGAATACTTGCAGACACACGCATGCATTGTAGCTCAAAGAAAGACATAGGCGTGAATTCTGTGCTTTAGCCTACCATGAACTTCAACTACAGTCAGGTCCATAAGTGTTTGCACAGTGACATAATTTTTTTTGTTTTGGCTCTGTACTCCAGTACATTGCATTTGAAATGGAACAGTGACTATGAGGTTAAAGTGCAGACTTTCAGCTTTAATTTGATGGTTTTTACGTCCATATTAGGTGAACAGTGTAGCAATTGTAACCATTTCTATACAGAGCCCCCCCCCCCCCCCCCATTTTAGGGGACCAAAAGTAATTGGACACAACTCGCCCAGGGCCACTATATGCGCAGCGATTCTCTCCGAGCCCCTTTGAGAGTTGTCCATATACTAGAAAAAAGTGGAAAAATGGCATGGAAGTTTAACATATTTTGCATTGAAACTGTGAATTTGAATACAAATGAATGACAATTCAATCATATCTACGGCAATCAAATAAGGCAACAGGATCTGGGCCGTATCTGCCCTGGATGTTAAGGGGCTGATGGTGGAGGCTGGGGCAGAGCTGGGCCTGTGTCAGTCTGACAGTAACTGATCCGTGCCACCTTTGGACCAGCCGTGAAAATGAGTCACGGATCTGGGCCGGATCTAGACTGGTTATCATGAAATTCAAGGTTGAACTGGGCCAGTTCTGTCCCTAACTCGCACCAGATATGCAAAACGGGTCAGTGCCGGTATTGGCCTGTTGTGCAAAATTAAGGGCCAAATCCGTTCGCCAGTTCGACTCAGTTACAGATCTTCAGAATGATTTGGACCAGATCTGGGCCAGAGTAATTTTGCTATCAGGGTAGCGACACTCTGGCCGATTCTGGTTTGAGCCACACATCTAGGTATTATTCTGATAAGGTAGCCTGCCTACCTGGGCTTCGGCCATTATCGCTTTGTGCACTATGAAGGATGGAGGTAATGGGCCATCAGTGAGAACAAAGGGATGTTGCCTAGCTAGCCTACACACCTTTTGGCATTGGCGGTTTTCGGTCTTGAAAAAAGCCTGGCAGTTCTAGTGTTAATGAATTATTATTAATGTAGTAGTTGCTGCATTGTATTGGACTTTGATTAACTCCTTTGCGTAGATGCATAGTGATAATGGCGCCGGCGCCATCATTTTGCTCAACTGAGACAATCGCTGCTCCTGCAGCCAAACTATTAGTGGAAATCACAAACTCAGTGTTTTAAATTTATTGGTAGACGATTCGTGACGATTTCTGCGCAATGCGGAGTTTCTAAGTGTCACTATTTTCCCGTAGCAAGTCCATTTAACAAGCACCCCCCCACCCAGTCTATACCTACCCATGAGTGATGTAGTGGACAATAGCATCTATATTTGAGTTCATAAATATATTTATTCATCATATAAAATTTGAATTCCATCATAGCCACACGATAAACCCAACAATAGCCTGATCGTATGCCAGAAAAGCCGTGAAAAGCCCTGCTCACTCAAATGCAAAATAAACATGTGAAAGTATTCTCTCATTCTACCATGTATTCTACTAGCAATATATGCTACTAAATATGAAATAAATATGCAATCCTACCATTGGTTTTACACATTGAGATGTTCCTTTCAAAATTCAGTGGTCATTTATTGTCTGGTACAATCGGTTTGAGAAATGTACAACACTTTATACCGCTATTACACTATCTGAAACGTCGACTCGTAATACCCCCCATGCCCTGCAAGCCTGTCTCATTCATTACAGTTCATTCTGGTTTAATTGTCGACTCTTATATCCAATAGAGCAGGTTATAACCTTAGCAACGGTATATGAAATGTCCTCTGGGGTACTTTGAACAATTTACTACAGCCCAGCGTAACTGCAGTTTTCGTTTTAACGGTCTGGTATTGCGCAAGCTCTATAAATAACGCATTAGGGAGGGGAGTTTCCCTTTATCGATATGCAAGTATTTTTGCGTCTAAAATGCTGTTGGTTTCGCTGGCTACATGTACGTTCGTTTTTCCACTCGAGCAATCTCTTTCCAATATGTTTGATAGGCCTATTGTTATTTTTGCATTTTGAGTGCATTTCACATACTGTAGTGCAATCGTTAGTTTTATTTTTGATGTAGGCTACTGATTTTCATTGAAGATAGAACATTTGGCAGCATTTTGCAGATGGTGGAATACTATTTTATTTTCATGTTATCGTACATAATATAGGCTATGGCGTATATACTTGTCACTTGTCCAATTTACTGTGCGCTGATATGTGGTAGATTAATGTAAACATTTTCCTTAGAGTGATTATGAATAGTAACATAAATTTTTTTTTAAAACAGAAAAATGCAATCCCGGGGCAAAAGTATACATACTGTAGAGTACAGGGAAAAGTGATGTTTTATTGAGGTACAAGAGTGAATGATTAGGCTACATATTTAGGTGTATGTAACACTGTGATATCAATGTTTTTATCTTAATCCATCAGAAGGAGCAAATGTATATGCTTTAATGGACTAAACAAATTGTTTTGCATAGGGGTTTTGGACCCATAGATATCTACCCCCCTATACTGATGAAAATATAGTAATCCCCACTTGAAAATGAGCCAAAACTGTTGATTTGTAGTTCAATGTATCATTATTTTTTTTATTTAGAGCAGTGCACAATTTAGCCATTTGGATAGATTTGGAGACACTAATGGACAACGGGTACACTGCCTATATTTTGCATCATAGACCTTTAGTAATTCTGCATATCATCCTCAGATTTTGCACACTTGTTGACATGGAGTTTATGATCCAGGAAATGTATATATGTACCTCTTTCACTTATGTAGCTCTCAGTATTTTGTTGCAAACTAAAGAAAAACCTTTTTTTTTGTTGCATTTTTCCAAAGTTTCTTTGCATTTGTGGCACTTTATTTTGACTTAAATTATGAAAATAAACAAATCTAAGTTCGTATTGTAAAGGGTACACCTGTCTTTTTTCATTTAAGCCATTTATCAAGTTTATGTGATGCTCACACCTGGAGTTGTAAAGCCTTTAACAGGGCACCCCCTAAATAGATGAGAATTGACCAAATTTGCCATCTGCGCCAAGGAGTTAAATACCTCCACAGGAAGACCATCCCTGTCCTGATTGGGTTAAGGTATGGGGGGGGGGGGGGGGTCATGACAAAGACTGGCTTATCTTTGATGTTGGGGGGGTGAGAGTGAGAGACAGAGAGCGACAGAGATAGAGAGAAGATGGGGGGGGGGGGGGGGGTACTTATATCTAAAAATTAGATATCCTACAGCACATACAAGGAATTTTTCTTGGTATTATTGCTCACATAGACACGTCTAAGATAAAAAGTAAGCATAATGCACTAGATATAAAATAATTAAAAATGTAGTACGGAGTAGTGCAAGGAATATAAATATAAATATAAAATATCTACAAATGTATATGTATATATGAGTCCAGAGTAGTGCAAGGAATGTAAAATATCAACAAATGTATATTTGTATATGTATATATGCATCTCTATTAGCCATCTATAAAGCTTGTGTGATAATATGTTAACTAGTTTGACCAAAAAGTGTTTTATTCTTACCCAATTACAACACATAGATTTTGCACTGGTTTGACCTGCTTGCAGAGTATTCCCCACCTGTCTCTATTACAGACCCGATCCATTTATGAGATAGCTAGCTTTTGTTAAAACTATTCACAAAAACCTTTCTTTGTCACTTTCTATGATTGTCTAACGTTACTTAAATCATATTAACTGTAAAAGCATATTTAGCTAGCTATAACATTAATGTTACCCATGGATGTATTGACAGAGGGACAAAGAGAAGCATAACGTTAGGGTTTGGTAACATTAACGTTAGTTAACATTAGCAAACTTTTGTAACATTAGCTAGCTAGCCTTTCTAGTCAAGTTCACTTCAGCTAGCTAGCCAATTGTGCACATTATCAAACATTGCAACCAATAAAGTTTGTGCCTGCCCTATGGTCGGCTTCTGGAGCTAACGTTGGCTAACGTTAATAGTTGATGTTAACGTTTTCTGGTTATCTAGCTAAATTAGCTAACGTGTGCTAGCCATGTTCCCATTAGATAGCTAACGTTAGCTAGCTAGCTAGCCTTTCTAGACAAGTTCACTTCAGCTAGCTAGCTAATTGTGCACATTATCAAACATTGCAACCAACAAAGTATGTGCCTTGTGGTCGGCTTCTGGAGCTAGCTAGCTAACGTCAACGTTTTCTGGCTAGCTAAATTAGCTAACGTGTGCTAGCCATGTTCTCATTCAACTATAACTAACGTTAGCTAGCCATGTTCTCATTTCAAAGATAGCTAGCTAACTTAGCTGGCTAGTTAAAACCCTTTGAGGAGTAAGTTTTTTGAGAGTTCTAGTTCCAATTCATAGTGTTCTATTCTGGAATAGTCCATTTTGCATTGATAACCCTTTATGATGTCAATTAGAATTCAATAGAATTCTAGAATGCATTTTAGAATTATCCCACATTTGGGACCGTACTCCTCAAAGGGTTTTAAGGCTAACTAAATTAGCTTGCACTAGCTAAATTCACAAATAAAATTGCTCTCACTGGTCGTAACGTTAACCGGAGAATATGTTGTCTGCTATCTCATGAAATTGTTTGAGTCAGTATCGATGAAGACCGCTCATTTTACCTTATCGATAGCTACGAAGGTTGGGTTGATCGGATGGTGGACAGCATGTGATGGCGAAAGAACTTGTCCAGGCAGGTGTTGATTGAATCAGATTGAATACAGTGAGGAAGCGCACTGCACAGGCAGAATGTGGGACTTTCCAGAACTTCCCAGAAGCGAGCTAGAACTTTACAGGCGTGTCTCGTTGAGTTGGGCGCGCAAAGCAGTCGGAACTCGGAAGTGCAGAAAAATGATCAAGACCCACTCATTTAAAATTAGTTGGGTTCACTGAGTGTCCTCTTTTTTGGAGTTACTCATAAAATAACCTTAAATTTTGAGTAACTTTATATGTTGGATTAATTCTTCAATTTTTATATTAAATAAACTCATAGTGTGGCTTCTATTTTGACCAGCTTTCTAAGTTGGACTCATTCTTCAATTATTAAATTAATTGTACTAAAACCTTTACTGAAAAGACACGGATTCATTTTCATAAGTCTGTTTGGTCGATTTTTTTTGTCAAATCTACTGGACCCCAGAATCATTTTTTACAGTGTAGTTTTAAATACACCTCAGGTAACCACTGAATTTGGTAAAACAGCTTTTAGATACTTTGCCCCTTGGTCCTGGAACAGGCATCAAGACATCCTTAAACTTTAATTTCTCATTCCTATGGGTATCTTTAAGTCCCTAATCTTGGACCTAGGCATATTTGTTGATGTATATAAATGTTAAATGTCCTTGTTTTGTATTTTATCATATATGTTTTTTAATGTAATGCAGGGCACATCTGCGAATGAGCCCTTGGTCTCAGTGTGTCTCCCTGTTGAAATAAAGGAAATATATGCAGTGAACGTATTAATACATTGCATTGATAAAATGATCATAGCTTCTATTGATGACTGGGATATAACCATCACACAATCAAAAAATAATCGCTGGACAGTGGTTGCACGCAATATTACTAAGTAAACAAATAAATTGTTGGATTTACTTTAAAAAAAATTTATAAATACCTAATAAAGTAATGTATGGTAACATAATAGCCTATATGCGACATCTTCAACTTAACCAGTTGAAGTTGCATATACTTAATAGGCCATTACTTGCAAGCACTGTCCAAAGATTTATTTTTTGAGTGCATCTGTCACATGCTGTAATGATGTGGCCAGGAGAGAGAGAGATTTTAACCTAGAGACTGGTAGATCTACACTGCGGGGAGCTACTTTGCGCTTCCTAATCATTTTGGAGCAGCTGTGCTCACACAAGTAGGCTACAAAATCGTATCTCTGTCAAAGCGATTATGATACAAACACTGTCTATCACTGTCTATCTATGAATGATCCATCTAATATTGGTCTGGTATTATATACCAGACAGTCATAGCCTACGTTTACATATTTTTCTTTTTATGACAGCTCTTTGATAATTGTAGGCGAGGCAAAGGAAAATAAACCCAATATTTTTTTCAATGCACTCATTCTAATATCCATTTTTGCGAAACATCCCGTATTTTTAATAATCATCTATTGGCGGTGCTAGACATAAACTACCTTTTTTTCCGAACAAAGTAGCACGGGAAAAAATTATTAAGTGAAAACTCTGAATACGCGTATCTTGCAGACACGCCTCATTTTCATCAAATCTCCACCCGGTGCGCGTAATGGCGCGTATATACTGGAGAGATGCTTAAAACAGCGGTAAAATGTCTGAATCACAAATGGCTAAAGCTACGCGGAATTTCGGGAGTAACGCCTGGAACCCACCAGACGCACAAGCGCACAGACGCTTATTGCGCGCGCAGATTTGAGCAGAACTGAACCCACTAGACGCGCAAAGGCACAAACGCTTTTATTGCTTTTTCGGAGCGCATTCCATGAATGACACGAAACGCGCTATACAAACAAACAGTCTACATTCCGGATTTGTGAGCTTCGCTTAATAATGGATAAGTAAATATTGCTATTACATACGGTATGTCTTACTGCTTGACAGGTTAATTAAAATGAAAACTTGCATACTGTCAATATATAGTACATGGGAAAATAGCTACACATGAATCAGACCAACAAACAAGTCTTCACTGGCTGGCAGCAAATGGCCTACTTTCGATTTTTACTTCGTAGCCTATAGCTAATGCAATTATGTAATTATAACGAAATCAGTTGAGTGATTACCTTATCTCACAGTATTAATATAGTAGTTTTTTTGTTTGTTTCAATACGAGTTGTAAACATGAGGAAGGCAATTACGGTTTACCTCTTGCTCCAAATGCTCCTGAGGAATGTGGGTAGCTACACCCCATGAACTGCTTTGATCACACTTTACTTTGATCACACTTTTGATTATATTAAAACAAATATCTAAACTATATAGAATGTTGTTTTTTAAAGCTAAATGTAGCAAACGAGACAATGCCTCCTTTATAAAGTCCGTTTAATATTATTTATTTACACAATAATGGACAATGGTGATTGTCTCTGTTCCCATTTTCATTAGGGCCTATATTAAAATATAATATGTATTAAAATAATTTATAACAATTGTAAAACTATTAGTAGGTTGAAAAACATTAAAATGTGGTGATATAATGCAGATATTGAACATATTCAATGTATTTCTATGAGATTGCGCATGCGGATGGCCAGAAAATTCCGCCCCGAGCGTAAAAATCAGCTCCACGTCCGCGAGCCGTCCGCCCGCCTGCCGTGCGTGCGTGGCCGGTGAGAACCGCGGCAATTCGTTAACATGGGAGCAGAAGTGAAGCGCAGCAGTGCGCGTGTGCGTGCGCTTGTGCTTGCGCGTCTGGTGGGTTCTAGGGGTGAGTCCCATTTGTGCGTGCTTATCTCAAATCTGAATCTGGCCCTCATCAAGGTTCTGCGGTATCAAACGAGCCTCAAACCATCACTCTGCTGCCAGATATGCAGTAGATATGGATAGAGACTTTAAGGGTTGTTTCTCCTGACTCATTTTCCTATTGAACTCTATGGAAAAATAAGTAAGGAGAAACAACCCGTCAAGTGATCCATCCATATCCTTTTATACCCAGTCATGATAGCATCACCTGTTTACCTGTGAAATGTTCCAAACAGGTGTTTTTTGAACTTCCCAGTCTTTTTTTTTTTTTTGCCCTGTCCCAACTTTTTTGCAAGGTGTTTGTTGTGTCGTAGGATAAAGAATAGGCGGAGGTACTTTGGTTCACTTTTATTAATAAAATAATAAACAGGAGGTTCAGCAAGCAGGCAGACATGTAACGTAGTGTAGTCGTAATACACTTCTTCTTCTATATTCTTTACTCTGTTACTTTCTTCTTCTACCGCACATTAGGTTTACTCCAATTCCTATTCAGATAAACACCACCTAGAGGTTAGGATGAACACCACATATCCCCCTTAATAAGAAAACACATACTGGCCTACGCAGTATTTCCACACTTCAAATATAAGACACTTTTCTTACTGTAGTTCTTTAGGAGAACATGTGCCATGCATGAGGAACATAAATTTGCCCTTATTAAATTTTTAGAACAAAACTCAAGTAAATAATAATTTGACCTCTGTACTTTAGGAGTATTTCTCACCCAAAATTGAACACAGTGTTAACAGTTAAACTCCTCCCTTTTTCTCTTTTCTCAACACACAAAGTCCTTAGTCCAATCAGGTGCTCTTCTGGACCTGACCGGTCTGGCAGGTGGTGCGGCCACAGCTGTTTGTGGTGCAGCTGGTGTTGTTGTGGTTTCAAAGTCCAGAGGTAACATTTCACTGTCACTCTCCTTCTCCTGCAGTGAGGCAGGTGCAAGGTAGGATGCGTTCCAGCATCGTCCATCTGACAGCAGGTGGTATATTGTCCTTTCTTTTCCACCACTCTGAGTGGTCTGGTGAACTTGCATTGGTTCTTAGGGAGAATGCCAGGTTTTCTCACCCGGACATATGACCCACACTGGAAGAACACACCTTTGGCCCCTCGCTTGTGGTCTGTGTATGCTTTGCTCTTTTTCTGTTTTTCTCCTACTCTGAAGGCGACCTGCTCTGATGACAGTGGTTTGCTTTGTGGAAGTGGACGTCCTGCCACATGAAGTTTAGTACGCATAGGTCGACCATGCAACAGTTCAGCTGGTGAACGCTGAGTCGTGGAGTGGGCTGTTGCACGATAGACATGTAAGAAATCCCTGGTAAACTCCTTCCATGGCTTCCCTTCCAGTAGAGCGGTCTGTAGGCTGTCCTTCAGGCTGCGATTGAAGCGTTCAATCTCACCATTCGCCCTCGGATAATAGACAGATGACTTTCTGTGCACGATGCCCCTGTCTTGGAGAAAGGTGTCAAACTCCTGTGACACGAACTGAGAGCCGTTGTCCGAAACCAGCTCTTTGGGGTCACCTTCTCTGCTGAAAACTGCAGATAAAAACTGTATGACAGTTCTTGAGGTGACATTTGGCACAAAGGCTATCTCAGGCCACTTACTGTGATAGTCAATAAGTGTGATTGCAAAGCGGCAGTCTATGGGCGCCTTATCAAAGGGCCCCACAATATCAATTGCTAGTTTTTCCCATGCCCCCTCCGGGAATGGCACAGGCTGTAGTGGAGTAGTGTGTGTGACTGCAGATTTGTCATGTGACTGGCATGTTATGCATGCTTTGATGGCTGCCTCGACCTGAGCATCCATGCCCGGCCACCAGTATACTTCTCTGAGCCTTTGTTTCGTTCTCACTATTCCCTGGTGTGTGTCATGGGCCCGAGAAATCAGTTTTGGCTGGAGACTGTTTGGCACCAAGAGTCGGTGTGTGCCACGTACCACACAGTCCTCTTGTAGAGAGAGCTCATGCATAAGTTTGAAAAACGGCTGTAGGTTTGGAGCCAGACTTTTAGCTGATTTCGGCCATCTTGAGGTGAGCAGCTGCCGCAGTTTAGTCTGCACAGGACAGGAAGTGCATGCAGCCTTAAACTCAGCCTCAGTAACAGCCGTTAGTGCAGATGTGAGTGCTATTTCCACATCATCCTCCAAGCTGGGCTCTGAGTTTGGAAGTGGGAGTCGAGACAAGCAGTCTGCAGTTACATTCTCTCGCCCCGGCTTGTACTGAATGTCATAGTTGAACGATAGCAGCCTAGATGACCACCTGGCTATCCGCATACCTGCTCTGCCCTGGCCCTTTGAAGCCAGCAGTGTGGTCAGTGGGCTGTGGTCTGTACGTAGTGTGAAATGTCTCCCCCATAAGTAGGTTCTCCACTTTTCTGTCGCCCACACGCACCCCAGGGCCTCCTTTTCGACAGTGGAGTAGTTTCTCTCTGCCTGGGTGAGCGTGCGTGATGCAAAAGCTACAGTTCTCTCTGAGCCGTCCTGATGCATCTGAGTGAGGACCGCACCCAGTCCATAGTCAGACGCGTCCGTTGTGACAACAGTGGGCAGTGCTGGGTTAAACAGGGAGAGTGCAGGGCTGTTCACTATGAGTCCTTTAACAGTTTCAAAGCTCCTCTGAGCCTCGGGCGACCATGTGAATGTATCAGATCCATGTAGAAGTGCTCTCAGGGGCTCTACGACAGCAGCATAGTCTGGTATAAATTTTGAATACCATGATGTCAGCCCCAGGAATGACCTCAGTTTGATCAGGTCGGTGGGCGGCGGTGCTTGAGAGACGGCAGTCACATGTGAAGCATCAGGTTGAAGTCCCTTCTCTGACACTGTATGCCCCAGGAAAGAGAGTTCTGTTTTTCTGAAATTGCATTTTGAGAGGTTCAGCTTGAGCCCGGCACTTTCAATGCGCCAAAGCACAACAGTCAGCCTTTTGTCGTGTTCCTCCGCTGTCATGGCTGAGACGATGATGTCATCAAGATAACACTGTACCCCCTGCAGATCTTTGAGAATTGATGACATCATCCGCTGGAAGCAGCTGGGCCCGGATGCCAGTCCAAATGGCACCCTCTTGAAGCGGAACAGGCCGTCATGTGTGATGAATGTAGTTAAGCTGCGGCTGTCCTCATGTAGTGGCACTTGATGATAAGCGCTCTGGAGGTCTAATGTTGAAAACAGTGTTGCCCCTCTCAACTCTGCGAACATTTCCTCCATGTGAGGCAGTGGAAAGCCGTCAATCACAACAGCTTTGTTCGGCTCTCTCAGATCCACACAGAGCCGTATGTCTGGTCTGTCTTTCCTTGTGGTGACTACTATAGGTGAAATCCATTCTGATGATTCCACTGGCTCAATAACATCTTGCTCCACCAGTTTTTTTTAGCACCTTAGACACTGCTTCTCTGACTGAGAAAGGTAACCTGCGCAGTTTCTGTTGTACCGGCTTAAAGTCTGGACGTACTTTAACTCTGTGAGTGAAGCTTTTAGCACATCCCAGCTTTTCTGCTGCCACACTGGCAACAGCAGGTGTAAACTGTCCACTTGGAGCTGCAGTGACCTGACCATCAGCCACTTGCATTTGTAGTGTGTAAAACAAGTCTCTGCCCAGTACTGCTGACCCGTGTTTCACAATGTATATGTCTGCATCAGTGTTGCGGTCACCAAATGCAACATTAGCTTGTAAGCATCCCTGTACAGCAATAGGGTTTCTCCCATAGTCTCTCAGTCTGAGTTTTGGTGCAGTAAGTGACACATCATTGAAGAGCTCAGTGACCACTGATTCTGGTAAAATGGAAACTGCTGAGCCTGTATCCAGCATTAACTCAATATCCTGGCTCTTTGATCCTGTCACACTCACTCTCACTGTACACATCATGCTGCTAGAGTCACATGTATTCACAGTCAAAATAGTCACCTCTGGAACAGCAACTTCACTCACGTGCTTGCTTCCCCTGCAGACCTTTGCAAAGTGTCCTCTCTTTTTACAGGAGTTGCAAATCGCCTCCTTTGCAGGGCATCCTTGAAAGTTAGCAGTGTGCTGAGTAGATCCACATCTGTAACATGTTTTCCCTTGTGACGTCTGTGCAGGTGAGTGTGGCTTACTTTTTCCTCTTGTGAACTTGCTGTACTGCTGCGGTCCCTGCTCGTGAACAGCGTGCACAGCGCTGTCTGCTGCTCCTTTGCACATAGCTTTAGCCTCCGTCACTGCAGTTTCAATCTGACGTGCTATTGTAGTAGCCTTGGAGAGGGTGAGTGGCACCTCCATTAGTAAACGCTCCCTGATGCGTGCAGAATTCGTCTTTTCAACGAGCTGGTCCCGTATCATCTCCTCCTCCATCGTCCCAAACTGACATGTTGTAACCAGTTCTTTTAATGCAGCAACAAACTGATCTGTAGTCTCACCTGGGCGCTGGCTGCGTTGTCTGAAGCGGTATCTTTCAGCCACAACGTTCACTTTTGGTGTGAAAAAGTTCTGAATGGCCTCCCTTGCCGTGTCATACTTTTCATCAGCGACAGTCAGAGTGTAGAAAAGTCTCTGACCTTCTGCGCCCAAACAGTGGATAAGCAGCGCTCTCTTTCTTGCATCTGGCAGATCCACCTCTGACATTGCGAGCAAGTAGTTCTCGAAGGTCCGGATCCATGCCTTGAATGGTACCGGCGGCTCCCCGACACTTTGTAGAAAGGGTGTGGGTTGACTCAGATTCAAAGCCGCCATCCTCGTCGCCAATATGTTGTGTCGTAGGATAAAGAATAGGCGGAGGTACTTTGGTTCACTTTTATTAATAAAATAATAAACAGGAGGTTCAGCAAGCAGGCAGACATGTAAAGTGTAGTCGTAATACACTTCTTCTTCTATATTCTTTACTCTGTTACTTTCTTCTTCTACCGCACATTAGGTTTACTCCAATTCCTATTCAGATAAACACCACCTAGAGGTTAGGATGAACACCACAGTGTTGCAGGCATCAAATTCTGAATTAGCGTATATTTACAAAAATCAATAAAGTTGATTAGGTAAAACATTAAATATATTTTCTTTGTACTGTTTTCAATTAAATATATGTAAACGAGCACAATGCAAAACACTGATTTCTGCTTTTAAGTGCATTTTGCATACTGTCCCAACCTTTTTGGAATTGGGGTTTGTATAAAAAGTATACAATTTGTATACAATTGCTACACGGTTCACCCAATATAACCCACCTAGCCCCCATCTACATCACTGACCTCCTCCAGGAGTACACCCCCTCCCGCACCCTCCGCTCATCCTCTGTTGGACTCCTAACCATCCCCATCTCACGCCTCAGCACCATGGGTGCTCGAGCTTTCTGCTGCTCGGCTCCCAGGCTTTGGAACTCCCTGCCAACACACATCCGACAGTCTGACTAACAACATTCAAAACCCAACTCAAAACCCACCTGTTCAAACTGGCATATTCACTTTAACTGTACCCTCTGTATCACTGCATTATACTTCCTGTTGTTTGTTTTGTTTTAACTTTGCTGGCATTTTGCCAAGTCCACTGTTTTTAATTTGACTGTCTTGTTTTATGCCCTGTAAGGTGTCCTTGGGTGTAATGAAAGGCGTCCCCCAAATAAAATATTATTATTATTATTATATGCACACCCTCAAATTACAGCTGAAAGTGTGCATTTTAACCTCATAGCCACCATTCCATTTCAAATCCAATGTGCTGGAGTACAGAGCCAAAACAACTAAAAAATGTATCTCTGTCCTAAAACCTTTAGTGTACTGTCTATGTGTGGATTGAGACTGTTACATCCCTGTACTGCCTCATGAGTGCGGCCCTTTAAAGCATGGGTCTCAGTCTATGAGACAAAAAAGTAAGTTCAAGTTGTTTTGTTTCCCTGTGGGAAAAACCTTCTGAAGTGATATACATTTAAAACAGTGTAGAAACTGGTGGACAGTTCACAAAAAGCAAATTGTTTCCAGAACATTTCTGGTTACATGTTATTGTGATTTTGTTTTTTAAAAAAAAAGAAAACCTCAAGACTTGTGTTTAATTAAGAAATTTATTATATGATTTAATTGCGCAAATACATGAATTTATCATCGAGGGTCTGAGGTATCAATCGAGCCTCAAACCATCACTCTGCTGCCAGATATACAGTAGATATGGATGGATCACTTTAAGGGTTGTTTCTCCTGACAAATTTTCCTATTGAACTCTATGGAAAAATAAGTCAGGAGAAGAAACCCTTCAAGTTATCCATACATATCTACTGTATTTCTGGCAGCAGAGTGATGATTTAAGGCTTGTTTGATATGTCAGACCCTTCATGACTTAGAGCCATTTAGCCAACCATGTGTTTCCATACTGTTCCAGTGTAATTTAGAGCTAAATCTAGTCCCACCCCCCAATTCCCATAGAGATCCATTCAAATGCAGAGACGTTATAGTATCGCTTGTAAGAGTACCAGAAAATAAGATATCAAGAGTCTTTTTATGTTGTTGGGTCACAGACATAAGGAAGTCATGGCATGCAAAGTATAGGGAATATTCATTTAATTAATACACGAGGCACCAAAAATATAGCGACCAGGTACGAGTCTGATAGCAGTGAGCAAGATGATCAGTAACATGATCTCTCAATCATCAGAGTCCGTACGCGGGGCACCAAAAATGTAGGGGACATACCTCTATTTATACACGGGGCGTCACTTATGTACTGCGATACGCCACTACCATCCTTATACAACTGGTGGCATGGTTTTGTATTATAAATCAGTCTCATAAAATTTATATATTATTCTCAAAAGAGAATATACTAACTAAAAATGGGTAACTCGAATTAATAATTAAATTAATTACCAATAAAATTACACATTAATAATTGTCTTAGCAAAATCACAATATCATGTACTCAGTTGATACCGAATTAATATAAATGATCCAGCTAGAAGGTGAAGGCATTTTGGGGAATCCCTGCGATTAGCATTGGCTGATTCAGTTCAACACAAGAGCAACATTAATACAGGCAATCTTGGATAAATGTAATAGTTTATTGAACACAAAGTACCAAACAGAGCAAGGCACGATTCACTACTATAATGTACAACAAACTATGTGTGTGTGTGTGTGTGTGTGTGTGTGTCGCGTTGGGCGTGTGTGGAATTTCCATGTTCTCCTACGTGTGGGGGTTGCCACGGACACGTGTTCAATGAGAACAAAGAAACTAAGCTGGAGGGAGGTTTGAAACTAGCTTTTGCTGGAGCTAGCTAATAATGGCGGCGCATGAACCATACCACACACATAAGGGATAGCCGTAAGCTTAAATGCGTGTGCGTTGAGATCAGCGTGCAGTGTTAGGATTACGGCTGGTTAGTGTTTAAAGATAGATCGCATGCAAGATACGCTCTGTGCGTGGATGCATTAAACCTAACGCAGCGCGGTGGATGGCATAACACCATCCAAAGTAAAACAGTAACGCAAAACTTTTACAGAACACATTAACCTTTCAATAGCAGTTACATACATCCAGTCACAAACATGTTTCTTTTGCTAACTAATATGCTATTGCCCATGTTACAGCCTTACTTGAATTAAAGTCCGGTAAATTGGTTCCTCCGTTGGATCGTACACTCACGGTGAAAAGGGGAAATCTGGTCGCCCTGATTCTGTTGTGGCGAGTTCGCAGGGGTTGTGGAAGATAGGGGAAACGTCCGCCTCATCTTGGGTCCCTGGAACAGCTTTCTTTCGTCGTTCTTACGGGATAATGGAACCGGTCGCATTATCTCTCCCGAACTATGCAGCGCCATCCTACTGCAGACCGCTTGCCTCTTTGGGGACTCACTGGCGGTGCTCTGCTACAGGATCAGTGGCTGCATGGTCCGCTTGCTGGTTCTTCTTGACCACCGGGTGCTCGTGTTGCCTCCTTGCGCCTCGTCTCCGGTCCTCCGTGGCCGATAGCCGGGGGTAGATGAGCCCGCCTCGCTCGGTTGGGTCGATGTCACGGACGGTCGATGCTTCCTGTAGAGCGAGGGCTCGGCCCCGGGCGTGCTCCAGGCCTCACGGGCCCAGAGACGAGACACGTTCAGCGGACAACTGGCCCGGAAGAAAACTGCGGGAAGAACTGGGATGAACTGGCTGTGTTGCCCCTACATATCAACTTTATTGCCAGTCGCGCATTCCGCTGTGCAGGATCACGTTACAGTGCGGAAATCACAACTGGTACAACGTCCTACGTCACTTCCAACGTGGAGGAGGAGCCTCCCGTGGACTGTATGGACTTGTAGTTCTTATTGTCCCTACAAAAGGATATGTGACCAAATAATAAAAATGCACAATCAACTTAGTGTATGTACACTTCTGACCCACTGGAATTGTGATATAGTGAATTAAAAGTGAAATAATCTGTCTGTAAACAATTTTTGGAAAGATTACTTGTGTCATGCACAAAGTAGATGTCCTAACTGACTTGCCAACACTATAGTTTGCTAACATGAAATCTGTGGAGTGGTTAAAAGTGAGTTTTAATGACTTCAAGTGTACGTATGTAAACTTCCGACTTCAACTGTATATACTCTTAAGGAACAAACTGGAAAATTATTCCCTGACCCGAGAGAGGTGGCCGAGAAACTCCTGGAAAATGGGCAGATATACACATGGAGATGAACAAATGCTAGTCTGCAAAATGGATTGGTAAATTCTTCAAATTTAGATGAATGGCCAAATTAAGTGTATGGATTTTAAGGTTTGCTGCAGCGAACATCGGATGGGCTAACAGTTGAGCTGGAGGTAGACTTGCAAAAAAGCAACCCCTGGTCTAAAAAAAGATGGAACAAGCATGTTAATACTGAACATAAAGCTAAAATAAACCATCAAGCATAAAGCATAATTTGAAATATATCACTCAAGATGCCACAACTGGAACAACAACAGGTGGCTCTCATGAATAAAAAAATATTTATGAACGTACCTAGAACAAGTGAACAAAACTTTAGTAACTGAAAAGGAAGTATAACACAGGTAATAAAGAGTGCATGAGGTTTGACTAAGTCCTGCCCCATGACAGCTGACTGAGTGTTTACTTTACAATGGAAAAATAAATAACTTTATACATAAGGGACTTGCCACGTTTCCACTGGGTCATTCCATGTAATTTCACACGCCATGACACCCAACAAATCAGATTGTACCTGCAGAAATGTTTCCTGCAGTTAGGAACAGATAAAATGTACATTCATGTAATATTATTTTGTAGAAATATAACTTAATCTGTGAGAAATCAAGCTTATTGATTGCACCCAAATTGGACATACTGATGAAACAGAGAACAGGGTTGTACTCAATTCCGAACTGAAAGGTCTCAAATTTCAATTCATGAATTTGAATTGAAGGGGTAAACAGAATGCAGAATTGCAATTCGTATTTGAATTACAGGAAGTAGAATTGACTGAATTGAAATTCAAATACCTTCCCTCTTCTGTATTACTGTAGGTGTAGCCTATACAACAATGGATTTGAATGCGTTATATTTTTATATACAGTATGTGTGGTATATAAAACATCATGTATGTAAAACATCAAAAATGTTATTAAAACACATTAAATATTGTCAAAATATTATTTTCAGGGGGAAGAAAACTCTTACAATGAATGAACGTGTTAGGATCCTGTAATTGTCTGTTTTATTTGTTATGTTTCCTGATTTCTTCCTTTTGTTTTTCCTGCATTTCCCTCGCGATTGTCAGTCCGCATTCCATGTTCCTCAGATTCCACTCCCTGTCTTTGTCATTACACTATTCGGGTTATTTTGGAAACATTTGGGTTTCCTCTATTTCGTATCTCGTTTTCTTCCTTCTGGCTTTATTAGGGGACCGTGCAGCGAAGCTGCAGGTACCCTATTGTTTTTGTTCAGATTCTTTTTTATTTTTTTTATTTTTTTTCTCCCCTTTCACCTAAAATTCCCGTGAGCTGGTTTGTCCTAGAATCACCAGACTTGGCACGCTTGTTGGAATTCCCAAACTCTTGAATCCTCTATATTATGACGCAGATTGAACACCTGGTGGCGCTGTAGTGCACGTTACAAAATTTTGACATTGACACGCCCACTGCCGACGCTCCGTTTCACTACAGTCACAAAATTTGGTATACATGTCCATTTGCTCATTCTGAACAAATTTGCCTACAGGACTCATAAAGTCCGCCATATTGGATTTTTTGCTAATTAGCATTTTTTGTAAAACGCTTAAAATGCTACTCCTCCTACAGAATTTGACCAATTGAGTTGAAACTTGGTATACTCACTCGTTAGACCATGTCTCATTAATTTTCAATGGGTGTGACTTATCACAAAAATGCTGATAATTCCAAAATCATTTGACACAAAGTTATGAAACCTGGTAGATCTATTAAGAGTAACATGTGGAATTGACCTCTACAGTTTCAACCCAATTGAGACACGTGGTGGCGCTATATCGATCCAAATATAATAAAATATTAAAAAATTCACTAAAAATCATTGACACAAATCATTGAACCATCAAGTTAGCCCTATTGGATTTTCCGCTAATTAGCATTACTTGTAAAACACTTAAAATACTACTCCTCCTATAAAATTTGTCCAATTTACATGAAACCTGGTAAACACACTCCGTACACCATGCGTCATAAAACCTATATACAGAAGTTTGATATTTTAAAAGATGGCCGAATGACGAGCCAATAAATATCCAGTGGGCGTGGCTTATCACAAAAATGCTAATAATTCCAAAACCATTTCACAGAAAGTTATGAAACTTGGAAGGTCTTTTAAGAGTAACATCTGGACCTGATCTCTCCAGTTTCAACCCAATCGAGCCATGTGGTGGCGCTATAGAGATCCAAATATAAGAAAATATTAAAAAATTCATTAAAAATCATTGCCGACGCCCCGTTTGATCTACAGTCACAAAATTTGGTGGAAACATCCTGCTACTCCTGCACAACAAATTTCCCTCAAGAAACCATGAAGTCTGCCATCTTCAATTTTCCGCTAATTATCATTTTTTGTAAAACACTTGAAATGCTGCTACTCCTACAGAATTTGGCCAATTTGCACCAAACCTGTTCAAGGTACTGAACCCGCTTCCCTACATCCACGCATTACTTTACTAAGGCGTATGTCAAAGATTGGCCAAATGAGAAGCCAATGGATTTTGCATTGGGCGTGGCTTATCGCACAAATGCTAGTACTTCTAAAACCGTTTGATATAAAGTTCTGAAACTTGGTGGGTTGATTGAAAGTTAGATCAAGACTCGAGCCCTGCAGTTTTAACCAAATCAATCTGCGTGGTGGCACTAAAGAAATACAAATGTTGGGATGGCAGATATGCCATCCGCCAAGTACTCTATCTCTGCTTAACAGGCCGTCTACCTACTATAGCAACTGTGAAAGTTCCTGTATCTTAGTGGTTAAGGCATTTGACTGCCGTGTAGTAGGTTGGTGGTTCGATCCCCACCTGTCCCCGAGTTTTTTTTGAGGCACACAATGTGCACGTCATTGTAAGAATGTTCTTTTTATTGCAAAGGCTAGGAAATTTCACAATATTACCAGTTATCTGTTTGAATTATGAAGTCAGTAAGCCAAAACAATCTGATACCGCAACACACAAGTCTTATTTGGCCTCCTCATTTCTGTTAACCTGCTTTGGCCTAGCGGATACAGTATTGGCTTTCCATGTCTGTGGTCAGCGGTTCAATTCCAGCTTGGTACCAATGGCTAGATTAATGATTGGCAAAACTATTGTGCAAATGTTATGCTTCTTTCAATGTTGTTTTCACATTAAGAAACACCTTTTTATTGCAAAAGTTAAGCAATTTAACAGTATTAACTGTTCACTGTTTCACTTGTACTTAAAAGACTTAATACGCAAGCCCTTACCGGATCGGGTTAAGATACCATCAGCAATGGCAAAAGCCCTGATTAGAAACAAATATTTGCATTTTGGGTCAACCCTGTCTAGAGTCGTCTACCATTTTGCGGTTTCTCCGTTTGACAAATGCCGCTAATGCCGCACGGTCCCCGGACATCGCTGCTTGCAGCTATATTTAGGGGACCGTGCAGCGAAGCTGCCGGTACCCTATTGTTTTTGTTCAGATTCTTTTTTCTTTTTTTTTCTCCCCTTTCACCTAAAATTCCCATGAGCTGGTTTGTCCTAGAAACACCAGACTTGGCACGCTTGTTGGGATTCCCAAACTCTTGAATCCAGTATATTATGACGCAGATTGAACACCTGGTGGCGCTGTAGTGCACGTGACAAAATTTTGACATTTACACGCCCACTGCCGACGCCCCGTTTCACCTAGAGTCACAAAATTTGGTATGCATGTCCATTTGCTCATTCTGAACAAATTTGCCTCAAGGACCCATAAAGTCCGCCATATTGGATTTTTTGCTAATTAGCATTTTTTGTAAAACGCTTAAAATGCTACTCCTCCTACAAAATTTGACCAATTGAGATGAAACTTGGTTTACATACTCCTTAGACCATGTCTCATAAAAGTTATATTTGGAATTTTGATATTTTCAAATATGGCCGAATGACGAGCCAATGAAATTTCACTGGGCGTGGCTTATCACAAAAATGCTAATAATTCCAAAACTATTTGACAGAAAGCTATGAAACTTGGTAGGTCTTTTAAGAGTCCGATTAGGACTAGACATGTACAGTTTTATCCCAATCTATCCATGTGGTGGCGCTATAGAGTTCCAAATATAAAGAAATATAAAAAAATTCACTAAAAATCACAGTTCCTTTGCAGAGATGTATAACTTGCTACAGTGACAAAGAGCCGGATTTGGATCATAGAACTTTACTAATTTGGTGGGCGCCATCTTGAATTTGCCGACATTTTGGCTTAAATGTACTAATTTATTACTTCTTTGAGGTTTTCCTTAACGCTTGGCTGATTAGCATGAAACTTGGCAAGTAGTTAGAAGTTGTCATCATAAAAACTCACACCGAATTTCGTGGCGATAGGCCAGTTGGTGGCGCTGTAGTGTACGTGTTAATATTGTGACATTGACACGCCCACTGCATACGCCCCGTTTTATCTAGAGTCACAAAATGTGGGATAGAGGTCCGGCTGCTCATACTGAACAAATTTTCCTCAAGGAACCATCAAGTTAGCCCTATTGGATTTTCCGCTAATTAGCATTACTTGTAAAACACTTAAAATACTACTCCTCCTACAAAATTTGGCCGATTTACATGAAACGTGGGACAAGAACTCATTAGACCATGCTTCATAAAAGTTATATTCAAAATTGTGATTTTTTAAAAGATGGCCGAATGACGAGCCAATTAATTTTCAATGGGCGTGACTTATCACAAAAATGCTGATAATTCCAAAATAATTTGACAGAAAGTTATGAAACCTGGTAGATCTATTAAGAGTAACATGTGGAATTGACCTCTCCAGTTTCAACCCAATTGAGCCTCGTGGTGGCGCTATATAGATTCAAATATAAGAAAATATTTAAAAATTCACTAAAAATCATTGACACGCCCACTGCATACGCCCCGTTTTATCTAGAGTCACAAAATGGGGGATAGAGGTCCGTCTGCTCATACTGAACAAATTTGCCTCGAGGAATCATCAAGTTAGCCCCATTGGATTTTCCGCTAATTAGCATTACTTGTAAAACACTTAAAATACTACTCCTCCTATAAAATTTGACCAATTTACATGAAACCTGGTAAACACACTCCATACACCATGCAGCATAAAACTTATATACAGAATTTTGATATTTTAAAAGATGGCCGAATGACGAGCCAATAAATATCCAGTGGGCGTGGCTTATCACAAAAATGCTAATAATTCCAAAACCATTTCATAGAAAGTTATGAAACTTGGAAAGTCTTTTAAGAGTAACATCTGGACCTGACCTCTCCAGTTTCAACCCAATCGAGCCATGTGGTGGCGCTATAGAGATCCAAATATAAGAAAATATTTTAAAATTCACTAAAAATCATTGACACGCCCACTGCCGACGCCCCGTTTGATCTACAGTCACATAAGTTGGTGGATACATCCCGCTACTCCTGCCCAACAAATTTGCCTCAAGAAACCATGAAGTGTGCCATCTTCAATTTTCTGCTAATTAGCATTTTTTGTAAAACACTTAAAATGCTACTCCTCCTACAGAATTTGACCAATTTGCACCAAACCTGTTCAAGGTACTGAAACCGCTTCCCTACATACACGCATTACTTTAGTAAGGCGTATGTCAAAATTTGGCCGAATCAGAAGCCAATGGATTTTGCACTGGGCGTGGCTTATCGCACAAATGCTAGTACTTCTAAAACCGTTTGATATAAAGTTCTGAAACTTGGTGGGTTGATTGAGAGTTAGATCAAGACTCGAGCCCTGCAGTTTTAACCCAATCAATCTGCGTGGTGGCACTAAAGAAATACAAATGTTGGGATGGCAGGTATGCCATCCGCCAAGTACACTATCTCTGCTTAACAGGCCGTCTACCTACTATAGCAACTGTGAAAGTTCCTGTATCTTAGTGGTTAAGGCATTTGACTGCCGTGTAGTAGGTTGGTGGTTCGATCCCCACCTGTTCCCTAGTTTTTTTGAGGCACACAATGTGCACGTCATTGTAAGAATGTTCTTTTTATTGCAAAGGCTAGGAAATTTCACAATATTACCAGTTATCTGTTTGAATTATGAAGTCAGTAAGCCAAAACAATGTGATACCGCAACACACAAGTCTTATTTGGCCTCCTCATTTCTGTTAACCTGCTTAGGCCTAGTGGATACAGTATTGGCTTTCCATGTGTATGTGGTCAATTCTGGCTTGGTACCAATGGCTTGGTTAATGTTTGGCAAAACTATTGTGCAAATGCTATGCTTCTTTTAATGTTGTTTTCACATTAAGAAACACCTTTTTATTGCAAAAGTTAAGAAATGTAACAGTATTAACTGTTCACTGTTTCACTTGTACTTAAAAGACTTAATACGCAAGCCCTTACCGGATCGGGTAAAGATACCATCAGCAATGGCAAAAGCCCTGATTAGAAACAAATATTTGTATTTTGGGTCAACCCTGTCTAGAGTTGTCTACCATTTTGCGGTTTCTGCGTTTGACAAATGCCGCTAATGCCGCACGGTCCCCGGACATCGCTGCTTGCAGCTATATTTAGGGGACCGTGCAGCGAAGCTACCGGTACCCTATTGATTTTGTTCAGATTCTTTTTTTTTTTTTCTCCCCTTTCACCTAAAATTCCCATGAGCTGGTTTGTCCTAGAATCACCAGACTTGGCACGCTTGTTGGGATTCCCAAACTCTTGAATCCTCTATATTATGACGCAGATTGAACACCTGGTGGCGCTGTAGTGCACGTGACAAATCTTTGACATTGACACGCCCACTACCGACGCCCCGTTTCACCTAGAGTCACAAAATTTGTTATGCATGTCCATTTGCTCACTCCTTACACCATGCATCATAAAACTTATATACAGAATTTTGATATTTTATAAGATGGCCGAATGACGAGCCAATGAATATCAAGTGGGCGTGGCTTATCACAAAAATGCTAATAATTCCAAAACCATTAGACAGAAAGTTATGAAACTTGGAAGGTCTTTTAAGAGTAACATCTGGACCAGACCTCTCCAGTTTCAACCCAATCGAGCCGCGTGGTGGCGCTATAGAGATCCAAATATAAGAAAATATTTATAAATTAACTAAAAATCATTTACACGCCCACTGCCGACGCCCCCTTTGATCTACAGTCACAAAATTTGGTGGATACATCCCGCTACTCCTGCCCAACAAATTTGCCTCAAGAAACCATGAAGTCTGCCATCCTCAATTTTACACTAATTAGCATTTTTTGTAAAACACTTAAAATGCTACTCCTCCTACAGAATTTGACCAATTTGCACCAAACCTGTTCAAGGTACTGAACCCGCTTCCCTACATACACGCATTACGTTACTAAGGCGTATGTCAAAAATTGGCCGATTGAGAAGCCAATGGATTTTGCATTGGGCGTGGCTTATCGCACAAATGCTAGTACTTCTAAAACCGTTTGATATAAAGTTCTGAACCTTTATATCAAAAAGTGGCCCTAAAGAAATACAAATGTTGGGATGGCAGGTATGCCATCCGCCAAGTACACTATCTCTGCTTAACAGGCCGTCTACCTACTATACCAACTGTGAAAGTTCCAGTAGCTTAGTGGTTAAGGCATTTGACTGCCGTGTAGTAGGTTGGTGGTTCGATCCCCACCTGTTCCCAAGTTTTTTTTGAGGCGCACAATGTGCACAATCTGTGTGAATTATGAAATCAGTAAGCCAAAACAATCTGATACCGCAATACACAAGTCTTATTTGGCCTCCTCGTTTCTGTTAACCTGCTTTGGCCTAGTGGATTCAGTATTGGCTTTCCATGTATGTGGTAAGCGGTTCAATTCCGCCTTGGTACCAATGGCTAGGTTAATGTTTGGCCAAACTATTGTGCAAATGCTATGCTTCTTTCAATGTTATTTTCACATTAAGAAACACCTTTTTATTGCAAAAGTTAAGCAATTTAACAGTATTAACTGTTCACTGTTTCACTTCTACTTCAAAGACTTAATATGCAAGCCCTTACTGGATCGGGTTAAGATACCATCAGCAATGGCAAAAGCCCTGATTAGAAACAAATATTTGTATTTTGGGTCAACCATGTCTAGAGTTGTCTACCATTTTGCGGTTTCTGCATTTGACAAATGCCACTGATGCCGCACGGTCCCCGGAAATCGCTGCTTGCAGCTATATTTAGGGGACCGTGCAGCGAAGCTGCCGGTACCCTATTGTTTTTGTTCTGATTCTTATTTTTTTTTTTTTTTTTTTCTCCACTTTCACCTAAAATTCCCATGAGCTGGTTTGTCCTAGAATCACCAGACTTGGCAAGCTTGTTGGGATTCCCAAACTCTTGAATCCATTATATTATGACGCAGATTGAACACCTGGTGGCGCTGTAGTGCACGTGACAAAATTTTGACATTGACACGCCCACTGCCGACGCCCCGTTTCACCTAGACTCACAAAATTTGGTAGGCATGTCCATTTGCTCATTCTGAACACATTTGCCAACAGGACCTATAAAGTCCGCCATATTGGATTTTTTGCTGATTAGCATTTTTTGTAAAACGCTTAAAATGCTACTCCTCCTACAAAATTTGACCAATTGAGATGAAACTTGGTTTACATACTCCTTAGACCATTTCTCATAAAAGTTATATTTGGAATTTTGATATTTTCAAATATGGCCGAATGACGAGCCAATGAAATTTCACTGGGCGTGGCTTATCACAAAAATGCTAATAATTCCAAAACGATTAGACAGAAAGCTATGAACCTTGGTAGTTATGTTAGGAGTGCCAATAGGACTAGAAATCTACAGTTTTATCCCAATCCATCCATGTGGTGGCGCTATAGAGTTCCAAATATAAAAAAATATACAAGAATTCACTAAAAATCACAGTTCCTTTGCAGAGATGTGCAACTTGCTACAGTGACAAAGAGCCGGATTTGGATCATATAACCTTACTAATTTGGTGGGCGCCATCTTGAATTTGCCGACATTTTGGCTTAAATGTACTCATTTAATACTTCTTTGAGTTTTTCCTTAACCGCTTGGCTGATTAGCATGAAACTTGGCAAATAGTTAGAAGTTGTCATCATACAAGCTCACACCGAATTTCGTGGCGATAGGCCAGTTGCTGGCGCTGTAGTGCACGTGTAAATATTGTGACATTGACACGCCCACTGGCGACACCCCCGTTTGACCTAGAGTTACAAAATGTGGTGTACAGGTCTCTCGGCTCATGCTGAACAAATTTGCCTCAAGAATCCATGAAGTCAGCCATATTGGATTTTCCGCTAATTAGCATTTTTTGTAAAACACTTAAAATTCTACTCCTCCTACAGAATTTGACCAATTTGCACCGAACCTGTTTAAGGTACTGAAACCGCTTCCCTACATACACGCATTACTTTAGTAAGGCGTATGTCAAAATTTGGCCGAATGAGAAGCCAATGGATTTTGTATTGGGCGTGGCTTATCGCACAAATGCTAGTACTTCTAAAACCGTTTGATATAAAGTTCTGAAACTTGGTGGGTTGATTGAGAGTTAGATCAAGACTCGAGCCCTGCAGTTTTAACCCAATCAATCTGCGTGGTGGCACTAAAGAAATACAAATGTTGGGATGGCAGGTATGCCATCCGCCAAGTACACTATCTCTGCTTAACAGGCCGTCTACCTACTATACCAACTGTGAAAGTTTCTGTAGGTTAGTGGTTAAGGCATTTGACTGCCGTGTAGTAGGTTGGTGGTTCGATCCCCACCTGTTCCCGAGTTTTTTTTGAGGCACACAATGTGCACGTCATTGTAAGAATGTTCTTTTTATTGCAAAGGCTAGGAAATTTCACAATATTACCTGTTATCTGTTTGAATTATGAAGTCAGTAAGCCAAAACAATCTGATACCCGCAACACACAAGTCTTATTTGGCCTCCTCATTTCTGTTAACCTGCTTAGGCCTAGTGGATACAGTATTGGCTTTCCATGTGTATGTGGTCAATTCCAGCTTGGTACCAATGGCTTGGTTAATGTTTGGCAAAACTATTGTGCAAATGCTATGCTTCTTTTAATGTTGTTTTCACATTAAGAAACACCTTTTTATTGCAAAAGTTAAGACATGTAACAGTATTAACTGTTCACTGTTTCACTTGTACTTAAAAGACTTAATACGCAAACCCTTACCGGATCGGGTAAAGATACCATCAGCAATGGCAAAAGCCCTGATTAGAAACAAATATTTGTATTTCGGGTCAACCCTGTCTAGAGCTGTCTACCATTTTGCGGTTTCTGCGTTTCACAAATGCCGCTAATGCCGCATGGTCCCCGGAAATCGCTGCTTGCAGCTATATTTAGGGGACCGTGCAGCGAAGCTGCCGGTACCCTATTGTTTTTGTTCTGATTCTTTTTTTTAATTTTTTTATTATTTTTCTCCCCCTTTCACCTAAAATTCCCATGAGCTGGTTTGTCCTAGAATCACCAGAATTGGCACGCTTGTTGGGATTCCAAAACTCTTGAATCCAGTATATTATGACGCAGATTGAACACCTGGTGGCGCTGTAGTGCACGTGACAAAATTTTGACATTGACACGCCCACTGCTGACGCCCCGTTTCACCTAGAGTCACAAATTTTGGTATGCATGTCCACTTGCTCATTCTGAACAAATTTGCCTCAAGGACCCATAAAGTCCGCTATATTGGATTTTTTGATAATTAGCATTTTTTGTAAAACGCTTAAAATGCTACTCCTCCTACAAAATTTGACCAATTGAGATGAAACTTGGTTTACTTACTCCTTAGACGGTGTCTCATAAAAGTTATATTTGGAATTTTGATATTTTCAAATATGGCCGAATGACGAGCCAATGAAATTTCACTGGGCGTGGCTTATCACAAAAATGCTAATAATTCCAAAACGATTAGACAGAAAGCTATGAACCTTGGTAGTTATGTTACGAGTGCCAATAGGACTAGACATGTACAGTTTTATCCCAATCCATCCATGTGGTGGCGCTATAGAGTTCCAAATATAAAAAAATATTAAAAAATTCACTAAAAATCACAGTTCCTTTGCAGAGATGTGCAACTTGCTACAGTGACAAAGAGCCGGATTTGGATCATATAACTTTACTAATTTGGTGGGAGCCATCTTGAATTTGCCAACATTTTGGCTTAAATGTACTCATTTATTACTTCTTTGAGTTTTTCCTTAACCGCTTGGCTGATTAGCATGAAACTTGGCAAATAGTTAGACGTCGTCATCATACAAGCTCACACCGAATTTCGTGGCGATAGGCCAGTTGGTGGCGCTGTAGTGCACGTGTAAATATTGTGACATTGACCACGCCCACTGGCGACGCCCCGTTTGACCTAGAGTCACAAAATGTGGTGTAAAGGTCTCTCTGCTCATGCTGAACAAATTTGCCTCAAGAATCCATGAAGTCAGCCGTATTGCATTTTCCGCTAATTAGCATTTTTTGTATGACACTTAAAATGTTACTTGTCCTACAAAATTTGGCTAATTTACATGAAACGAGGTACACAAACTCGTTAGACCATGCTTTGGGACAAGAACTCATTAGACCATGCTTCATAAAAGTTATATTAAAAATTGTGATATTTTAAAAGATGGCCGAATGACGAGCCAATTAATTTTCAATGGGCGTGACTTATCACAAAAATGCTGATAATTCCAAAATCATTTGACAGAAAGTTATGAAACCTGGTAGATCTATTAAGAGTAACATGTGGAATTGACCTCTACAGTTTCAACCCAATTTAGCCACGTGGTGGCGCTATATAGATTCAAATATAAGAAAATATTTAAAAATTCACTAAAAATCATTTACACGCCCACTGCATACGCCCCGTTTTATCTAGAGTCACAAAATGTGGGATAGAGGTCCGTCTGCTCATACTGAACAAATTTGCCTCGAGGAATCATCAAGTTAGCCCCATTGGATTTTCCGCTAATTAGCATTACTTGTAAAACACTTAAAATACTACTCCTCCTATAAAATTTGACCAATTTACATGAAACCTGGTAAACACACTCCATACACCATGCAGCATAAAACTTATATACAGAATTTTGATATTTTAAAAGATGGCCGAATGACGAGCCAATAAATATCCAGTGGGCGTGGCTTATCACAAAAATGCTAATAATTCCAAAACCATTTCATAGAAAGTTATGAAACTTGGAAAGTCTTTTAAGAGTAACATCTGGACCTGACCTCTCCAGTTTCAACCCAATCGAGCCATGTGGTGGCGCTATAGAGATCCAAATATAAGAAAATATTTAAAAATTCACTAAAAATCATTGACACGCCCACTGCCGACGCCCCGTTTGATCTACAGTCACATAAGTTGGTGGATACATCCCGCTACTCCTGCCCAACAAATTTGCCTCAAGAAACCATGAAGTGTGCCATCTTCAATTTTCCGCTAATTAGCATTTTTTGTAAAACACTTAAAATGCTACTCCTCCTACAGAATTTGACCAATTTGCACCAAACCTGTTCAAGGTACTGAAACCGCTTCCCTACATACACGCATTACTTTAGTAAGCCAATGGATTTTGCACTGGGCGTGGCTTATCGCACAAATGCTAGTACTTCTAAAACCGTTTGATATAAAGTTCTGAAACTTGGTGGGTTGATTGAGAGTTAGATCAAGACTCGAGCCCTGCAGTTTTAACCCAATCAATCTGCGTGGTGGCACTAAAGAAATACAAATGTTGGGATGGCAGGTATGCCATCCGCCAAGTACACTATCTCTGCTTAACAGGCCGTCTACCTACTATACCAACTGTGAAAGTTTCTGTAGCTTAGTGGTTAAGGCATTTGACTGCCGTGTAGTAGGTTGGTGGTTCGATCCCCACCTGTTCCCTAGTTTTTTTTGAGGCACACAATGTGCACGTCATTGTAAGAATGTTCTTTTTATTGCAAAGGCTAGGAAATTTCACAATATTACCAGTTATCTGTTTGAATTATGAAGTCAGTAAGCCAAAACAATGTGATACCGCAACACACAAGTCTTATTTGGCCTCCTCATTTCTGTTAACCTGCTTAGGCCTAGTGGATACAGTATTGGCTTTCCATGTGTATGTGGTCAATTCCGGCTTGGTACCAATGGCTTGGTTAATGTTTGGCAAAACTATTGTGCAAATGCTATGCTTCTTTTAATGTTGTTTTCACATTAAGAAACACCTTTTTATTGCAAAAGTTAAGAAATGTAACAGTATTAACTGTTCACTGTTTCACTTGTACCTTAAAAGACTTAATACGCAAGCCCTTACCGGATCGGGTAAAGATACCATCAGCAATGGCAAAAGCCCTGATTAGAAACAAATATTTGTATTTTGGGTCAACCCTGTCTAGAGTTGTCTACCATTTTGCGGTTTCTGCGTTTGACAAATGCCGCTAATGCCGCACGGTCCCCGGACATCGCTGCTTGCAGCTATATTTAGGGGACCGTGCAGCGAAGCTGCCGGTACCCTATTGTTTTTGTTCAGATTCTTTTTTTCTTTTTTTTTCTTTTTTTTCTCCC
The DNA here is from genome assembly GCA_029718625.1 of Synaphobranchus kaupii. Classification (NCBI taxonomy): domain Eukaryota; kingdom Metazoa; phylum Chordata; class Actinopteri; order Anguilliformes; family Synaphobranchidae; genus Synaphobranchus; species Synaphobranchus kaupii. The sequence continues at coordinate 70,334,537 of CM056379.1, forward strand.
CTTTCACCTAAAATTCCCATGAGCTGGTTTGTCCTAGAATCACCAGACTTGGCACGCTTGTTGGGATTCCCAAACTCTTGAATCCATTATATTATGACGCAGATTGAACACCTGGTGGCGCTGTAGTGCACGTGACAAAATTTTGACATTGACATGCCCACTGGCGACGCCCCGTTTGACCTAGAGTCACAAAATGTGGTGTACAGGTCTCTATGCTCATGCTGAACAGATTTACCTCAAGGATCCATGAAGTCAGCCATATTGGATTTTCCGCTAATTAGCATTTTTTGTATAACACTTAAAATGCTACTCCTCCTACAAAATTTGGCCAATTTACATGAAACGAGGTACACACACTCGGTAGACCATGCTTCATAAAAGTTATATTCAGAATTTTAATATTTTAAAAGATGACCGAATGACGAGCCAATTAATTTTCAATGGGCGTGACTTATCACAAAAATGCTGATAATTCCAAAATCATTTGACAGAAAGTTATGAAACCTGGTAGATCTATTAAGAGTAACATGAGGAATAGACCCCTACAGTTTTAACTCAATCGACCCACGTGGTGGCGCTATATCAATCCAAATATAAGAAAATATTTAAAAATTCACTAAAAATCATTGACACGCCCACTGCATACGCCCCGTTTTATCTAGAGTCACAAAATGTGGGATAGAGGTCCGGCTGCTCATACTGAACAAATTTTACTAAGGAACCATCAAGTTAGCCCTATTGGATTTTCCGCTAATTAGCATTACTTGTAAAACACTTAAAATACTACTCCTCCTACAAAATTTGGCCAATTTACATGAAACGTGGGACAATAACTCATTAGACCATGCTTCATAAAAGGTATATTCAAAATTGTGATATTTTAAAAGATGGCCGAATGACGAGCCAATTAATTTTCAATGGGCGTGACTTATCACAAAAATGCTGATAATTCCAAAATCATTTGACAGAAAGTTATGAAACCTGGTAGATCTATTAACAGTAACATGTGGAATTGACCTCTACAGTTTCAACCCAATTGAGCCACGTGGTGGCGCTATATAGATTCAAATATAAAAAAATATTTAAAAATTCACTAAAAATCATTGACACGCCCACTGCATACGCCCCGTTTTATCTAGAGTCACAAAATGTGCGATAGAGGTCCGGCTGCTCATACTGAACAAATTTGCCTCTAGGAACCATCAAGTTAGCCCTATTGGATTTTCCGCTAATTAGCATTACTTGTAAAACACTTAAAATACTACTCCTCCTACAAAATTTGGCCAATTTACATGAAACGTGGGACAATAACTCATTAGACCATGTTTCATAAAAGGTATATTCAAAATTGTGATATTTTAAAAGATGGCCGAATGACGAGCCAATTAATTTTCAATGGGCGTGACTTATCACAAAAATGCTGATAATTCCAAAATCATTTGACAGAAAGTTATGAAACCTGGTAGATCTATTAAGAGTAACATGTGGAATTGACCTCTACAGTTTCAACCCAATTGAGCCACGTGGTGGCGCTATATAGATTCAAATATAAAAAAATGTTTAAAAATTCACTAAAAATCATTGACACGCCCACTGCATACGCCCCGTTTTATCTAGAGTCACAAAATGTGGGATAGAGGTCCGTCTGCTCATACTGAACAAATTTGCCTCGAGGAATCATCAAGTTAGCCCCATTGGATTTTCCGCTAATTAGCATTACTTGTAAAACACTTAAAATACTACTCCTCCTATAAAATTTGACCAATTTACATGAAACCTGGTAAACACACTCCATACACCATGCAGCATAAAACTTATATACAGAATTTTGATATTTTAAAAGATGGCCGAATGACGAGCCAATAAATATCCAGTGGGCGTGGCTTATCACAAAAATGCTAATAATTCCAAAACCATTTCATAGAAAGTTATGAAACTTGGAAAGTCTTTTAAGAGTAACATCTGGACCTGACCTCTCCAGTTTCAACCCAATCGAGCCATGTGGTGGCGCTATAAAGATCCAAATATAAGAAAATATTTAAAAATTCACTAAAAATCATTGACACGCCCACTGCCGACGCCCTGTTTGATCTACAGTCACATAAGTTGGTGGATACATCCCGCTACTCCTGCCCAACAAATTTGCCTCAAGAAACCATGAAGTGTGCCATCTTCAATTTTCCGCTAATTAGCATTTTTTGTAAAACACTTAAAATGCTACTCCTCCTACAGAATTTGACCAATTTGCACCAAACCTGTTCAAGGTACTGAAACCGCTTCCCTACATACACGCATTACTTTAGTAAGGCGTATGTCAAAATTTGGCCGAATCAGAAGCCAATGGATTTTGCACTGGGCGTGGCTTATCGCACAAATGCTAGTACTTCTAAAACCGTTTGATATAAAGTTCTGAAACTTGGTGGGTTGATTGAGAGTTAGATCAAGACTCGAGCCCTGCAGTTTTAACCCAATCAATCTGCGTGGTGGCACTAAAGAAATACAAATGTTGGGATGGCAGGTATGCCATCCGCCAAGTACACTATCTCTGCTTAACAGGCCGTCTACCTACTATACCAACTGTGAAAGTTTCTGTAGCTTAGTGGTTAAGGCATTTGACTGCCGTGTAGTAGGTTGGTGGTTCGATCCCCACCTGTTCCCTAGTTTTTTTTGAGGCACACAATGTGCACGTCATTGTAAGAATGTTCTTTTTATTGCAAAGGCTAGGAAATTTCACAATATTACCAGTTATCTGTTTGAATTATGAAGTCAGTAAGCCAAAACAATGTGATACCGCAACACACAAGTCTTATTTGGCCTCCTCATTTCTGTTAACCTGCTTAGGCCTAGTGGATACAGTATTGGCTTTCCATGTGTATGTGGTCAATTCCGGCTTGGTACCAATGGCTTGGTTAATGTTTGGCAAAACTATTGTGCAAATGCTATGCTTCTTTTAATGTAGTTTTCACATTAAGAAACACCTTTTTATTGCAAAAGTTAAGAAATGTAACAGTATTAACTGTTCACTGTTTCACTTGTACTTAAAAGACTTAATACGCAAGCCCTTACCGGATCGGGTAAAGATACCATCAGCAATGGCAAAAGCCCTGATTAGAAACAAATATTTGTATTTTGGGTCAACCCTGTCTAGAGTTGTCTACCATTTTGCGGTTTCTGCGTTTGACAAATGCCGCTAATGCCGCACGGTCCCCGGACATCGCTGCTTGCAGCTATATTTTTTATTTATTTTATTTATTTTATTTTTTTTCTCCCCTTTCACCTAAAATTCCCGTGAGCTGGTTTGTCCTAGAATCATCAGACTTGGCACGCTTGTTGGGATTCTCAAACTCTTGAATCCTCTAATTATGACGCAGATTGAACACCTGGTGGCGCTGTAGTGCACGTGACAAAATTTGGACATTGACACGCCCACTGCCGACGCGCCGTTTCACTTAGAGTCACAAAATTTGGTATACATGTCCATTTGCTCATTCTGAACAAATTTGCCTCAAGGACCCATAAAGTCCGCCATATTGGATTTTTTGCTAATTAGCATTTTTTGTAAAACGCTTAAAATGCTACTCCTCCTACAAAATTTGACCAATTGAGATGAAACTTGGTATATACACTCGTTAGACCATGTCTCATAAAATTTATATTCAGAATTTTGATATTTTCAAAGATGGCCGAATGACGAGCCAATGAAATTTCACTGGGCGTGGCTTATCACAAAAATGCTAATAATTCCAAAACGATTAGACAGAAAGCTATGAACCTTGGTAGTTATGTTAGGAGTGCCAATAGGACTAGACATGTACAGTTTTATCCCAATCCATCCATGTGGTGGCGCTATAGAGTTCCAAATATAAAGAAATATAAAAAAATTCACTAAAAATCACAGTTAGTTTGCAGAGATGTATAACTTGCTACAGTGACAAAGAGCCGGATTTGGATCATAGAACTTTACTAATTTGGTGGGCGCCATCTTGAATTTGCCGACATTTTGGCTTAAATGTACTCATTTATTACTTCTTTGAGGTTTTCCTTAACCGCTTGGCTGATTAGCATGAAACTTGGCAAGTAGTTAGAAGTTGTCATCATACAAGCTCACACCGAATTTCGTGGCGATAGGCCAGTTGGTGGCGCTGTAGTGTACGTGTTAATATTGTGACATTGACACGCCCACTGGCGACGCCCCGTTTGACCTAGAGTCACAAAATGTGGTGTACAGGTCTCTCTGCTCATGCTGAACAGATTTACCTCAAGGATCCATGAAGTCAGCCATATTGGATTTTCCGCTAATTAGCATTTTTTGTATAACACTTAAAATGCTACTCCTCCTACAAAATTTGGCCAATTTACATGAAACGAGGTACACAAACTCGTTAGACCATGCTTCATAAAATTTATATTCAGAATTTTGATATTTTAAAAGATGACCGAATGACGAGCCAATTAATTTTCAATGGGCGTGACTTATCACAAAAATGCTGATAATTCCAAAATAATTTGACAGAAAGTTATGAAACCTGGTAGATCTATTAAGAGTAACATGAGGAATAGACCCCTACAGTTTTAACCCAATCGAGCCACGTGGTGGCGCTATATCAATCCAAATATAAGAAAATATTTAAAAATTCACAAAAAATCATTGACACGCCCACTGCATACGCCCCGTTTTATCTAGAGTCACAAAATGTGGGATAGAGGTCCGGCTGCTCATACTGAACAAATTTTCCTCAAGGAACCATCAAGTTAGCCCTATTGGATTTTCCGCTAATTAGCATTACTTGTAAAACACTTAAAATACTACTCCTCCTACAAAATTTGGCCAATTTACATGAAACGTGGGACAAGAACTCATTAGACCATGCTTCATAAAAGTTATATTAAAAATTGTGATATTTTAAAAGATGGCCGAATGACGAGCCAATTAATTTTCAATGGGCGTGACTTATCACAAAAATGCTGATAATTCCAAAATCATTTGACAGAAAGTTATGAAACCTGGTAGATCTATTAAGAGTAACATGTGGAATTGACCTCTACAGTTTCAACCCAATTTAGCCACGTGGTGGCGCTATATAGATTCAAATATAAGAAAATATTTAAAAATTCACTAAAAATCATTTACACGCCCACTGCATACGCCCCGTTTTATCTAGAGTCACAAAATGTGGGATAGAGGTCCGTCTGCTCATACTGAACAAATTTGCCTCGAGGAATCATCAAGTTAGCCCCATTGGATTTTCCGCTAATTAGCATTACTTGTAAAACACTTAAAATACTACTCCTCCTATAAAATTTGACCAATTTACATGAAACCTGGTAAACACACTCCATACACCATGCAGCATAAAACTTATATACAGAATTTTGATATTTTAAAAGATGGCCGAATGACGAGCCAATAAATATCCAGTGGGCGTGGCTTATCACAAAAATGCTAATAATTCCAAAACCATTTCATAGAAAGTTATGAAACTTGGAAAGTCTTTTAAGAGTAACATCTGGACCTGACCTCTCCAGTTTCAACCCAATCGAGCCATGTGGTGGCGCTATAGAGATCCAAATATAAGAAAATATTTAAAAATTCACTAAAAATCATTGACACGCCCACTGCCGACGCCCCGTTTGATCTACAGTCACATAAGTTGGTGGATACATCCCGCTACTCCTGCCCAACAAATTTGCCTCAAGAAACCATGAAGTGTGCCATCTTCAATTTTCCGCTAATTAGCATTTTTTGTAAAACACTTAAAATGCTACTCCTCCTACAGAATTTGACCAATTTGCACCAAACCTGTTCAAGGTACTGAAACCGCTTCCCTACATACACGCATTACTTTAGTAAGCCAATGGATTTTGCACTGGGCGTGGCTTATCGCACAAATGCTAGTACTTCTAAAACCGTTTGATATAAAGTTCTGAAACTTGGTGGGTTGATTGAGAGTTAGATCAAGACTCGAGCCCTGCAGTTTTAACCCAATCAATCTGCGTGGTGGCACTAAAGAAATACAAATGTTGGGATGGCAGGTATGCCATCCGCCAAGTACACTATCTCTGCTTAACAGGCCGTCTACCTACTATACCAACTGTGAAAGTTTCTGTAGCTTAGTGGTTAAGGCATTTGACTGCCGTGTAGTAGGTTGGTGGTTCGATCCCCACCTGTTCCCTAGTTTTTTTTGAGGCACACAATGTGCACGTCATTGTAAGAATGTTCTTTTTATTGCAAAGGCTAGGAAATTTCACAATATTACCAGTTATCTGTTTGAATTATGAAGTCAGTAAGCCAAAACAATGTGATACCGCAACACACAAGTCTTATTTGGCCTCCTCATTTCTGTTAACCTGCTTAGGCCTAGTGGATACAGTATTGGCTTTCCATGTGTATGTGGTCAATTCCGGCTTGGTACCAATGGCTTGGTTAATGTTTGGCAAAACTATTGTGCAAATGCTATGCTTCTTTTAATGTTGTTTTCACATTAAGAAACACCTTTTTATTGCAAAAGTTAAGAAATGTAACAGTATTAACTGTTCACTGTTTCACTTGTACTTAAAAGACTTAATACGCAAGCCCTTACCGGATCGGGTAAAGATACCATCAGCAATGGCAAAAGCCCTGATTAGAAACAAATATTTGTATTTTGGGTCAACCCTGTCTAGAGTTGTCTACCATTTTGCGGTTTCTGCGTTTGACAAATGCCGCTAATGCCGCACGGTCCCCGGACATCGCTGCTTGCAGCTATATTTAGGGGACCGTGCAGCGAAGCTGCCGGTACCCTATTGTTTTTGTTCAGATTCTTTTTTTCTTTTTTTTTCTTTTTTTTCTCCCCTTTCACCTAAAATTCCCATGAGCTGGTTTGTCCTAGAATCACCAGACTTGGCACGCTTGTTGGGATTCCCAAACTCTTGAATCCATTATATTATGACGCAGATTGAACACCTGGTGGCGCTGTAGTGCACGTGACAAAATTTTGACATTGACATGCCCACTGGCGACGCCCCGTTTGACCTAGAGTCACAAAATGTGGTGTACAGGTCTCTATGCTCATGCTGAACAGATTTACCTCAAGGATCCATGAAGTCAGCCATATTGGATTTTCCGCTAATTAGCATTTTTTGTATAACACTTAAAATGCTACTCCTCCTACAAAATTTGGCCAATTTACATGAAACGAGGTACACACACTCGGTAGACCATGCTTCATAAAAGTTATATTCAGAATTTTAATATTTTAAAAGATGACCGAATGACGAGCCAATTAATTTTCAATGGGCGTGACTTATCACAAAAATGCTGATAATTCCAAAATCATTTGACAGAAAGTTATGAAACCTGGTAGATCTATTAAGAGTAACATGAGGAATAGACCCCTACAGTTTTAACTCAATCGACCCACGTGGTGGCGCTATATCAATCCAAATATAAGAAAATATTTAAAAATTCACTAAAAATCATTGACACGCCCACTGCATACGCCCCGTTTTATCTAGAGTCACAAAATGTGGGATAGAGGTCCGGCTGCTCATACTGAACAAATTTTACTAAGGAACCATCAAGTTAGCCCTATTGGATTTTCCGCTAATTAGCATTACTTGTAAAACACTTAAAATACTACTCCTCCTACAAAATTTGGCCAATTTACATGAAACGTGGGACAATAACTCATTAGACCATGCTTCATAAAAGGTATATTCAAAATTGTGATATTTTAAAAGATGGCCGAATGACGAGCCAATTAATTTTCAATGGGCGTGACTTATCACAAAAATGCTGATAATTCCAAAATCATTTGACAGAAAGTTATGAAACCTGGTAGATCTATTAACAGTAACATGTGGAATTGACCTCTACAGTTTCAACCCAATTGAGCCACGTGGTGGCGCTATATAGATTCAAATATAAAAAAATATTTAAAAATTCACTAAAAATCATTGACACGCCCACTGCATACGCCCCGTTTTATCTAGAGTCACAAAATGTGCGATAGAGGTCCGGCTGCTCATACTGAACAAATTTGCCTCTAGGAACCATCAAGTTAGCCCTATTGGATTTTCCGCTAATTAGCATTACTTGTAAAACACTTAAAATACTACTCCTCCTACAAAATTTGGCCAATTTACATGAAACGTGGGACAATAACTCATTAGACCATGTTTCATAAAAGGTATATTCAAAATTGTGATATTTTAAAAGATGGCCGAATGACGAGCCAATTAATTTTCAATGGGCGTGACTTATCACAAAAATGCTGATAATTCCAAAATCATTTGACAGAAAGTTATGAAACCTGGTAGATCTATTAAGAGTAACATGTGGAATTGACCTCTACAGTTTCAACCCAATTGAGCCACGTGGTGGCGCTATATAGATTCAAATATAAAAAAATGTTTAAAAATTCACTAAAAATCATTGACACGCCCACTGCATACGCCCCGTTTTATCTAGAGTCACAAAATGTGGGATAGAGGTCCGTCTGCTCATACTGAACAAATTTGCCTCGAGGAATCATCAAGTTAGCCCCATTGGATTTTCCGCTAATTAGCATTACTTGTAAAACACTTAAAATACTACTCCTCCTATAAAATTTGACCAATTTACATGAAACCTGGTAAACACACTCCATACACCATGCAGCATAAAACTTATATACAGAATTTTGATATTTTAAAAGATGGCCGAATGACGAGCCAATAAATATCCAGTGGGCGTGGCTTATCACAAAAATGCTAATAATTCCAAAACCATTTCATAGAAAGTTATGAAACTTGGAAAGTCTTTTAAGAGTAACATCTGGACCTGACCTCTCCAGTTTCAACCCAATCGAGCCATGTGGTGGCGCTATAGAGATCCAAATATAAGAAAATATTTAAAAATTCACTAAAAATCATTGACACGCCCACTGCCGACGCCCTGTTTGATCTACAGTCACATAAGTTGGTGGATACATCCCGCTACTCCTGCCCAACAAATTTGCCTCAAGAAACCATGAAGTGTGCCATCTTCAATTTTCCGCTAATTAGCATTTTTTGTAAAACACTTAAAATGCTACTCCTCCTACAGAATTTGACCAATTTGCACCAAACCTGTTCAAGGTACTGAAACCGCTTCCCTACATACACGCATTACTTTAGTAAGGCGTATGTCAAAATTTGGCCGAATCAGAAGCCAATGGATTTTGCACTGGGCGTGGCTTATCGCACAAATGCTAGTACTTCTAAAACCGTTTGATATAAAGTTCTGAAACTTGGTGGGTTGATTGAGAGTTAGATCAAGACTCGAGCCCTGCAGTTTTAACCCAATCAATCTGCGTGGTGGCACTAAAGAAATACAAATGTTGGGATGGCAGGTATGCCATCCGCCAAGTACACTATCTCTGCTTAACAGGCCGTCTACCTACTATACCAACTGTGAAAGTTTCTGTAGCTTAGTGGTTAAGGCATTTGACTGCCGTGTAGTAGGTTGGTGGTTCGATCCCCACCTGTTCCCTAGTTTTTTTTGAGGCACACAATGTGCACGTCATTGTAAGAATGTTCTTTTTATTGCAAAGGCTAGGAAATTTCACAATATTACCAGTTATCTGTTTGAATTATGAAGTCAGTAAGCCAAAACAATGTGATACCGCAACACACAAGTCTTATTTGGCCTCCTCATTTCTGTTAACCTGCTTAGGCCTAGTGGATACAGTATTGGCTTTCCATGTGTATGTGGTCAATTCCGGCTTGGTACCAATGGCTTGGTTAATGTTTGGCAAAACTATTGTGCAAATGCTATGCTTCTTTTAATGTAGTTTTCACATTAAGAAACACCTTTTTATTGCAAAAGTTAAGAAATGTAACAGTATTAACTGTTCACTGTTTCACTTGTACTTAAAAGACTTAATACGCAAGCCCTTACCGGATCGGGTAAAGATACCATCAGCAATGGCAAAAGCCCTGATTAGAAACAAATATTTGTATTTTGGGTCAACCCTGTCTAGAGTTGTCTACCATTTTGCGGTTTCTGCGTTTGACAAATGCCGCTAATGCCGCACGGTCCCCGGACATCGCTGCTTGCAGCTATATTTTTTATTTATTTTATTTATTTTATTTTTTTTCTCCCCTTTCACCTAAAATTCCCGTGAGCTGGTTTGTCCTAGAATCATCAGACTTGGCACGCTTGTTGGGATTCTCAAACTCTTGAATCCTCTAATTATGACGCAGATTGAACACCTGGTGGCGCTGTAGTGCACGTGACAAAATTTGGACATTGACACGCCCACTGCCGACGCGCCGTTTCACTTAGAGTCACAAAATTTGGTATACATGTCCATTTGCTCATTCTGAACAAATTTGCCTCAAGGACCCATAAAGTCCGCCATATTGGATTTTTTGCTAATTAGCATTTTTTGTAAAACGCTTAAAATGCTACTCCTCCTACAAAATTTGACCAATTGAGATGAAACTTGGTATATACACTCGTTAGACCATGTCTCATAAAATTTATATTCAGAATTTTGATATTTTCAAAGATGGCCGAATGACGAGCCAATGAAATTTCACTGGGCGTGGCTTATCACAAAAATGCTAATAATTCCAAAACGATTAGACAGAAAGCTATGAACCTTGGTAGTTATGTTAGGAGTGCCAATAGGACTAGACATGTACAGTTTTATCCCAATCCATCCATGTGGTGGCGCTATAGAGTTCCAAATATAAAGAAATATAAAAAAATTCACTAAAAATCACAGTTAGTTTGCAGAGATGTATAACTTGCTACAGTGACAAAGAGCCGGATTTGGATCATAGAACTTTACTAATTTGGTGGGCGCCATCTTGAATTTGCCGACATTTTGGCTTAAATGTACTCATTTATTACTTCTTTGAGGTTTTCCTTAACCGCTTGGCTGATTAGCATGAAACTTGGCAAGTAGTTAGAAGTTGTCATCATACAAGCTCACACCGAATTTCGTGGCGATAGGCCAGTTGGTGGCGCTGTAGTGTACGTGTTAATATTGTGACATTGACACGCCCACTGGCGACGCCCCGTTTGACCTAGAGTCACAAAATGTGGTGTACAGGTCTCTCTGCTCATGCTGAACAGATTTACCTCAAGGATCCATGAAGTCAGCCATATTGGATTTTCCGCTAATTAGCATTTTTTGTATAACACTTAAAATGCTACTCCTCCTACAAAATTTGGCCAATTTACATGAAACGAGGTACACAAACTCGTTAGACCATGCTTCATAAAATTTATATTCAGAATTTTGATATTTTAAAAGATGACCGAATGACGAGCCAATTAATTTTCAATGGGCGTGACTTATCACAAAAATGCTGATAATTCCAAAATAATTTGACAGAAAGTTATGAAACCTGGTAGATCTATTAAGAGTAACATGAGGAATAGACCCCTACAGTTTTAACCCAATCGAGCCACGTGGTGGCGCTATATCAATCCAAATATAAGAAAATATTTAAAAATTCACAAAAAATCATTGACACGCCCACTGCATACGCCCCGTTTTATCTAGAGTCACAAAATGTGGGATAGAGGTCCGGCTGCTCATACTGAACAAATTTTCCTCAAGGAACCATCAAGTTAGCCCTATTGGATTTTCCGCTAATTAGCATTACTTGTAAAACACTTAAAATACTACTCCTCCTACAAAATTTGGCCAATTTACATGAAACGTGGGACAAGAACTCATTAGACCATGCTTCATAAAAGTTATATTAAAAATTGTGATATTTTAAAAGATGGCCGAATGACGAGCCAATTAATTTTCAATGGGCGTGACTTATCACAAAAATGCTGATAATTCCAAAATCATTTGACAGAAAGTTATGAAACCTGGTAGATCTATTAAGAGTAACATGTGGAATTGACCTCTACAGTTTCAACCCAATTTAGCCACGTGGTGGCGCTATATAGATTCAAATATAAGAAAATATTTAAAAATTCACTAAAAATCATTTACACGCCCACTGCATACGCCCCGTTTTATCTAGAGTCACAAAATGTGGGATAGAGGTCCGTCTGCTCATACTGAACAAATTTGCCTCGAGGAATCATCAAGTTAGCCCCATTGGATTTTCCGCTAATTAGCATTACTTGTAAAACACTTAAAATACTACTCCTCCTATAAAATTTGACCAATTTACATGAAACCTGGTAAACACACTCCATACACCATGCAGCATAAAACTTATATACAGAATTTTGATATTTTAAAAGATGGCCGAATGACGAGCCAATAAATATCCAGTGGGCGTGGCTTATCACAAAAATGCTAATAATTCCAAAACCATTTCATAGAAAGTTATGAAACTTGGAAAGTCTTTTAAGAGTAACATCTGGACCTGACCTCTCCAGTTTCAACCCAATCGAGCCATGTGGTGGCGCTATAGAGATCCAAATATAAGAAAATATTTAAAAATTCACTAAAAATCATTGACACGCCCACTGCCGACGCCCCGTTTGATCTACAGTCACATAAGTTGGTGGATACATCCCGCTACTCCTGCCCAACAAATTTGCCTCAAGAAACCATGAAGTGTGCCATCTTCAATTTTCCGCTAATTAGCATTTTTTGTAAAACACTTAAAATGCTACTCCTCCTACAGAATTTGACCAATTTGCACCAAACCTGTTCAAGGTACTGAAACCGCTTCCCTACATACACGCATTACTTTAGTAAGCCAATGGATTTTGCACTGGGCGTGGCTTATCGCACAAATGCTAGTACTTCTAAAACCGTTTGATATAAAGTTCTGAAACTTGGTGGGTTGATTGAGAGTTAGATCAAGACTCGAGCCCTGCAGTTTTAACCCAATCAATCTGCGTGGTGGCACTAAAGAAATACAAATGTTGGGATGGCAGGTATGCCATCCGCCAAGTACACTATCTCTGCTTAACAGGCCGTCTACCTACTATACCAACTGTGAAAGTTTCTGTAGCTTAGTGGTTAAGGCATTTGACTGCCGTGTAGTAGGTTGGTGGTTCGATCCCCACCTGTTCCCTAGTTTTTTTTGAGGCACACAATGTGCACGTCATTGTAAGAATGTTCTTTTTATTGCAAAGGCTAGGAAATTTCACAATATTACCAGTTATCTGTTTGAATTATGAAGTCAGTAAGCCAAAACAATGTGATACCGCAACACACAAGTCTTATTTGGCCTCCTCATTTCTGTTAACCTGCTTAGGCCTAGTGGATACAGTATTGGCTTTCCATGTGTATGTGGTCAATTCCGGCTTGGTACCAATGGCTTGGTTAATGTTTGGCAAAACTATTGTGCAAATGCTATGCTTCTTTTAATGTTGTTTTCACATTAAGAAACACCTTTTTATTGCAAAAGTTAAGAAATGTAACAGTATTAACTGTTCACTGTTTCACTTGTACTTAAAAGACTTAATACGCAAGCCCTTACCGGATCGGGTAAAGATACCATCAGCAATGGCAAAAGCCCTGATTAGAAACAAATATTTGTATTTTGGGTCAACCCTGTCTAGAGTTGTCTACCATTTTGCGGTTTCTGCGTTTGACAAATGCCGCTAATGCCGCACGGTCCCCGGACATCGCTGCTTGCAGCTATATTTAGGGGACCGTGCAGCGAAGCTGCCGGTACCCTATTGTTTTTGTTCAGATTCTTTTTTTCTTTTTTTTTCTTTTTTTTCTCCCCTTTCACCTAAAATTCCCATGAGCTGGTTTGTCCTAGAATCACCAGACTTGGCACGCTTGTTGGGATTCCCAAACTCTTGAATCCATTATATTATGACGCAGATTGAACACCTGGTGGCGCTGTAGTGCACGTGACAAAATTTTGACATTGACATGCCCACTGGCGACGCCCCGTTTGACCTAGAGTCACAAAATGTGGTGTACAGGTCTCTATGCTCATGCTGAACAGATTTACCTCAAGGATCCATGAAGTCAGCCATATTGGATTTTCCGCTAATTAGCATTTTTTGTATAACACTTAAAATGCTACTCCTCCTACAAAATTTGGCCAATTTACATGAAACGAGGTACACACACTCGGTAGACCATGCTTCATAAAAGTTATATTCAGAATTTTAATATTTTAAAAGATGACCGAATGACGAGCCAATTAATTTTCAATGGGCGTGACTTATCACAAAAATGCTGATAATTCCAAAATCATTTGACAGAAAGTTATGAAACCTGGTAGATCTATTAAGAGTAACATGAGGAATAGACCCCTACAGTTTTAACTCAATCGACCCACGTGGTGGCGCTATATCAATCCAAATATAAGAAAATATTTAAAAATTCACTAAAAATCATTGACACGCCCACTGCATACGCCCCGTTTTATCTAGAGTCACAAAATGTGGGATAGAGGTCCGGCTGCTCATACTGAACAAATTTTACTAAGGAACCATCAAGTTAGCCCTATTGGATTTTCCGCTAATTAGCATTACTTGTAAAACACTTAAAATACTACTCCTCCTACAAAATTTGGCCAATTTACATGAAACGTGGGACAATAACTCATTAGACCATGCTTCATAAAAGGTATATTCAAAATTGTGATATTTTAAAAGATGGCCGAATGACGAGCCAATTAATTTTCAATGGGCGTGACTTATCACAAAAATGCTGATAATTCCAAAATCATTTGACAGAAAGTTATGAAACCTGGTAGATCTATTAACAGTAACATGTGGAATTGACCTCTACAGTTTCAACCCAATTGAGCCACGTGGTGGCGCTATATAGATTCAAATATAAAAAAATATTTAAAAATTCACTAAAAATCATTGACACGCCCACTGCATACGCCCCGTTTTATCTAGAGTCACAAAATGTGCGATAGAGGTCCGGCTGCTCATACTGAACAAATTTGCCTCTAGGAACCATCAAGTTAGCCCTATTGGATTTTCCGCTAATTAGCATTACTTGTAAAACACTTAAAATACTACTCCTCCTACAAAATTTGGCCAATTTACATGAAACGTGGGACAATAACTCATTAGACCATGTTTCATAAAAGGTATATTCAAAATTGTGATATTTTAAAAGATGGCCGAATGACGAGCCAATTAATTTTCAATGGGCGTGACTTATCACAAAAATGCTGATAATTCCAAAATCATTTGACAGAAAGTTATGAAACCTGGTAGATCTATTAAGAGTAACATGTGGAATTGACCTCTACAGTTTCAACCCAATTGAGCCACGTGGTGGCGCTATATAGATTCAAATATAAAAAAATGTTTAAAAATTCACTAAAAATCATTGACACGCCCACTGCATACGCCCCGTTTTATCTAGAGTCACAAAATGTGGGATAGAGGTCCGTCTGCTCATACTGAACAAATTTGCCTCGAGGAATCATCAAGTTAGCCCCATTGGATTTTCCGCTAATTAGCATTACTTGTAAAACACTTAAAATACTACTCCTCCTATAAAATTTGACCAATTTACATGAAACCTGGTAAACACACTCCATACACCATGCAGCATAAAACTTATATACAGAATTTTGATATTTTAAAAGATGGCCGAATGACGAGCCAATAAATATCCAGTGGGCGTGGCTTATCACAAAAATGCTAATAATTCCAAAACCATTTCATAGAAAGTTATGAAACTTGGAAAGTCTTTTAAGAGTAACATCTGGACCTGACCTCTCCAGTTTCAACCCAATCGAGCCATGTGGTGGCGCTATAAAGATCCAAATATAAGAAAATATTTAAAAATTCACTAAAAATCATTGACACGCCCACTGCCGACGCCCTGTTTGATCTACAGTCACATAAGTTGGTGGATACATCCCGCTACTCCTGCCCAACAAATTTGCCTCAAGAAACCATGAAGTGTGCCATCTTCAATTTTCCGCTAATTAGCATTTTTTGTAAAACACTTAAAATGCTACTCTCCTACAGAATTTGACCAATTTGCACCAAACCTGTTCAAGGTACTGAAACCGCTTCCCTACATACACGCATTACTTTAGTAAGGCGTATGTCAAAATTTGGCCCGAATCAGAAGCCAATGGATTTTGCACTGGGCGTGGCTTATCGCACAAATGCTAGTACTTCTAAAACCGTTTGATATAAAGTTCTGAAACTTGGTGGGTTGATTGAGAGTTAGATCAAGACTCGAGCCCTGCAGTTTTAACCCAATCAATCTGCGTGGTGGCACTAAAGAAATACAAATGTTGTGGGATGGCAGGTATGCCATCCGCCAAGTACACTATCTCTGCTTAACAGGCCGTCTACCTACTATACCAACTGTGAAAGTTTCTGTAGCTTAGTGGTTAAGGCATTTGACTGCCGTGTAGTAGGTTGGTGGTTCGATCCCCACCTGTTCCCTAGTTTTTTTTGAGGCACACATGTGCACGTCATTGTAAGAATGTTCTTTTTATTGCAAAGGCTAGGAAATTTCACAATATTACCAGTTATCTGTTTGAATTATGAAGTCAGTAAGCCAAAACAATGTGATACCGCAACACACAAGTCTTATTTGGCCTCCTCATTTCCTGTTAACCTGCTTAGGCCTAGTGGATACAGTATTGGCTTTCCATGTGTATGTGGTCAATTCCGGCTTGGTACCAATGGCTTGGTAATGTTTGGCAAAACTATTGTGCAAATGCTATGCTTCTTTTAATGTAGTTTTCACATTAAGAAACACCTTTTTATTGCAAAGTTAAGAAATGTAACAGTATTAACTGTTCACTGTTTCACTTGTACTTAAAAGACTTAATACGCAAGCCCTTACCGGATCGGGTAAAGATACCATCAGCAATGGCAAAAGCCCTGATTAGAAACAAAATATTTGTATTTTGGGTCAACCCTGTCTAGAGTTGTCTACCATTTTGCGGTTTCTGCGTTTGACAAATGCGCGCTAATGCCGCACGGTCCCCGGACATCGCTGCTTGCAGCTATATTTTTTATTTATTTTATTTATTTTATTTTTTTTCTCCCCTTTCACCTAAAATTCCCGTGAGCTGGTTTGTCCTAGAATCATCAGACTTGGCACGCTTGTTGGGATTCTCAAACTCTTGAATCCTCTAATTATGACGCAGATTGAACACCTGGTGGCGCTGTAGTGCACGTGACAAAATTTGGACATTGACACGCCCACTGCCGACGCGCCGTTTCACTTAGAGTCACAAAATTTGGTATACATGTCCATTTGCTCATTCTGAACAAATTTGCCTCAAGGACCCATAAAGTCCGCCCATATTGGATTTTTTGCTAATTAGCATTTTTTTGTAAAAACGCTTAAAATGCTACTCCTCCTACAAAATTTGACCAATTGAGATGAAACTTGGTATATACACTCTTTAGACCATGTCTCATAAAATTTATATTCAGAATTTTGATATTTTCAAAGATGGCCGAATGACGAGCCAATGAAATTTCACTGGGCGTGGCTTATCACAAAAATGCTAATAATTCCAAAACGATTAGACAGAAAGCTATGAACCTTGGTAGTTATGTTAGGAGTGCCAATAGGACTAGACATGTACAGTTTTTATCCCAATCCATCCATGTGGTGGCGCTATAGAGTTCCAAATATAAAGAAATATAAAAAAATTCACTAAAAATCACAGTTAGTTTGCAGAGATGTATAACTTGCTACAGTGACAAAGAGCCGGATTTGGATCATAGAACTTTACTAATTTGGTGGGCGCCATCTTGAATTTGCCGACATTTTGGCTTAAATGTACTCATTTATTACTTCTTTGAGGTTTTCCTTAACCGCTTGGCTGATTAGCATGAAACTTGGCAAGTAGTTAGAAGTTGTCATCATACAAGCTCACACCGAATTTCGTGGCGATAGGCCAGTTGGTGGCGCTGTAGTGTACGTGTTAATATTGTGACATTGACACGCCCACTGGCGACGCCCCGTTTGACCTAGAGTCACAAATGTGGTGTACAGGTCTCTCTGCTCATGCTGAACAGATTTACCTCAAGGATCCATGAAGTCAGCCATATTGGATTTTCCGCTAATTAGCATTTTTTGTAATAACACTTAAAATGCTACTCCTCCTACAAAATTTGGCCAATTTACATGAAACGAGGTACACAAACTCGTTAGACCATGCTTCATAAAATTTATATTCAGAATTTTGATATTTTAAAAGATGACCGAATGACGAGCCAATTAATTTTCAATGGGCGTGACTTATCACAAAAATGCTGATAATTCCAAAATAATTTGACAGAAAGTTATGAAACCTGGTAGATCTATTAAGAGTAACATGAGGAATAGACCCCTACAGTTTTAACCCAATCGAGCCACGTGGTGGCGCTATATCAATCCAAATATAAGAAAATATTTAAAAATTCACAAAAAATCATTGACACGCCAACTGCATACGCCCCGTTTTATCTAGAGTCACAAAATGTGGGATAGAGGTCCGGCTGCTCATACTGAACAAATTTTCCTCAAGGAACCATCAAGTTAGCCCTATTGGATTTTCCGCTAATTAGCATTACTTGTAAAACACTTAAAATACTACTCCTCCTACAAAATTTGGCCAATTTACATGAAACGTGGGACAAGAACTCATTAGACCATGCTTCATAAAAGTTATATTAAAAATTGTGATATTTTAAAAGATGGCCGAATGACGAGCCAATTAATTTTCAATGGGCGTGGACTTATCACAAAAATGCTGATAATTCCAAAATCATTTGACAGAAAGTTATGAAACCTGGTAGATCTATTAAGAGTAACATGTGGAATTGACCTCTACAGTTTCAACCCAATTTAGCCACGTGGTGGCGCTATATAGATTCAAATATAAGAAAATATTTAAAAATTCACTAAAAATCATTTACACGCCCACTGCATACGCCCCGTTTTATCTAGAGTCACAAAATGTGGGATAGAGGTCCGTCTGCTCATACTGAACAAATTTGCCTCGAGGAATCATCAAGTTAGCCCCATTGGATTTT